>OY998139.1:7632067-8130821 GCA_963921915.1 Hyposoter dolosus
GGAGGCTTCGCACGAGTCGATCCATGCCAAGGGAGTTATTCGGATTGACCAAAAAATGTGGATCCCTGATTGCTGGATTCGTCGATTCGGATTTAAGGAAAAAAAAAGCAAAAAAAAAAAATAAAAATTCTTTACCATTTTTTTGTCGACGAGGTACCATTTCGAAAAATCTGAAAAAATTTGTAAATCTTCTTCGGACTCGAAGGAAGTTGTGAAAAAATTATGAACATTTTAGGACACTCCGTTTAGACGGAATTACCCGTAGAAATATAATTACGAACTCGCGGGAATTAACGAGGCAAAAACGCGTCTCGTCTGACCATCGCGTGGCTCGAATCCCTTCGAAGTAGATTAGGCAAAAATCGATTAATGTATATACACATAAACGCATGTGGACCTCGCGAAGCCCACGTGGCAATTCCCTCATAATTATCAACTCTTATTCGCAATTTATCAGCAGCTATTGGACGTTCGAATTAATTCAAACGACCAACTCCTATTTTTAAACTCGTTTCAACCCTTTTCGAGAAATTCTCGAGTATAATGCGACGTCGAGATTGGAACGACCTCAATATTTATTATTTATTTTTAAATCCATGCCAAAACGAGAAACGATGCAAATTTTCGTCAAAATTTCACACTCTGTTACGTTTCAATTGAATTTTCACAGAGTCACAACTTCCTCCTCATTTTCATGAAAATATTAATGAATTATTAATCAAGGGATTTTATTTTTTCTCAATTTTCAAAATAAGAATAAATTTGAAATAAATTAAAAATAGATAAAAATGATTTTGAAAAAATAAGAATAAATTTTAAGAAATAAATGAATTATTAATCGAGGGCTTTTATTTTTTCTCAATTTTCAAAATAAGAATAAATTTGAAATAAATTAAAAATAGATAAAAATGAATTTGAAAAAATAAGAATAAATTTTAAGAAATAAATGAATTATTAATCGAGGGCTTTTATTTTTTCTCAATTTTCAAAATAAGAATAAATCTGAAATAAATTAAAAATAGATAAAAATGAATTTAGAAAAATAAGAATAAATTTTAAGAAATAAATGAATTATTAATCAAGGGCTTTTATTTTTTCTCAATTTTCAAAATAAGAATAAATCTGAAATAAATTAAAAATAGATAAAAATGATTTTAAAAAAATAAGAATAAATTTTAAGAAATAAATGAATGATTAATCGATGGCTTTTATTTTTTCTCAATTTTCAAAATAAGAATAAATCTGAAATAAATTAAAAATAGATAAAAATGAATTTAAAAAAATAGGAATAAATTTTAAGAAATAAATGAATTATTAATCAAGGGCTTTTATTTTTTCTCAATTTTCAAAATAAGATTAAATCTGAAATAAATTAAAAATAGATAAAAATGAATTTAGAAAAATAAGAATAAATTGAAAAAAAATAAATGAATTATTAATCAAGGCCTTTTATTTTTTCTCGAGGCTAAATAAATAATTAGGTGCAAGAATCGATCGAAGGGTGACTCGGAGCTTCAGTGATCGATTTTTCGAAAAAAAACCAAATTGCTACTGTCGGAAAAATGAAATTGCCAAAAAAAAAAAGACGAAAAAATTAAAAAAGAAGAAGAAAAATGGTGAATCGTTGGCTGAGAGAAATATTGCAAGTTTTTGTTCGAGTAATCGAATCGACTGCATTACAGAATCCTTCCAGAACCAAAGTTTGTCGTAAAGATCTTTTGCTACGATATTTCGAAGTGATTGGAAACATTGTAGAGAAAAAAAGAGAAATAATAATAAAACCAAGAGAGTCTATATCGTGCTCGGTAGAATCTACAAGTACGAATAGAATTTCAAGTTGTGTACGTATTTTTTGGACCAGTTCCAAAGCCAGCGTTCAACGAACTCGTTCACTGGAAAAATCCTCAATATTTCCAACCCTTCTCGATCTTTTATTTCCCCAAGTTTCTTGGCAAGGACTATTTCGATAGATGAATTTTATTTTCTTTAAAAATCCCAAAAATCATTCGCAAACATTGTACAAAAGAATTTTTCTATCGCCTGAAATGCTCTCAAATCTACAGAATCACAAAATCGCTATTTTCTGCGAAAAACATTTTTTTTTTTTTTTTTTTTTTTTTTTATTTCGACATTTTTTTTTCCTCCAAGCACGAAGAAAAGTTCTCGGGCATGAATCGAGACCCTTTGAGTCTTTTGCGCAAATAAAGACACAGAAGGAGGGACAGAAAGAGCGAATACTTGTTCTTGTTCAACTCTAGTCTTTCTTTTTCTCTGCATGCTCCACTTTTCGAGTGTTTTCCGACTGCCACCATCCTCGACGACCCTAGAATCACACACTCGAAACACACGTGTGTCGTCAATCTCACATATACACATGGCCAATCGCACGTACATAAAAATAAATGGATTTCGCGTTATACGTCAAAAATAAATAAATATGTTAAACGTCCCTACAGCCTGGGGCAAAACTTCTCAAATGTTCCAGGTTCGAAAAAATAAAAATAAATAAATAAAATAAAAAAAATAAAAATAAATAAATAAAAATTTTAAAAAAATAAATAAAATAAGTTTCAAAAAATGAAAAGAAATTTAAAAAATGAGAATAAATTTTGAAAATACGAATAAATGAAAATAAATCAACAAAATTAAGAATAAATTAAAATGAATGAAAATAAAAAATAGAAAATCGTAAGAATAAAATAAAAACAAGGAAAATGGGAGATTTTTTCGCTCGGAATGCTCGTTTCGTTGGTGAACGAGTTTTCGATCTTCTCGGCAATATCGAGCTCGATACTTTTGGTCAGAACGGTACGTATTTATATATACGAACCCTTTAAACATTTATCGCTCTATTCTGTGCCCTTTATGAGTGTGTACGTCGGTCTATACAGTGGAAAAACATTGTGTCGAGCTCGATAAGTTTTACGAAAGGAGCAGATTCTCCCATGCACTGCATTCGGTGCTGTTTTCTCATTCATTGACATACACCGTAGAGACAGTGTATAAAAGTTTTTCTATCAATCGAATGGTCCGAACTTTTGTTTCCGATTTAATGAAAATTCCAAATTTCTAAAGCGTTTTTTTTTTTTTTCAACTGATTTTTTAATTTCATTCAAAAAATGGAATTTCGTTGTTTTATTGATTTTTTTTCGACGTGCTCGATTGATCGGAATTCAATGATTTTTTGGCTCGTAGTTTCGAGCTGAAAACTACGGTTTTTGGTGGATCAGTCGACGCCACGGTTATCAGTGGACTCATCGATAATCTATATTGTCCTACACACCGACGATCCACGTACCAATGTGTGTGGAGATTTAAAACGATAGTGAAGCTACACGATGCGATAACGAGCGATAAGAAAAAAAAAGGGTCGCCGAGCAAACACAATTCTCGTAAATCTTGCACTTGTAGATTTGTTGTTTCTTGATAAATCGAGCCCCATGCCTTTTTCCCATGGCTTCGTCTCATTATTTTCCGAATTTCTCAATTTTTTGTTTTCAAAATTTTGCCAAATCGAGATTCGCCTGGCAAACGATTCTCGTAAATCTTACACTCGTAGATTTCTCGTTTCTCCATAAATCGAGCCCCATGCCTTTTCCCCATGGCTTCGTCTCATTATTTTTCAAGATTCTCAATTTTTTTAAATTTCAAAATAAAAAAAAAAACAATTATCTCGATTCTTCAGTTTTTCGTTCGACACCTTTTAGGCCGAGAAATTTCAACGAAAAATAATAATTTTATTAGAAAGAGCGAGAAGCGACAAAAACGAAAAAAAAATTATTGTTTGTTTATGTTGCTCGGTCCGTTTCTCGAGAGGAGCTTGAACAATTCGGCCAAATTACTTGCTACGTGTCTCGCAGCTCGACCATGCGCACACTCCCCCGCACATACACACGCGGAGGGTAGTCACGACGAGTTTATATCGATTATAATGACGTCACGACTCTGACGCAGCAAGAAAATAGTAGTAGCTGCCTGACATACGTTTTTCGGCCTAATATACTTTGTTCTTTCTTGGGGACCTTAATGTCCAACGACACCTGCGAATGACTTGTACCTTTGCCCTCGCTCCTGGTACTTGTTACTTTTACTTTTTTCCTGTTTTTTCCTCTCCCTCTGTGTCTTTCTTCCTGTCTCTAAATCCTTGAGCTTTCAGCAATGAAATTTTCTTCCTCGTCTCTTTTAAGAACGTTCTATGGCGACGATCAAAACTAAATTTTTCTTTTCGCTTTTTCTTACATAAAAAATCGTTTGCGAGCCCAAGTTGATTAAAAAAAATTGTTAAAAATTGACTAAAGAACAATATACTCTAAATCCAAGATTTTTCGAGGTAATCTGTATTTTTTTATATAATAACGAACATTTCGAAAAAATTTTACGAGCCTTTTTTTTTTGGAAAAGTAAATAAAGCTTCTGCGATGTTACATTCACTGGAAATGAAATTTTGTTAAAAATCGTCGATATTTTGTTCAATACGGCAAACTAAATATTTTTTGATAATTGCAAAATTTTCGTTCTTTTGGCAATATTTCTGGTTTCTAACGAAATTGTTAGCGAAATTTACGAGTGGAACGACTAATATTTGCTTCCGAAGAAACTTTATAAAATATTTCTTGCTGCGAAGACACAATTTTTGGAATTATTCGAAAAAACGTTTGGTCGAACGTTTCGAACAAAATATTCATCTTTTTCAACAAAATTTTGTTTTCAGTGTAAAATTGACTAAAGAACAACATACTCTAAATCCAAGATTTTCCGAGGTAATCTGTATTTTTTAAATAATAACGAAAATTTCGAAAAAATTTTACGAGCCATTTATTTGAAAAAGTAAATAAAGCTTCTTCGATGTTACATCAAAGTGTATGCAAAGTTTTTCGAGGCTTCACCATTTGGAAATAGAAATATTTAATGTTGAAAATTGAAACTTTTAACACGAGCTTTTGTGATAAACTTGTGAAAATAGTGATTTTTATAAATAAATGTTTCGACTTTTACATGGTGAAACATTTTAAAATTGTGCGAGCTATTTAGATGTCACTATTCTCTCAGTGTGTGGTGCAAATTTAAAAGAATTCTATCGATAGAAAATTTTGCTTAATTAACATTTTTTTTCAATTTTCTTTTTTATCCTCCAATTCATTTCTCTCTCCTCCTTTCTTTTCATTCCCTCTCTCTCTCTCTCTCTCTCTCTTTGCCAGTTTTTTGTGCTGCCTCGGTCTCTCGATTCATCGGTTATCCTTATCGCACGTTTTTTCATCGACCTATCGAGACTCTCCCTATCAGTGCAAATAGCGTGAATCTTTTACGAGCGAGTAACAGCCATTTGTTCATACCGAAATCATGCTCACATGTGTTTCGATCGAGGATTTTGCTGCTACGTTCTTCCCCTCCCCTCCCCGCCTCCTTTCATATTTCCACTTGTAAAAATCTTTTCTCCAGGCATATTTCGAGTTTTTTCCTATGGCGATAAGCTCGTCCGTCAAAATAAATGCTATTTTTGATTTTTGGATTATCGGAAAAAGGGAAAGCCCGAATTTCGTCGTGCAAAAATGTTTTTTGAGCTATTATAAGCTTTTCTTCGGGCTATAATATCGTCCGTGGAAATGAACATTTTTGGAAAATCCGAAAAAGAAAAAACGACCATTTTGGCTCGTAAAATTATTCTCTCGAGAAATATTTCGGGTTTTTTTTGTTTCTGGCCACAAAATCGTTCGTGGGAACGACGATTTTTGGTTTTTGCTTTTTGGAAAATCCAAAAAAGGAAAAACTACAGATTTGGCTCGTAAAATTATTCTCTCGAGCAATATTTCGAGTTTTTTTGTTTCTGGCCAAAAAATCGTTCATGAGAACGACGATTTTTGGTTTTTGCTTTTTGGAAAATGCAAAAAAGGAAAAACTACAATTTTGACTCGTAAAATTATTCTCTCGAGCAACATTTCGAGTTTTTTTGTTTCTGGCCAAAAAATCGTTCGTGAGAACGACGATTATTGATTTTTGGAAAATCGAAAAGAGTCAAAACACGAATTTTGTCTCAAAAAATTATTTTCTCGAGCACTATTCCGAGTTTTTTTTTTCTCTCAATAAGATGGTCCGTAAAAATTCAAATTGTCGAAAAACTCAAAAGAGGAAAAGTGTGAATTTAGTCTCGTTATTTCGTTCGATCGAAAAAACAACAAAAAAAAAGGGAAATTTTTTCGTGTGGACGGTGCTGATTACAGTTTGCGTAATTTATCTTATCCGTGCATCAGAAAATGTGTCCAAACGCGAACACATGGGTCGATAATGATAATCGTGTAACTCGAGTTTCGTCCAAACGGTGTTTTTTACCTGTCGAAGTAAAACTCGCCGAGTGAGCTGGATTCCAAAGTGGCATTTCGCCGCGCGCACAGAAAATTAAAAAAAAAAAACAAAAAAAACAAAAAAAAAACGTTGAAATTCAGTTTGACATGCAAATTGATTTCTCGCACGAGGACGCTCTTTAAAATCGCGATTTTGAATGAAATCATGGCCAATGGGAAGGATCGAAAGTTTCAAGGTCACTCACCGATCGATTTTATCCATTGTCGTGGGATGTTGGAGAATCGTTTGCTGTTCGGTCATTTCGACGACACATTGCGTCCCGAGCTCGAGTTCTGAAAAAAATCGATTTTCCCCTTGAATCAAATAAAAAAAAAAAAACCAAAAAAAAACCAAAAAAAAAGATCGTTGGATTTTCCTCGGGAAAATTCGTTGGAAATTTGATAAATTTTTGAAAAACTCTGAACAGAAAATAAAATCATCTCAACGATCGGAAAATTTGATAAAATTCGAAAAATTCCGATGAGAAAAAATGGCATTTGTCACGAAATAAACGAATAAATATTTATTCGCCAAACAATATCGTTGAAAAGTTTGTTTGTTATAATTGAAAGGTCGTAAATGGCGAATTTACATAATTTTTTGCAAGATCGAGTTTCCATCCTGATTGCTACCATTTTTTAAATATAAATTCTCGATGAGAATCTCTTCTCGGATGTCGCGATCTCGAAGCCCCAAGTGGAAAGCGAGCACCGCGGAGTAAAAAAATTAAAAAATTGAATATATAGATATATATGTGGAGGAGTGACGCATAGAAAATAACACCTACGTGTGCTGTATGTTGAAATGCAATTCTCAGTCTATATATCTGGCCACATGCATATAATAGACTCCATTCAACATTGGCGCATTATTGCTTTGACATTTTCTCAACGTTCTCACTCTTTTTTTTCGCACACGTGCATAAATTTCGATTTATTAGAAAGGAAATGAGCTCTGGAGTGAAAAACAAGAAGAAAAAAAGTGGCGAATCGATAAAATTGTAATTTTCGTAAATTCCGAACGATCGAGTTGCCAAAAATCAACGAAATTATTCAATTCATGATTTTTAATCGCTTTTGCATGGTCAATGAGGAAGGGAAACTGTTGGGTCGATAAAATTGTAATTTTCGTCAATTCCGAACGATCGAGTTGCCAAAAATCAACGAAATTATTTAATTCATGATTTTTAATCGCTTTTGCACGGTCAATGAGGAAGGGAAACTGTTGGGTCGATAAAATTGTATTTTTCGTCAATTTCGAACGATCGAGTTGCCAAAAATCAACGAAATTATTTAATTCATGATTTTTAATCGCTTTTGCATGGTCAATGAGGAAGGGAAACTGTTGGGTCGATAAAATTGTATTTTTCGTCAATTTCGAACGATCGAGTTGCCAAAAATCAACGAAATTATTTAATTCATGATTTTTAATCGCTTTTGCATGGTCAATGAGGAAGGGAAACTGTTGGGTCGATAAAATTGTATTTTTCGTCAATTTCGAACGATCGAGTTGCCAAAAATCAACGAAATTATTTAATTCATGATTTTTAATCGCTTTTGCACGGTCAATGAGGAAGGGAAACTGTTGGGTCGATAAAATTGTATTTTTCGTCAATTTCGAACGATCGAGTTGCCAAAAATCAACGAAATTATTTAATTCATGATTTTTAATCGCTTTTGCACGGTCAATGAGAAAGGGAAACTGTTGGGTCGATAAAATTTTCATTTTCGTTAACGAAATTGAATTTTTGTCAATTCCAAACGTTCGGGTTGCCAAAAATCGATAAATCGATAAATTCATGATTTTTATTCGCTTCTGCATCGGGAATTAGGAAAAAAATGACATCTCGAGTGAAAAATGGCACGAGAAAAAATGCTGGCTCAATAAAATTGTCATTTTCGTAACCAAAATGGATTTTTTGTCAATTCGGAACGATCGAGTTGCCAAAAATCGACAAATCGATAAATAAAAAATAAATAAATAAACAAATTACCTCTGAAGTGAAAAATTACACAAAAAAAAATGCTGGGTCAATAAAATTGTCATTTTCGTGACCAAAATTGAATTTTCATCAATTCCGAACGATCGAGTTGCCAAAAATCATAAAATTCATAAATTCATGATTTTTATTCCATTTTGCGTTTTTTTTTATATATTTTGATAATTAATCCAAGTTTTAATCATCTCTCGTGGCTCATAAAAATGATTATTATTTCGACGTTCTTAAATAACGTCTTAATTGCATTATTAAATAGAATTCTCAGTGAAAACGTTAGCCAGGTCGCTTGCGTGATTCTCTCTGCCATTGTTGAACGGAATCGCGTAATCCATCGAGGAGAAAGAACAAAAAAAGTGTAGAGCGATATAAAAAGTGCCAGAGAAGTTTTTTCCTTGTCGCGTCGTCGAAAGTGAACAAAGAATATTTTTTCATTCGACGATTCGCGAGATTCATTGAATTTTCGACGTAAATTCAGCCAGAGTTTTGTGTCGTAATGAACAAAAAAAAAACGTGACCACTTTTTCGCAAACAGAAATTAAAAAAAAAAAAAAAAAGAAAAAAATTTATTAATTTATTTATTTATAAAAATAAATAATTATTTATTTATAAAAATAAATGATTATTTATTTATAAAAATAAATGATTATTTATTTATAAAAATAAATAATTATTTATTTATAAAGATGAATAAATTTTCGAATTTTCAAAATATTTGGATTTGGTGGCTCGAAGCGCCCGAGCGGGAGTGAGAATTGATCAGCAGTCCTTTTAATCCACCTGACACGATCACCGAGCTGCGCGCGAGTTGCGTGTATCGCCGGAAAAGCGAAAGTAGATTTTATTTAAGAAAAAAAAAAAGAAAGAAAAAAAAACACACGGCTAATCATTTTTTGCAACGAGCTATATTTTATAATGATTAAACGACGAGCTGCAAAGAGGCATTTAATTTTTTTAAATGGAGTAATTTTTATCCAGCACGAAATGACAATTTTGTGATTAAAAAAAATGCGGTAATTGATCGTCGAACGAACGGCAATTAGCTTCAATTTTTATTCTACAAAGAAAGCAAATTTTTTTCAGTTTTTTAATTTTTTAAAAATTTTTCTAATATTTTTTTTTATTATTTTTAATTATATTACAATTTATTCATGATTTTGAGCAAAAGTGATGGCAGATTTGATTTAATTTATAAATAAATAAATAATTAATAAAAAATAAAGAAATAGATGAAAATAAATATTTAAAAAACTAATCAAGTTTCGTCCATTTTGAATAATTCAATAGTTGGAAAAAAGTAGCAACAACTTGACGAAAAGATAAATAAAAGTGACATTTTGCGGATGTGAGTTGTCGAAAGTGATAAATATCAGAGAGTCTCTGATTCATGCTTCGTTCCAGCTCGACTGAGGCTCACGATAAATCGTCACATGTTTGTCACCATCTGAATTTATAAATACAAACTTATTTTGTTTACGTAAAAAAAAAAAAAAAAAAACGATTTATTTTCGATTTTTCTACGAGAATAAAACGTTTACGTAAAATCGTGTGAAACGTTGTGAAAATCGTTTGCAACTTGACCCTCATTTATTATCATTATTAATATTCTAAATTGGTGCGAAACAAAATCGTTGGAGCTTTCGAAACGAAACTTTCACGTTCGTGCATTAAAATATATTCGCTAACAAAAAGCAAAGTTGCTCCAATACTTTTGTCGAGTCTCACGATTACGAAAATGATGAAAAAAAAAATCACACCACTCGCGATCGAACATGCACGAAAAATGTTGTGAAAAAAAAAAATTATAATTATCTTTTTTTATTAATATTATTATTTTAATATTACAATAATATTTTTTAAATTAAATTTCAATTTTTCAAATTAAATCATATCAAATTGAATTCAATTGTTTTTAATTAATTTTATTTTTTATTTATTTAGAAATGGAAAAAGGATTTTTTAAATAAATAAAAAATACAATCAATTGTTTATTAATGAGAAAATTTATTACTTGAAAAAAAAAAATTTAATTTACTTAATTAATTGAATTTAATTAATATGAATTGAATTAAATATTATTAAGAAATGTTAATATTTTTAATAACAATGTAAATTAATGAAAAAAATGATTGAGTAAATAAAAAAAAATGAGCAAATTTGAAGCATAAATCGCTCCCCTCCACTTATCCTCGAAGCTCACACGGTTGCATTGTCAGGGGAAAAAAAAAGAAAGGGGGGATGAATTGTTGAGACAGTAGTCTGACAGTCCAGACTGTGACCCATGCGACTTCACAGTATGACAGCTACGTGGGGTTTACAATTTAATTGTATGCGTTCACGTTTTTCTTGCTGGTGTCGAAAATCACGAGAGGAGAGGAGGAAGAGGGAGCGAGGGAGAGTGATCGAGAGACACGAGGCTGGACGATGGAAAAACACTGTCAATTGATAATATATCAAAGTTTACGATAAAAAGAGCGGAGGATCGAGTCAGAGGAAGAAAAAACAGGCCGAGCTTGTTCGCGACAGTATAAATCGCGATCTTTTAAATTTTTTCCAGATTTTTTCGACGTTTTTTTGGCGTACTTACCCCTTCGATTGAAGGGTCTCACCCGAACAGCCACCTTAATCTTATCCGTGGCCATGATTCACCAATATCCCAGGCAGCTCAGCAAAACACACCGTAATTTCCTCTCACGTTTGTTTTATTTATTTTTTAATATTTTTCTTGTTTTGTTTTATTTACTCGTCGGGGCTTTTTCGCTTCTACATGTATAAACACCAGATAAGCCAGGCTTCCTCGAACATCATAGTGCTCTTATGGTTCTATCACTTTTTATTATCATCGCGAAAACTACGTTTAGCATTTTAAAGTATCTCGATTTTTCGGAACTATGCGAATGGGCTTTTCCCCGATCAAACTACATCGTCACCTTCAACCCATAACGCGACACTTTTGTTAAACATCGTACGACACTACGTAGTCGTCCAGCAGCTCGTGACACACTTCGCCATATTGCTTTCCTTCGCTTTTCTGCGCCAGACCGAGAGACCTGGCTTCCCCCACTCCTTTCCTCTCTGTCCCCGCCTCGCTCTGCCCCCCTCTGTGGGGCACGCGAGCTCTCTCCCTTTTCCTACTTCCTTCTCGCTTTCTCTCTCTCGATTCTCACTATCAACTTGCTCCCTTTTTCACGAATCTTTCTCTCTCGTTTCTACTCTCCAGGCTCCAGCCTGGAAATGATCTAACATGTGGTGACACCTTTCTTCGTCCTTGCTAACCTGTGCAATTCACAGGCTTGAAGTTGCTCGCGAAAGGTTCAGCTTTTTGGAGTAATTTTTTTTTTTTACATTGAAATATAAATAAAAATTCATAAAATTTCGTAATTACGTCGAGAAAAATCATTGACTTTTTCGAGTCGTTGCTATTTTTGACCATGTGTTTTTTTTAAATTCTCGTTTTTTCGCGCGTTTTCGAGACGCAGATGGCGCCACGAGTATCGCGATTGTGAACTCGCCTTGAATAAAAAGTTCGAGGCATCATTCTAGAATATTCAAGAAACCGAGTGTGATCGCGGCGATTGTTGCAGTTTGCGTTTCGACAGGAGCAGACGAAAAATTTATTGCGTCATGTGAGTCCGCAATTGCGTTTATTTGGCAAATCAAAATTACGAAAAAAATAGCAACTTTGAAAATTTAACGAAAAAGTAATTCGATCGTCTTGCGTAGTATTCTGACGTTGTCTGGCATTGCTTCGTCGTCGAAACTCGTGCCGGAGTGTCAAAAAATCGTTTTTTAACCAATATTCTTTGGTGACACTTTTTTTTTTTTGTAGAATTGTCTCGAAAAAAGAGGAAAAATGATGCTGGCGAGAGTGTGCAGAGCTGGGATTTCCCCGCAAGTTGGAAATTTATTAAAGTCGCCGGTAATTCCAAAAAATCCAAAAATCCAAGTGGTTCGTCTTCTCGCGAGCGATGGACGCAGCACTTTTACGAGAACCGCCAGGAGACAAACTGGCATTGTCGAAGGAGCGATGGCACCCGCGGGTGAAACAGGTGAAAAAAAAAAAAAATAGAAAAATCCAAAAATCTCAATATCAAAAATCGTAAAAATTCAAAAAATTTCAAAATCCAAAAAAAGCCTCTAATCCATCGAATTTCCATGTATTTCCTCAAAATGACCTGCAAATTGGACGGAAAAATGTTGAAAAAATCCTTCAAATCGTAATTTAACGACTTTGGTCGCAGCTTTCAATTTCGGAAAAGGTCTCGTCGCCGGTGGAGCCGTTCTCGGCTTAGGAGCGCTTTGCTATTACGGCGCCGGCCTGTCCTCCGGCACCGGCGCCATAGACAACGCTCAGTAAGTTGAATTTTGACACGCCGCGTTTTTTCCATCGTAAAAACAGCGTAAAAGGGACAAAAATTTGTAGGTTATGGCCGGAGTACGTTAAGGAAAGGGTTCGCTCTACGTACATGTATTTCGGGGGCTCGATCGCGGCGAGCGCCGCGGCGGCTGCTGCTTGTCTGCGTTCGCAGAGGGTGATGAATCTGGTGATGCGTCAGGGTTGGTTAGCGCTCGGGGCGAGCATGGCAGCGATGATAGGCTCGGGAATGGTCGCGCGAGGGATTCCTTATCAGGAAGGATTCGGGGCGAAGCAAATGGCGTGGTTGGTCCATGCGGGAGTCATCGGCGCAGTTTTGGCGCCGCTTTCCTTGGTCGGAGGGCAAATAATCGTGCGGGCGGCTTGGTACACCGCGGGAATCGTGGGCGGATTGTCGACGGTCGCGGTTTGCGCTCCGAGCGACAAATTCCTCAACATGGGTGGGCCTCTGGCCATTGGACTCGGCGTAGTTTTCGCCAGTTCGCTCGGCAGCATGTTCTTGCCGCCGACGACGGTGCTGGGCGCGGGTTTACACTCTATGGCTCTGTACGGCGGTCTCGTTCTTTTCTCCATGTTCCTGATGTACGACACTCAACGAATCATTCGCAACGCAGAGAGCCACCCGAAATTCTACGGAGTCGGGGATGTCCGAGCTTACGATCCGATTAACAAGTGAGTTGCTGGAATTCTTGGAAATTTGGGGCGGGAGGACAAGTTTGTTCTTTATTTAGAGATTCCCTTGGAGTGGGTACCGGGTCGTTTTGACCCGAACGATTTTCCGTCACCGATTGTTTGGCATTTAATTTCTGTACAAACAAAAAAAAAACAAAAATGCATTTGAGGTGCAACGAGAAATACGTTTTTCTATTAATTGTTTCTTCATCTCAAAAATTATGCAATTTTCGTTTCGATTTTCTCTTCGGAGCCTAAAAAAGATCGTTTCATTGTCCTGACCGAACATTGAATAAGAATCGCGAGCTCTGCTCAAGAAAAAACAGAATTTCGTTGTATTCCAACGATCCAAACTCCAGTGTCCTCCTGCCGACCCAACTATACAGAGAAAATCTTGCCAACGTGACTCAATTTTCAATTAATTGTTTCAGCGCCATGTCCATCTACATGGACACGGTAAACATCTTTGTGCGGATCGTAACGATGCTGGCTGGCGGCGGTGGCCGACGCAAGTGAACTCGAGACTTCCGTAGATTACAATGCACCAAATAAGTTGCTTAAGCTTTAGAGAAAACGAGAGTAAGAACGAGAGATCTGTTTGCCGAGCTCGTGGCCCAAATTTCCCGAGTATTTTCTGTTCCATTGTTTCATCAGTTTCGCCAAAACGACACAAAAATTATGTAACAACCTCGACTGAGAAAATAAATTGTGATTAATCGTTACGAGGATTTTTCCCAACATCCGAAAAAGAGTTTTTCCCAATTTCGTCGAAATATCCGGGTTATTTTTAACCAGGCACACTTTTTCAAATACTTGAGAAAAAATGTTGGTTCAACGATCGAAAGAAATGCGCTTTATTCTCGTATTCGAAGCACATTCGTCCGTCAACAACGTAACGTTACAAGCTGAGATATTTTACAAATTCAATGTTCGCATACTAAAGACTAATTAGTACGTGGAGTTTGTAGTTTTTTTTTTTTTTAATTTTAATTATATCTAGAAGTTTCGTCGCTGGAAAGGAAATATGGGCAAGAGGACAACGCTTTTTTTTTGGTTCTCTATTTTCAAATACCCTTGACGTACGATAATCGTAACGATAATCTCTATTCTTGAGGAACTTGATTCTTAAGAATCTAACATTTTTCGTGAATAATTTTTCACTCAAGGAATTCGCGAATCGAGTTTATTACACTATGAGTGCATCTAGGGTTAATTTGACCCGAGGCTTTTTTCAAACCGTTGTATTCCGAAAAATAGACATTTTCTGCTTTTTTTTTTCGTGGAGACGTTTTCTGTAGTGAATTATCGATATTTCATAGTCGTAAATAAATTTTTTGACGAAAACGAAAATCATATGCCAAACAATCGGAGACAGAAAATTGTTCGGGTCAAAATGACCCGGTACGCACTCGAAGAGCTAAGAACAGAGATTATCAATTTACAGTTATTTAACCGTCCAAGGATCATGATTTTTTATGGCACGCAGCCTCCAACGAGTCCTTTTCGTCCTGCCACTTGAATCTCGCGTATTTGGAGAGAAAAAAATCTGAAAAAATTCTGGAATACTCTCCATTGATTCTACTTTCAGGTTTCATGGTTTTTACAGTCGTTGCATTTGTGTATTTTCAAATAAATCGTTTTAAAAACAAGATTTTTGAAAAAAACGTTGTCGTTCGGGTCAAAAAGACCCATACGATCCGTTTGAGAATAGAGAAATAAAAAACAGAGTTTTCCTCACGCCGGAAAAATGCAAGGATAGAGCAATAGTCTGTCCATCTTGCGAAATGTCTTTAAATGCGAATTGTTTTCGGAAATATTTTACAAACGCCTCGAGGCGAGGCAAAAATTGGTTTTTTTGTTTGTTTGTTTTTTTTTTTTTTTTATACCGAGACGTAGTCCGAGCGACCGGAAGCTGAGGAATGCCTTCGCAAATATCCAGCGAACAATTGGCGAGCTTGATTCAAAACTCGCGCCACGTTGTGGCGTCTGACCATCTTGTCAAAATGCATCGCCATCTCGTTGTAATCCATTTGGTTGCGCATTACGTAATCTCGATGCTGAAGCAACAGAGTTATGCAGAGAAACATGAGGAACGGATTGCCACCGCCAAACTCGTTCGGCGGTGGCAACGAACCGACTCCCATTTGGTCCTCGCTCGTTCCAGCGGGGATCAACGCCGTTAACTCTGTCGCTTCTTCGCATTGTTCCTGGACCGGCTGCGATGGACTTTCTGGCTCGAGAGTTGTCTGCCGCCAGCTCGGGTCCGTTATCTCGCTATCGGACGCCGAAGCCGATCTGTGGATCCAAAAGATTATATTATTTCAGCTCCTTATTTTTTTTTTTTATTTCTCGTCACTTTTTCCCGGTTTTCTCTCAATTTATTTTTTTCACGAAACCAATTCTTTCAAAATTTTTTATAAACGTTCTTGGCATCAAAACTTACAGTTTTCTCTTTCGAAGAAAAATTTTCTGACGTTTAGAAATCGAGATATTTAACGCGGAGTCGCGTTTCCTTTGTTTTTTTTTTTCTTACAATTTTTTAACGAAACGTTGCTTGAATTTTCACGCGTTTTGATGGTAAAAATAAAAAATGGCAAATGAAAAGGAGAAAACTGTTAGTTTTGATGCCAAGAACGTTTTTACAAAATTTAGAAAGAATCCTAAAGTCGTTTTTTCATAGTAATACGTTTAATGCCAAAAAATTGGCGACAGAAAATAGTTTGGTTCAAAATGACCCAGTATGTACTCGGAGGGTTAATTTCGATCGATCGGGCTTTGGAATAATGGAAAATTAACGAACCTCGCGGTTTTTTTGAGAAGCCTGATCGGCGTGACGGACTTGACGCCGTTTTGATCCTCCAGGATCTCTCCGTCGTATTCGAGGTCGGCTTGTTCGTCCGGGGTCGTCGCATTCGTTTGTTGCAAAGAGTGCAAAGGATTTTCCCAAACAAATACATCAGCGGCCGGACTGCACCGAGCGACTTCGGTTTCCGTTTCAGTCTCGATAATGTCGCTTTCTCTTTTGGAAACTAGACAGTCGCAATGTTCCCCATTTGGGGAAGGTCCGAAAACTTGGCGATCCAACGACTCAAGCTCGAGCCTTAATTCTCTCGTCATCGAAGTCGTCATTGGAAAAAATTCTGTCGCGTCGTCCGGCGAGCCTGAACCGTCTTCTCGCGAGACACGAATCACACCGCTCTCGCTGGATACTCGTCGCAATTCTCGCTCGTCGCTCGGTCCAACTTTGCTACGATTCAAACTCGTGAAATTCAAAAATTCGTTCAAATTCTTTACTACTCTCGCACATTTTTTCTCACTCTCGCTCGATTCACCCTCGGCTTTTAAAACTTGCCCACTCGAAACACTCAAGCGATCTTTCGACGTGGCCAATCCTGATGATTTATTCAGCCTATTCGATCCAGCCTCGTTGCTGCTTCCGGTTGACACGTTTTTTCGATTCTTTGCCGACGTCAAATCATCGGGTTCCGGTTCCAAAGTTCCTTCGTGCGGCGACGTCGATCTGCAAATTCAAACGCTTCGGTGATAGGCTCTAAATTTCATCCTCTGCTGATCGTGTCATTTTTTTATGGCGCCCCGCATCATATGGATGCTTTTCGTCCTGCCACTCGTATCTCACGAATTTGGAGAGAAAAAAATGGGAAGAAAATTGTGGAATGCTCTTCGTTGATTCTATTTTGAGGTTCAATAGTTTTTATAGTCGTTGCATTCGTTTATTTTGAAACGAGACGTTTTAGGAACAAGATTTTCGAAAAAAAAGTTGTCGCTCGGGTCAAAAAGACCCGTACGAGTCTTGTCACTCGTATCTCGCCTATTTGGAGAGTAAAAAATCGGAAAAAATTCTGGAATACTCTGCGTTGATTATACTTTAAGGTTTCATAGTTTTTATGGTCGTTGAATTTGATTATTTTTTAAGAAATCGTTTTAAAAACAAGATTTTTGGAAAAAAGATTTTGCTCGAGTCAAAAAGATCCGTACGATCCGCAGAGGGTTAAATTTCCAAGCGACTCGAATTACTTTTCCATCTCCATCGACCAAATTCTTTTCAAACAATCTTCCAAAGCTTTTTTTATTCTTTTTTCCATGTTTTTTTTTCTTACCTCTTTGGTTCCTCGCCATTTTCACTGGTAGTCTCCAGTGGCGGTTGCTCCTCCGTGCTGGGAATTCTTTTCTTAGAGCTCGCTATACTCGCCGAGGAGCTTTGTCGCCTTATCGCGCAGACTTTGGTATAAGCATTTTCTCGGATTTGCTTAAAATTCGGACTCGGCGGTGGAGACGGTGGAGGGAATGGAACTTCGGCGAGTACGAGTTCGAGTTTGGGCGGAGCTGCGGGCAACGCGGCCCACAAAACTTCCAGCATTCTGAGAGCATCCTCCAAAGCAAATTCTCGTTTCATTTCGAGGAGCAACCAACGGTAACAAAAGAGAAGGTCATCCGCTTGATGAGACTTTAGATAAGCGTAAAAATCTGGATCGTAGTGTTGTAAACCTCGAGAAGAAAAAAAAATGGGAAACGATAAATATTTGTGAGGAAGAAAAATTTTGGGAGAATTTGTGGAAATGAGCGAGAAAAACCTTCGGCCAAGTGCGTGAATTTCGTCGTCATCGCGATCCCGTCCAACATGAAATTGTCCTTGAGCCTTCTCATCAACGCGCACAAACAAATATAAGCTTGAGCTTCGTCTCGCATCGTCACCAGCAAAGGCGAAGCCAAATCGCTCATTCCCTGGCAATAACTGACGCTCGGATGATTCAGCGCGTAAGTTGTTAAAATGTTGAAAAGGCTCGCTGTGTTTTGATTGTCGTCCGAGCCTCCGTAAAATTTGTGGTGACGATCGGTTCGTAAAACATCCTTCCTGACCATGCTCGTTACGTAACTCAGATCCCCGACGTTGTGCCCTTTCTGGATTAGCGAACGCCAACGCTCCCGCAAATTCTGATATTCCTGAGCTTTTTTCTTCATATAATCCATTCTCTCGCGTCCCGACATTCCCTCCGGATAAACGTTCAATATGTGCTTCCAAACAACTTTCCTAAGGCTCGGCTCTATACCCCCGAAATAAATCACCGCTCGCAACTCCTTCGAATGAATAACTTGCCCGATCGGATCTAAAAATCTACGGAATTCTCCATCCGTCAGCGGTGGCCGTGGTGGCTGTACGTTCTGACGCGATGACTCGTCTCCTAAATTTCCTAAAGCTCTTTGCACCAAGCTCAACGTTCTTTCCATCTGCAAATTATACAAAATCCATTTTTTCACTCAAAATTTCATCGCCATTTCGAAATATCGCGATATTTTGATTTTTTTCGTTTTCTTAATTTTAAAAATGGTCAATTCCTCCGATTATTTCATTGGGGAAACGAATTTCGACGGAAATTCAGAATTATTATGAAACTTTTTTTTTTTTACACATTTTTTTTTATTTAAATAGAAAAAATTTTTAGCTTTTAGTTTTTCAATGACTAAATCTTTGTTATTGTAAATAGAAAAAAATTGTTGATCGTGCGATCATTCCGCTGGACCCTTTTGATTGGCATTCCCAACAATTGCAAAGCTTTTAGTTTTTTAATGATTCAATTTTTGTTATTTGAATAGAAAAAACGGTAAATTCGTGCGACTCTTCGGCTGAACGCTTTGGCTGGATGGAATAATTATGAAATTTACGCTTATCTCTTGCCTTGTTCATTATGAGGCCGGGTAATTTTGGTGTTTTGTACGGAAAGCCCGTTTCCGTCTGTCTCGTTACGACATCTTGAGCATTTTGTTCCCAATCACAGTCGCAGTCACCCGATTCGCCAAACGGCTTAAGATTAACCTGAAGATAAAGGTACGGCTCCGAAGCGCTGCCAACAACAAAAACCAAAATGTTGTACAATCGTCGTTTCTATTTCGCCGAGAGACTCCTCTAAGTTTTTTCATCAGTTTTCGTCCAAAAAACGTCAGAAAATACATTTTTTATGTTCACCTTATGAAAGCGGCGTCCAAGTCCCAGTCGGACAAAAGGAATAAGTACGTTTCAGAGCCATAATCGTCTATAGCTCTGTAGGAAACGGTAAAGTCTCTGCAAAATGAAATTCAATGAAAAACCATGAAATTTCAATCGTTATTAATGATTTTTTGCGCCGATTACCCTTTAATATCAAATGCTTTGATGAGAATACTCTGCAGTACTTCGATCGACGTAATTTGTGGATCGACGCTAAATTTTCTATACTCCGGTTGATGGCGCGTTTCGCATTTCTGGAAAAAAAACATTATGCCGCAAAGAAGAAAGAAAACGGGAAGAAAAAATGGCGCGCGATATTGTTTACCTTAACCTTGACCCTGACGGCCTCTCTGGGCGCTCCAAACATTTCCGTCATTGCGGCAAAATCTTTGCTAAAGTCTTTGTAGCAACAATTTTATAATTTTTTTCTGAGCGCCGATTTCCATCCTCATTGTCGCGGGCGGTTTTGTCTTTTCTAACGCGTTCCCATGGCCGGAGATAAAATTTCGAGGGTAAATGTCGGGAGAACGATTTTTTCGTTTATTTTCATGGAAACATCGTGAAATTTCGTGAGCTCGTTAAAGAAACTCATTTTTCAGGTAATTAAAACTGGGAATGCAGAAAAAAGCGAGTTCGAACGGATGAGTTTTTTTATAACAACGGAATTCGACGTGAAAAACAATTTTTGTATGAAAATTTCTTACGATTTGCCGCGGCGATCAGAACGTCAAACAGAAACGATGAAAAACTCGGAGGATTCGAATTTATTGTCACGAGATTTGGTCAAAATTCACAACACAAAGAACGACACTGAGAAACAATTTTTCAACACACAGAAATGCAACGTCGAAAGCCGAGCCGAATTTGCACATCGAAGAAGAAAAACTTCAAATTGGCTCAGTTACGACAAAAGTTTGAATTAAATATTAGCTGCTGATTTGGGAATCAATTTCATGCCATTTTTTATTGTACTTTCCGAGTTGAGCAACGTGTGCGAAAGTTTTCTCTCCATGTGTGTGCTCGTGTGTGTATTTAAAAGAGAGAAATGTTCGATCGCGCTGGAACGGTGCAGTGACGCCCTCTGGCGACGAAGATGTGCGCCATTTCGAAAGAGTTCTCTCCGAGTTGCCGAGAGATGGCGCGACGGGTTCGTTCCCATGGGATCTTTGGATGTTTATCAAGATAATCAATAAATAATTCGATGAATGCGATCAACACACACCAGGCAGTTATGCGTTCTTATGAATTGTTCAATTTTTAGAAATTTAAAGGCCAACTGAATAGTTGGAAAGATTCGCACAAAAAGATCTACATTTTTTGTTTAAATAATCGAGAGACAAAAATAAAGCATCGATTAATGCAATAATAAAATCTGATGCTGTTTTTCCAATCCCCAAAGAGTAGCTATAAAAAAATTGAACATTAGGAATAAAAAATAATGAAGGAGACGGAGAACTGTTATGAAATCTTGTAGCAAGAATCGTGCACACGTCAGATGCTCCACGTACACCATTATTGCTCAATTTGGGAACGGAGCAAACGCATAATCTCTCGAGTGTGTTATGGTATTAAATTATTGAGTCGTGTGTGCAATGTCTCAATTTTTCGTATGATTCGTAAAAACAAAGTCTAAATAAATATATATATAGACATATATATATATATATATATATATATATATATGTTTATAGAGATAAGATACAGGAATAATCGAAGAATCGACCAATAAGGTTTGCGGGTCGATGGAGCCGGTTTGTATCATCGCGCATCGATAAGCAGCTGTGTCGCGCGAGTGCGAGAATAAAAAAGAAAGAGAAAAGATGAACATTCTTTGGCGCGCATTTGAGAGACGTGGCAAAATTGAGAATTTCAGTCTGGCAGAGTTATTCGAGGCGTCGAGGAATAAAGCTCGAGTTTACAAAATCCTCCAAAAGTCACTCATCGCTCGAAAAAGGAACAAACCATGCGTTTTATCGCCATATTGTTAGTCACGTTGCTTTTTTTTCTTAATACCGTCGTTCGTTCGGAATCCGATAATGTTTCGCCCGGCGATGCCGAACCGGAGCCCGTTCCGATAAAACACCCGAAAGATGGTCAGCCTTTGCCATCCCGCGAGGAACTTTTGAACATGCTCGATTCCCTAGACGGTCTCTCCGACGAAGAGAAAGACAATTTGCGACAAGATCTACTCCGCGGCATGGAAAACGATCACCAAGTACCTGCTGGCAAAAAAGGAGGCTTAGAAATCGAACAAACCCTCTTGCTCTTCGGCTTGCTCGGATCCGTGGCTTCGGTTCTCGGTTGAGTACTTTTTCAATATGTATTTCCATTCTTCCCAAAACCTATATACAGGCTGTTCCAAAACAAAGCTTTCCATTGAAAATTATCGCTTATTCCAAAACAAACGAAAATCTGACCATCACAAAAATCCAAAATAATTCAACCGGCAATTTTGAATTAAATCAAATTAATAGTTAAATTAATCAAATAATTATTAAAAATTAATAAATCATCAAAAATTAAATCAAATTAATTAATTAATTATTAAAAATTAAATTAAATTGAAAAATCGAAAAAAAAAAATAATTCCATCAATATGAACCAAAGTGACGAAAAATTTTTTACTTTTTTTACGAAAAATCCCACTTTAGCATAATTTCGAAATTTTTTTCGTACCTTTCGAGGAAAACGATGGCTTGTTTGTTTTTTGAATTTTCTTCACATGGTAAATATTCGTTGTCCTTATTTTCAGTTTTCTTCACGTACAAACTGTACAAAAACTTGACGGAAAAGGAACGTCGGAGATTAGAAAAGAAGCTTTTGAAGGAGAGCAAAAAGAAACGCAGCTAAAAATTCCAGAGAGTCTTGAAAGGAAATATTTCTATACGTATAGATAATAATTGTTAATAACGATATATTTTTATTGTACAATCGAATCATCGAGTACTTTTGCATCTTTTAAAAAAAAATATACCATATATTTGTAAAACTACATTTTTCTCGTATATTTATCGATATATATATTTCATGAAATCTTAATAATTGAAAAATCGGGTAACAGACGATGAGTTTGTTACTCGGTCATCCTCTGTTACCCGATTTTTCAATTATTAACATTTAAGATAAAGAAAGAAAATAACTCATTATTCTACGAGCTAAGGAGCTTTTCCGAAAGTTTATTTATCCGTGCGCCTAAATTAACGGGACGACGAGTGAGACCAAGGCTTCAAAAGTAACTTGTAACGTTCGCCCGAGCAGTCTGGAACTAAAAACGAAAAAAAAGAACGATTAAAATTTTAAAAAAACACGATCGTTGAAACGCAACGAAAAAGGGGGTTTAAAAAAAAAAATTAATTATAATAATGAACGAAAAAATATACTTCGTTGCATTCCACGATGTTTCATCGCGTTGGAGTGGAACGATAACTCATTATTTTTTGGAGAATCGAAAAAGTCTTTTTTTGCCGGAAAAGCTGAATTTGCCAGAATAATTGGGACGGGTCCATTAATTAACAAAGAATATACTATTTCGTTGGAGCACAACATTGCGAAATTGAGTGTAATTTGAGAAACTAGTTAAAAAAAATTCGTTTGAACGTTGAGGTAAATTTGGATAATAAAAAAAATGGTAAAAAGGGAGAATTCACCTTTGACTGTTTCAACCAAGTACATGCTCTCGTCCTTGATGTGAGCGACCAATTCGTTGGACACTAAAATGTGAGCACCTCGAGGTCCTAGTATGAGGACGGAATGTAAACGATCCTGGGGTAGATTGAAGGTTGCGACAAGTTTCGAGGCGAGAAGAGCGCTGTTGAGTTTCTCGAGATAAATAACGTGCAAGTGCGAATCGGCGCTGCCCTCGACTGCGCAGTACAGAGTCAGTTGCGGACCTTTCGAGTGGAGGGCTCTGTAGAGGCTTATGCCTTCGGCAAGTCCACAAATCTGGATCAAGTCATCTCGAGAAAGTCGCAAAATTTGTTCAGCTGAAAAACTGGCGAATGTCGTTAGTGAATTATTGAATCTTTGTGCGCGTAACCAAGCGCTCGTTTGTGCGACATTTGCATTCGGTGGCAATTCGTCAGAGAGTGATTCTTCCCGCCCGATCGAGTTGTTTCTCAGACACGAGGGCTCGTTCATAACTTTCGTTTTGGCTGTGGTCTCCACGACCATGAGGCAACGATCTGCCTGACTCTCTCCTTTGCTGCTCGGCTCAAGGCCATTTATCAAACTCGCAACTTGTGGCGGCAGCGTTTGGCCTGCTGCGGCGATCGCAACGACCGAACTCGAGGCCGACGCGTGGAGATTTTCCGAAGAGCGACTCTGCGTTGGACTGCCAATCATTTCCGCGATTATTAACTCAATTTCTTTGAAAAAACTGAGTAACTTGGTGGAAAAATCGAAATCTAGACTCACGTGGTATCGGAGCTGGCAACGAATGAATTCCCCACGTCGTTGAGGTTCGATGAACTCGAGGGGGTCAACGAGTCCAAAGGCATCTGTAAAGATTCATTAATTATTACCACTCAGCGCCGATTTCTTATCGATTTTTCCTTAAAAGCCAAGATTCTTTAGCGAAATTATTGAAGAAATTTTGTCACTAAATTCTCACGTCGGAAAGAACGGTGCAGTCGTAACTAGGTTGATATTTGTCCTGTTCGTGCGGAGGTCTGCGTTGAATTTTTGTGCGATCTTGTTTATGTTTCCGATCGGCTCCTTTGAGTTTAAAAACTTTGACTTGGCAAGAAGCTGCGTGAAGTCTCGGTCCACCGGGCAGTCGCGTCTCCACGAGAATTCTAAAAGGCACACCTTTTTCACCCCCGTGTTTTTTCGGCGTGAATTCGGTGCTGATGCAATTTACCTGTGGCAGCAAAAAAACAAAAAAATCGTCATTAAAAAAAAAAAAACCCATTGACGCTTTATTTTCGCGTCAATAAAAAACGGAATAAACGTTCGATCAACCTTTATGTAAACCCCAACTTCCTTCGTAGGATCCCACATAAACTCGACACTGTTTATCGAGGGAAGCGACTGGGCAACGTCGACCAGCCCGTAACTGAGAGGAACGTCAACCTCGAGCAAACGTTCACCCGGTCGAGCACGTTGCCAAGCTAATAAATGCTCGCGCTCCGTGTACTGCAAACGTCTCTCGTGAAAACAGATTCGAATGTTTGACTGCAACGGAAGCAAACGACGATGCAATTATTTCATCATTTTTCATGCTGCAAAAATAACTGAAAATCATTTTTTTCTTTTTTTGATCTAAAAAAAAAAATAAGTTGGATGTAAGAATAAAAATAGAACGGTAAATAAAAACTTGTTTATCTGAACGAATGGATAATTATTGTTTTTTTAAATATTATTAATTAATATTTATAATAATTGTTTGAAATCTTTTTCATTCGACAAACAAAAAAAATAAAACAGTGAATAAAAACTGATTTTTGTACAAATTGATGGATGATTACATGTTTTTTTTTTTTCTTTTTTTTTTTAATATACACCGCGGCAGGACAAGGTCTGCTGGGTTCTCTCGCTGCTCTTCAAAATTTGACGAGAAAAAAAAAGAAACACACACACACACACGTTTCCCTGAATAAACTCGGAGAAAATAAATATTTAAGGGTTTCGACGGTACCTTGAGAATTTTGCCACGATAAGCGGAAAGATCGCCGAGTTTCTTCAACTTGATCTCGTAGGATTGAGCCTGATTGAGATAAGTTAACGTTTCCTCATTGAGTTTGGTCGCGATGCTCGTTGCTGCTGCGAGCACGTACTGGAATCTACCACCGAAGAAAATCATAATTTATTCTTCAAATGAACTAATTAACCAAAATTTTGAAAACTTTGTCAATAAATACAAAATTATAAATATTTGAATTTTATTTTATTACCGACTATCCTCGTTGAATTCTTTGCCTTGCAGGGGTGACGAAGAAGAGGAAGAAACGTGATTGCCCGATGAGGAATTCGGCTGATAATCCTCGCTGCTCGTCGAGTATAACAATTGATGAAGGTTCGTAGTGGCCTGTCTACCGTTAACTGAATTATTATGTTGAGAGTGATGATTGACACTGGTAGTGCTTCCTGGGCTCGTACCGTTGCTCGTCGTGATTTCTGTTGTCGTTGCGATCTCGATGCTGTGAGCCGTGTTATCATTGTTGCTGTCAGCTTCGCTGCTCCCCAGCAAGCCAACGCCGTTGCTCGTCGGGTGCTGAGTGTGATTTAAACTATGGAAAAAAAAAAAACAAAAAAAAAAAAACATGTATTTCTAATTCGATTGACGAGAAAATATTGAGACGAGTAAACTCTTCGCGGATCATATGATGTTTTGTAGCGCCCTGGATCATTTTGCTCCTTTTCGTCCTGCCCCTTGAATCTCGCGTTTTTGGAGAGAAAAAAATATGAAAAAATTCTGAAATACTCTCCGTTCATTCTACTTTGGAGTTCCATAGTTTTTATAGTCTTTGCAATTGTTTATTTTTAAATAAAACGTTTCAAAAACAAGATTTTCGAAAAAAAAGCTTTTGCTCGGGTCAAAAAGACCCGTACGAGTCCTGCCCCTTGAATCTCGCGTATTTGGAGAGAAAAAAATGTGAAAAAATTCTGAAATACTCTCCGTTCATTCTACTTTGGAGTTCCATAGTTTTTATAGTCGTTGCATTTGTTTATTTTTAAATAAAACGTTTGAAAAACAAGATTTACGAAAAAAAATTGTCGCTTGGGTCGAAAAAAACTGATATGATCCGCGGAGGGTTTAGAAATGCTTCATTGATGATAGTTAACTTGCTTCGAATTATTGCCATGATGTTCCGGTGACGGAGCTTCCTGTTTGAAGACCGTTAACGAGGGCAATGCCAACAGGGCCTCGCTGCAAGAATAAAATTGAATATAAATCCAGGGATATATAGAATAATCAATTATAATGGAGCCTCCCTTGACACACTGGGTCAATTTGACCCGGAGAGTAAAAAATCGCTAAAATATTTCCAAAACAAAAGAATGGAGATTATGTAACGGAGCCTTCCTTCACACAGTGGGTCAATTTGACCCAGAGCGTACAAAACCCATAAAATATTTTCAGAAAAAAAAAAGACATTTTTTCAGATAAACAAATTTTATAATCTGTCCAGGAAGGTTAGTGAATGAAGATTTTGTGATGAAGCCTTCCTTGACACACTGGGTCAATTTGACCCAGAGCGTAAAATGTTTCCAGAAAAAAAAAAAGACATTTTTTCAGATAAACAAATTTTATAATCTGTCCAGAAAAGTTAGTGAATGGAGATTTTGTGATGAAGCCTTCCTTGACACACTGGGTCAATTTGACCCAGAGCGTAAAATGTTTCCAGAAAAAAAAAAAGACATTTTTTCAGATAAACAAATTTTATAATCTGTCCAGGAAAGTTAGTGAATGGAGATTATCGAAATAAATAATTACCTCATATTGTACGAGGCAACGGCGTTTGCGAGATCGGACGCGGCGAGTGCCGAGAGCGGTCCATCGAAATCTGCAGCCAAGTGTTCAGCGAATTCGTCGACCTGTGTGGATGTCCATCCCTGACCGCAACCATTGCTTCCTACGGATCCTGACGGAGGCAAAAACGAGTTGGTTTTAAATGAGCGTCGCACCACTACGGACTTGTTGTTATAGCCTCGAGATCATTTGGCTCACAGTCTCGAGACTATGACGATGAGTCATCTTTTCAGTTTCTTCAACATTATTGAGCAATTGAGCAATTTTTTATTGCGCAAGAATTAAAAGTGAAGACGTTGTGCGAGAGAAAGTGCGCGAGCAATTTTCATTAGTCGAAACGAGAACAGGAGCGAACACAGCCCATCCAGGACGCTGCTCGACTCGTTGCGATCCTCAGCGCCCCGACCAAACACGACGAATCAACGAACCACTTTTCGTTATTTCGATGAGCTACGTACGTCTGTGTCCATCTCTTCGCATATGGCCTTGTCACCGACCGCCAACGTATACAAAGAGCTTGCTCGACTTTATTGCAAATTACAAAGTGTCCACAGACACTGGGACACTAAGCACATCACATACCGGATGTTCCAGGATTTATACTCGATTAATTTATAACCCTCGAACGCTGACGATCGGTCGTTGGAAAAAAAAGAGCCGGGCCAAGTCGTGAAAATGTCTGCACATCTCTGTATTTTGCATGAAATTATTATATTCGAAATTTATCATCATTTAGTCAAAGAGCCCTATGAATTTTTTCAAATTTTTTCAAATGTTTTAAAATTGTCAAAACGAGCTAAAGAATCGTGAGAAAATTCATTTTTTTTAAATTATTTTTTTATACTCTCATGCGTCAACGCATCCATATGTGAATTATCAACGAACCGTCCCTACGCGAATGTTTCCTGTCCAATTCACCGGACATGTGCTGATTGCCTGCCTCGACGACTATTCGACGCTTCAATCCGTTGCTCGTTGATTGATTAAAATTAGTGCTCGATTGGTGTTTCGTGTGCGAAGAATTATCTCTGTTGCTGCTCACAACAGCAACCACGTTATTCACATCCCCATTGTTTCCGGATGCTGGAGTCGAATGCTTGTCACGTTTGTCCTGCCACAAAACCTGCTGGGAACTTGCCTCGTGATATCCCATGCTCACCTGCAATTATTATTCCATCAAAATTCCCCAATTCAATTGTTGTCTCGAAATTTTCTTCCAACGAGTTCGAATTATCATTATAAATTAAAAAATTTTAAATTTAATTATTAAAACTTTAGCGTTGCATGCTTGGAGCACGTACTGAGCATTTTCATCCTAGCAAACTGACTGTGACTTCCGGCGAATTGGGAAAATATTAAAATGATGAAAAAACATGAAAAAATATGAAAATAATACGAAAAAATTCATTTTCAATTGAAATTTGGAAAAGTTTATTGAAAAATAATGAGAAAATAGAAAAAATGAATTTTCCATGAAAATTTGGAAAAGAATTTTAAAAATATGAAAAAATTATGAGAAAAAACGGAAAAATTTGCATTGCATGCTGGAGCACGTACCGGGGATTTTCATCCTTGCAAACTAACTGTCACTTCCGGGAAATTTGGAAAAAATCCGAAAAAATGAACTTTCAATTGAAATTTGGAAAAGTCTATTAAAAATCTGAGAAAGTATGAAAAGAAAAATTTGAAAATATGAAAAAAATGCGAAAGTAATTAGAAAATACAAAAAACAATTTTTAAAAAAATGGAAAAATGGATTTCTAATTGGAATTTGGAAAAGAATTTGAAAAATATGGCGAAAAAAAAAAGTGGCACACATGTGATGTGGAAATTGTGGTGAGGTCCGTACCGGGCTGTTGGGAAAAAACGATGAGGTACGAGGGGGATAAATAAATGAGATGTAAAATGGTTATCCATCGGTGTATATAGAAATAAATATGTGAAGTTGATGAGGCCAAGATATAAATATAGCTTACTTGTTGATTCGACAGAATGCCTCGTGCTTCCTGGCGGTTCGGTGATAATTGGTGGTAAGGAGGGGGCTGCGGGGGCGAGGAAGAGCCGATCCACATGGAGTTGGCAGAAGCGGTCACAGTCTCAGTGCCCGAATCCATAATCATTTGAAGCTCCATTCGAGCCGATGAATATTGAAAAGTTAAATGAAAACGTTAAATTGTTCGTATTTTCTTACAATCGAAGGAGAAAGTGTTAAAAAATGGATTTTCTCTCGTGATAAACAAACTAAAAAATCGTCCTTCTCGTCGTTCCGTTAACTTTTCTCAGGCCCGAAATTCCGTAGCCAAATAGATCATTCCGAATGGATTATAAAAAAGAAACATAAATTTAACAATATCCAATGGAGCGCGCGACCTTTTCTTGTTTCTTATTTTTGTCGTAAATTATAGTTGAAACTCCTTGCTCGTTGGCTCGCGCTTTCAAAGCAGCAGATTCGTAAGATCCTCGTCAGAAGAATCAGGATGCCGACAACGACTCCTTGTTTCTCGTACTCGCAGGTTATTTATCGAAAGAGAAAACATTAAGCTTCGTTGATTAACAAAAATGAATAAAATAAATTGATAAGTCGCAATGAAAATTTTCTTCCTTGACGATTGTGCGTGTCCGAACAGAAGATAATCCTTTTCTCTTAAGCTTTCCGAGGTTTCAATAGTCAAACTCGTTTTAGAACATAACGAAGAAACTGTTGTACAATTTTTTGATTCCAGTCGTCTCGCGCTGCCGATGAGTCTCCAATAATGTACAGCCACGAGACTTCAATGCCATAAAACGGAGGAATACAACGAACGCGTCCTCAACGTACACCATTGCAATACCACGGCTGAAAAGCATTTTGGCTCTAAAAAAAGCAATCGAAACGGTTGTGCAATTGTTGTATCTGATTTGGCTGGAAAGATTCTCGTGCTCTGGCACTTTGTTATAAATCTTTCAGCACTTTCCTTTTTCCAAAGTCTTTCAATTGCAGGATCGATTCTGTCCTAAGCGACAAAATCTCTCTAAAGACTCACACACTCTCTAGTGTCTTGTATCCAAATATGGCACACGAGGCCTTTACCGGAGTCACCACATTTTCAGGATTCTTCGCTCCATTGTTCCACTCGATGGCTAATCGCTGCTTGTCCAATTAAGCTCAAGGAACTTGTCCGAGTGGTTTGGAGGGAGCTTTTCTACGAGCACCAGGTTGATTCACTCGTTATCACTCGCTAATTAAACTAAGCAATCAAGATGTTCGATTCAATTGGTTCTCTCGAAGAGGAGCAGCCAATAAAATGTTGCCATTCGCGTTTTAAGGCAGAACAATCTTCGTGGAGGATTTTTAGTTTTGGAAGGTGCGCTTCTCTAGGAAGGAGCTTCACTCGAAATTTTACGACAAACGACACTCCGCGAAACTTGGCGAACGAATGAATCGCTCCAGCTAAACGGGATGAAGCTCTGATCGTCAGATCATCTCGCTCCCTCCTCTCCTTTGCTCTCTCCCTCTCTTTCTCTTTATGTGGATGACTCTCGTGGCCCTCTGACAAGATGTGACCCGGAAAGCCCGCTCTTTGTCTTCTTAGAAGTCAGTGGGATTAAGGGGCTGACCAATGAAAACACGCTCCCAGACTGGAGCTTCAATTGAAACGAATCTCGATGATCCTCGTGTGAGCATCCAAAGCCAACTCGTGCGTATGTCTCCGTTTCTTCTTTTATGTATCTCTCTTTTCCCGCCTCAAAAGCCAACCTCCTCTCTTCTTCCCTCACGCCTCTGTGATCGTCAACGAAAATCTTCAATTCCCTTTGCCCTCGAGAGACTCGCAATTTGCGTAACAACCATCCACGCCGTTTACAACTGAAAAGATAATCAAAAGAGTACGGTTTATTATTTGTACGAGTCCACTCCATTTAGAGCTTAGCAAAGAAGCTGCATTCCTCCAACGTCGATTGATTTTTTTTTTTTTTTTTCGATCTCGAGAGACCGTTTGTTCAATGGACGTCATAAAAGCCAATTTCTGGTAAAAAAAAAATACATTACTAATATGATATTTTTTCGTAGAAACGATTTAAAGTTTTTGTGACGTCTTAAAACGCCCCATTTTACTGTATAGAAGAGTACGGTAGGGGCCGCGCTACACTTTTTTTTCAATACTTGGCGATAGGAAGGAAAAAAGTTGAAGGAATTTCACAGATTTTGTGGGAAATAAATTTTATTCGTTTACAAAGTCATTTTTTTGTATTTCCATTAAAGCTGCGAGGCACTCGTTGGCTCGGACGCTTTTCCAGACACCGTAACGATGATTGAGGCCTGGAAGATCGTGCAAAAGTGTCCGGCTGCCTAAAACACCTCCGTGGCTGTTGGCAACACCATAGAAAATGTTGGAGACTCTCGAATGGAGAAGAGCCATCGCGCAGAGGGCGCATGGCTCCATGAGCAGAAAAACCCAAAATTCGGTGCACAAATAAGTGTAAATCGGAGGCTTTCCGTCGTAGCTGAATCGTCGAGCGATCGATTGGAGTTCGTGAGGAAAACAAAGTGGCAAAGTTTGTCCGTCGTGATCGATTCGCGGACATTTATTTCCTTCCGGTCTGCAATATTCGGAGAAATCGTAAGCACCACCGGATCCGAATCTGGCAACGAGGTCGATGGCGACGATGGCCGAGTGCCAAAGAGGATGGAGATCGATTCGCGAAGCAGCGATCGCCACGATGTTGTTAGTTTTAGGATCGTAGACTACAGCGCCACCGTGGCATTCTTTTGTACCACGAGCTTCGCCCAAGAGCGCCACCTCGATGCAAACTTTTGTACAACGATCGATAGCCTCGATCTGTTGGTTGTTGAAACAGGTGGCGTTGAGTATGCTTTCCAGATGGGGATCCGGGTGGAAGTTGAGAGGCCAAATTTCGGCGGCTCGTTTCGCTTGGGATTTGGTTCTTGCAGAAACGGCTGGAACTTGAACTATTTCGATTGTCCCATTTTGAAAGAGGGTTAGATCGACATCAGCCTCTGTTAATAGTCTCTCAATTTCTTCGCGTGTAAATACGTTTAACTCATTCGTTTGTGACATCCGACCTCTGATGTCATTGAGACTCGACGACGACGCCGACGACGACGCGGCAAATCCAAGTAGCAAACGTTTGTCGGAGCATCTTTTCAAATGTGACATGGGGGGCATAGTTTTTGAAATTCTTCCTAGAAGCCTCGAGATTTCACGGGTGTCCCGTAACTTTCCTATCCACGCGTCCGCCACTGGAACGCTTTCCCGCCATAATTCCTCCGCTATCACCGCCTTTGGTACTTCCTTCGACATTGAGGGGCTCCTCCTCTCGATAAGTCCTGAAAAGAGCCCTGCTTTCGTACTCTTTCAATTTATTCTTCTTCCCAAGTCTCCGTCGTATACCTCTCCCTCCCAATTCTCTTGTAAAGTCGCGCAATAGTAATCATAGTTATAACAATGATAATCGACCCGATGGGATTGATGCAGAGTCTCTATCTCTCTCCCTCTCTCTCTCTCTCGCTCTTTTGCCCGAGACGAATCTTTATTGCTGTCAAGTTGGGCCACGGTCGAATCGTTTGTCAGAGTTAGGCGCAATTGTTAAGCTTCTCTCTTGGTTACTCTCTTGAGAATAAGCTCCATGCGCATAAATTTTACGTCCCTCTTGACAAAATAATAAAAAATAAATTCTTTATCTGTGTTCACGTTATTTTGAATGATTCTTTGGTGCTTTCCTTATTTTGTTATCTTTTAAATTCTTGTCCTTTCTCATGGCGGATGTATCGCCAAATTCGCTCAATCTTCACAATACGCGTATCTTTAACGACCCGAAAATAAATGAGTCATGAATTAAAACGAATCAATTTCATTTTTTTTAAATTGACTCCATCCAATGGATTATTTGGAATTTTTTCTTTTCCCCCTTTTATCCATTTATTCAGTGCCACCAAGATATCGAATAATTATTACTTTTTATTTATTCCGAATAACCTTCACCGGGCTGGAAAGGAGTTGTGAAATTTACAAAACTACGTTAACTTTTATAATACGATAATAAATCGTGTCATCACGAACGGAACTATCAGTGAATTTTTATCAGCGTGTCTCGGGACTTTTATTTATTTTACGATTTTAAAGATTTAACAGTTTGTCAAATATTTTATGTTTCCGAGATTTCCTACCATTTTACCAGCTCGCGTGGTTCCCCCTTTCGAGAATGTCTCAATTTTAATCTTCAAAAGTTTGGATAGAAAATGACTATTCCGTGGATTTAGACTGGCTGTAAATTTGATGGTGTGGAAAGGTGCCTATGAGGGGCCCCAAAATACAATATTAACCGCGCCCTTCCCTCAAGCGGCCCTCTTGATTCTAAGATATCGAAGATATATTCACGAAATGGCACGCCGCGACCAGAAGCAAACAAAATGGCGCGCCCGCGTCGTGACTATGTTTCTCAAACGCTTCTGGCTCGTAACCAAAGTGTAGAATTCGAAAATAATGAAAAAAAAAAAAATGTGAAACGATTTGTTCTATGCGCGCGAAGAAAAAGCCTGGAATAGAGTTTCCATCAGAGACTTCGTAATTTTCACACATATCTCAAGTGGCGCGATCATTGAAGCGTGAAAATGAAAGATGGCGGGTTTGTCATGAGTGAACCTAGCTGCACATGAGTGTGTAACGTTCCGATGAAAACGACACGAGGCTTGTCTCACTCAATAAAGGGGTTGTCCTTGAAACATGTTGGTCAAATTCATCCTCGTGTTTGAGGCGAATTGACCGCGTGATTGTCAAGAGATTCTTGAAAAGTAACATCAATCTCTCTCGTTCTCGTAGTGTGGGAAAAATGCTTGACACACGATCGTACGCACATGTACATAATATAAATGCATATACAAACTGGATGTATATACATATACATGGAAAACATATATATGTTCCAAATAAGGTATCCAGAGTGCTGATTCGAATAATCTTGTTATTTTATAACGTACATTGTTAAATGTGATATATATCCATATGACACGCGCTCGAGAAAGATCGTTGCCGAGGGGAACGATATATTTACGTCCAAAGTCCAGTCACACGTCGAAACCCAAAAATCCGAAAGTGTATAATTCCTTTATTTCAACGATTAAAAGCAACGCCAAAAAACTCAAGTTATAATATTAAAAAAAAAAAAAAACATTGAATGATCGTATTTACCTTTTGGTTAATCGTTACTGTGTATGTATATATACGTTGATTCTGGTGAAATTATCCCAGCTGTGGGTTCGCTTGCCCGAAGTTACGAAGATTTTCGATGGAATATTTCCCCCCCACCCCGAGTTTCCTTTTTTTCTCTCGCCCCCCTTCGATGTCACTTGGAAATATGAAAAGACTTTTCAGAACACTGTTGTTTTTTTTGTTCTTCTCAATTTGTTTTCGTAAGCCTGTTGATTCGACACCGCTTTGTTTTCTTGTGCTATAGCGTGTTGGGGTTTCTAGTTTTTCGGCTTTATTTCACAAGCTTTGACTCTTTCGATTTTGGAAACGTTCAACCTACGCGCTTTTAATATACTTTTCGTCTACCTAGTACTTGTACGACTGAGGTTTATCACTCTCGTTTCATATATACGAATGTGTACTCTGCTGCTCCCTGCTGTAGCAATAACGCACAGTCTATACTGAGATAACCCAACCAATCTGTTTATGAGAAAGAGAGAGGGAGAGAGAGAAGGGAATGAAGAAGGGCGCCTCCAACAGCTAGCAAACAAAATAGTCTCGACGAAACGTAATTGTTTTTCTTTTCGCTTTTCCTCTTTAATCTTTGTAGAAATGAGAATTTATCGATTTGCAGTTAATCACTTCGTAACTCGACTCATTAGTGTCAATAGTGTCATGTTTTACTTTCTCTCGTGGCTCGACGCGTCGCCTCCCCCACTTCCCCTTTGCACGTGCGCGGTTACGATCATATATATAGCGATATGCCAGAAGCGCGGGAAATTCAAACCGCAGTTTCTCTTCATTTTGTCTAACAATAAGAATCATTAAAACGCGCCAATTCCTTGTTTACTTTTCGAATATTTTCCCAAACTGAATGAAATTTTCTACCAACGATGGCAAATCGAACTCACGATATATACATTATAACACACATTTTTCATTTTCTCTCGAAAAAAAGAACTCATAACCTAATCTCGCTGACCCCACTTGACCCGTATTGTTACGAACGCATTGGATGACCTTCGTGAAGATGGTCCCGGGCGCTGGTGTCGAATACGACCGACAGACGTCGCATTGTAGTTTCGTACTCTAATATATAGTAATACAACGGTTCTGGGGAGAGCAGTGGCGCAATGGGTAGCGTGCTCGGTTCACGATCAGTGAGTCCGGGTTCGATTCCCGGCGACAGCAAGGGATTTTTCCCATGTGTTTTTCTGCTCTCTCTGGTGGTTCGGAACCCACCTTTTAAAAGTAGGTCCCTGCACAACGGATAACACCAGCAATAAAAATATCTTCTTAAAAAAAAAAAAATACAAAAAATCGACCCTTGGCCGATGCGGGTTCGCCCAGTGGCCAGGCTAGCCTCACGTCTATAGTGAGCCTAGCCAAATTGAGAGAAGCAGAAATACAACAGTTTTCCCCATCAAACTGACCATCATGGCGGTTGTTGAAGGGATTTCGCGCCTGCCAAAATATCGAAACACTCAACCTGTAAACGAACAGTGGCAAAAAAGTGATTCCGTCCGAAGAACATTGCGTTCCTGTCTATTTCTGTGTAAACCTGTAAAATCTGTGGGATCCGTTGCGACAGATGATCGTTGCAGCGAACCTGGGAGTATCGAGAGTTTTGAAATTATTCATCGGAATCCTTTCGATTCGTTTGCATCTTTCTTTTAGCGTCTAGGTTATCCGGATCAATCTCGTCCACAAAGGCAGTTTGAAGTGAAAATCCTTGGCTGTGGCTATTCGTCCGGATATTTCGTACACGTCCGGACGAATAAACAACCGTTGCACGTGCGGGTACAGCGGAAATCATTGGATAAAGCGTGTCCGGACGATTAGCCACTGCGAAAATTCCTTTTGCCAGTCTCATTTATCACGAGATATGAAAATTTTCAATTTAAAATGTAAATATATGTAACTATTGTCAATTTTCGATCTTAATCGAATGAAACAATCAGCGCAGTACCAAGACGTCGCTGCACGATTGCCAAAATACAGAATCAGCGACAGAATCTTTTTTCTGACTAAAAAATATTTTTCCACGCTCAAAAGAATGCTCTTCATTTGTACAGTGCGATTGACCGAGTAATAAAAATTCATATTCGCTTTCAACCACAAACAAAGCTTAATTAATTATTTTCCTCTTACCAGTTTGTCGCTGAGTTCCATTTTCTCGAGGATTTCATTAAAAAGAGCAATCAGACTGTCCCGTGGATAGTAAAGTCTATGAGGCACCTCCAGTCGAATTGGTTTTTGGAAAAAAGCGCTGTACCAAAATCTCAACAGCAAGAACCGACAAATTGTCCTCACCGTTTATTATTCTTGTATAAATTTGCTGCGTTGACAAATCTGAAGCAAGAATTTCCAATTCTGATATTAAAGGGTCTGATTCATTTTGGAAAAGACTGTAGAGTCAAATTAAATATACAATTTTGTTATGAATTATGAAAATATTTGGACCTGTATTGAGGCACATGGGACGGATATAGTTGAAGATTTAAAGAAGTTCTAAATGGTATTTTATAATTGAAAAAACCAAAAAAGTTCTTTCATTTTATGGGCCATATTTAATAAATATGTGCCGATCTGCGCTCTGTGGCGGTTTGATCATGATTTAATTTTCTGGATGGTGTGGAGACGATTTTAACACCTTAGAAATCATAGCTGTTGAGGATACCGAATTGTCTCTTCTCTTTAGAGTTTTTCCCACGAAAATGGCACACCTCTTTGATGTAATACTAAGCGATTGCAAAGGGCGCTCCGCACGCTATACCTTCTCGCTTTATTTTATTTTCACTAATGAACTGAACGTCAATATTTCCCGAATAGTCAATGAAATTCAAAAAATTGATTGAACATAAAAGATTATTCTTTAAAATTGACTCGAGATTCAATTAAATTTATTAGTTAATAAATTTAGTTGAAATAAAATTAATTAATAAATTCCGCAGTGGCAGAATGATTTGCTTAGCAATGATTTTCTTTTGCTTAAGGACTTAAGGACGTTGTATGCAAAATTTATATCGATAGAATTTCTTTAAATTTGCACCATACAAAGAGAATAGTGATATCTAATAGCTCGCTCAATTTTAAGAGGTTTCACCATGTCGAGATATTTATTTATAAAAATCACAATTTTCAGTAGTTTCTCATAAGAGTGTGTGTTAAAAGTTGCAATTTTCAACATTCAATATTTCGATTTCTAAATGGTGAAGCCTCTTGAAACTGTGCATACATTTTTAAGTTAGTTTTATTTTTAACTATACATTTACCTCTTTTTTATACTTTTCAATACTCTCATTAGGTTCCAGTCTTAACGACTGGTTGCTCAAGGATTTTCTTATTTGCTTTCTTTAAAATTCCACGTGCCGTACTCCACGTGTGTTTCCTGCGTCATGAGGATTATTCTATCGCTTCGATATTTCACTTATCACCTGCTGTTTGTTTGACATGTTGGTCTACTTTACAAAACCATCGTATACAACCTTGCTGGTTATAATATATTGCTAGATGTTCAATCGTCTGTTAATACTTTCCTGCGTCATGAGGATTGTTCTGCTGCTTCGACGTTTTATTTATCACTTGCTGTCTGTTTGACATTTTCCCCCATTTTAGAAAAAAATTCTATACAATTTTGTCAGTTATGGTATATTGCCAGATGTGTAATCAGTTGATAGACTATAAAGGCCGGTCGATAAGATCATGAGCGGCATAAGTTCGGATTCATTGAAACATTGCAGTGCTTTCCAGTACATTTTTTAAACGGGCAAGATGAAGCTGTACTTTATGGTTGCGTTGGTAATTGCTGCTGTCCATATGGGTCTCGCAGCTTTTCTAAAGCCACAGCAGGTTTTTAACCAGTTCCATATTCTCGCAAGGACAAATATACAACTGTTATTAAACATTTTTATATATCTTTAAACAGTACGAATGTCCGGATACCAAAATTATAATACTGTGTCCTCATGACGATCCTGCGTACTGTGCGGTACGTTTGAATAATTCTTCATTATACTATAAGAAAATTTGTTGGGTTGATGTCTTGAAATAACTGTGGTACACTTTCAAAACTTCTAGAAACCAAATTGCTTCGACAAGATTTTAGTTTTTCGTAAAACAATATTTATGAATACATATGGTTCTTTGTGAATTTTCATCAACGGATCCATTCCGAGATAATGTGAATTTAACACTTATTTCATGACTTTGATCCTGATTCCTGATTCTCTTTCTTTAATGAGGACGGCGTGAAGGTACGTACTTCGCAAACTTCTCGTAAAGGCGATGTGTTCATTTTGAAATATTCTAATCTAACTTTTCCAATACGGCGTGATCAATCGGATTGAAGTTTTACAAGTAGCTGAAGAATTTTTAAAGACATTCAAAAGAAAAGTGTTTGTATAGACAAGGCAAGTTGCGCTCGAGATTTAAGAAAAATTCAAAATGATCCCGCGAAAGCATGCAACGTCTTAGTTGCGCATCATACTGTTCGAACCAAGAGTTCGCTAAGGGTTGAGACGGACATAGCTCCATAAACTGTAGCTTCAGAGTGAGGCGCCAGGCGTGTGTGTGCCAGGTGAGAAATTCTGCACTGACTCCATGTAATTTCAATATAAAATCTAATGGAACTGCGCAGTCGCAAGAAAAAAATGTTCCGCTCAGACTGGAACAGTTTTTCTTCCGAAGACTCAATCTTAATATATATAGAAACCAGATATGATCACTTATGAATATTATTACGGCGCATCAAAGTCTGTTGTGGCTATTTTCAGGTATCACATACCATGGTAACAATGTCTATTTTTTTTCCAGAGATATTGTCCGCTGGCCTCAGCCAATCACGTACGGAAGTTATTCATTGAATTTTATATTACGCAGATCATAAACCTTTGCAATGTGTTTTTAAACATTATTTCAATTACAGGATACGTCAACCCATTTCGGACATTTTTGTTACAACACCAACCCAATAATGTTTTGCGCTTACCCTGATTTGAATGCTTGCACGGTACGTTCTACTACTTCTATTTTTTTTGCATTTATGCAGCCTTCTAATCATTACTATCGTTATTGTGCTTCAGCGATATTGTCAAGGTGCTGCAAGAGCTACTTCCTTGACGATAGCCGGACAGTAGAAGCCTATTCAAAATGTCTAGTGCTTGACACTTTAAGACTTATGATGACACCTTCCTGGAGTTCGACGTTAATGAAGCGAGAGTTTTATTTTCCGTACTATGAATCGAATAGCAATTTGAATTGTCACATAGTTGTTGGTTCGGTATTGCGATTAAAAAACTATCTGCATATTCGAATAAATATACGTACCAAAATTTATCTGTTGTCATTGAAATCTTATTGAATCCGTTAACTCCCAGAAACTTTATCGTCTCACGAAAGAGATGCAAAATTCTTTGGCAGGATGATAGCTATTTCGATTACGTGAACAATTTTTTGAAAACGACCAAGAAACCCTTCAACTGTTATGCCTGCGCGTGCAAAATAAACATCTCCAATACTTCCAGCGTGATTAGAGCGCACATTAAACTGGATTCGGGAAGGAAATTGGCTAAATCTCGTTCCCCGACTCGTGGAAGATAATATCGTGTCGAAATTGACTTCCCTGCTGCTAGAACTTGCTACAAGCGCCAGCATTCGCTTCTAGTTCATGTAGAATTCTAAAGATTTTAAACGTTATTGCGCTCTCTTAGTCTCCCTGCCACTATATCCACCTTCCGTGAAATCGAATTACTGATGGCTGATGGGTAATGTGTTGCGAGATGTCATTGAACCTCGGTGTAATTGCACACCTACCGTCAATAGTTGGCCGCCGTACTTGGTGGAACCTCCTAATTTTTCATTGCAAAAATTATTGTCTACTAAACTACTATGGACATTGAAATTTGCAATTGTTTCACGAATGTAATTCACTGTAAAGATATGACATAAAATTGTTGAGAAATATTTGGTAAGGTGCATGGTTTCTAAAAGTGTTTATTGAATTTTAGAAGGCATTTCATTATTCTCTCTGTCAGCGCCCGCAAACAATCTTGCAGATATTTAAAGCAAAAATATTCATTTCCATGCACTATTGGGCTAATTTCATCTTTTTATTGCATTAATACTTTATTAACGAGATTCTCTATATACGGATTTTTTATTGCTTGACGCTGTTTGCCAGACTCTTTTTTTTCGAACTAATTATCTCTTTTTATATTTCTGAACAATTTTGTTAGCTTTAATCGACTCCTTCAAAATGTTAATCGCCTTTGTCTGGTAGACAGAAGTCTCGAAGCCCAATTAGCAATGGATTCTCCTAATTAATTTATGGAAATTAAAAAGATATGCTAATAATTACTGCGTATTGAGTATCGCTCCACCGCTTTTATGGTCCATTTACCACCAGCTGTGTCCTTTGTTTTTTTGCACAATTTCCAAAAAGACTGCATAATTAAGTTATAACGATTAATGAACGATTAATTAAGGAATGTCTAGCGTATAAAAGGAAATTGATAGGATCATGATTTGCATGAGTTTGGGACCAGTAGAACGTGGCAGTCGCATTTTAAAACCGGAAAAATGAAGCTGTACTTTATGGTTGCGTTGATGATTGTTGCTATCCACGTGGGTTCCGCTTCTGATATGGAGGCAAGCCAGGTTTGTGACCAGCTTTATTTTGTCGCAAGGAAAAATCTGCAACCTTCATTAATCATTTTCATTTTTACGCAGTACGAATGTCCAGAGACCAAACATGTTATACCGTGTCCTCATCCGGATCCTTCTCGCTGTGCGGTACGTTGAAATAAATACAACTATTAGGAAATTTGTTACCCCTATGTCTTGAAATGATTGGTACGTCGTTAAAACTTCTAAAAAACAAGCGCTTCAACAAGATTTCAGTTTTTTGTGTAAATCAATATTTATTAACCGGTTGACTGGCATTGTATCATATATGCACAGTTTTAGCACGGAAACTGAAAAGCTCACCAGTCAACCGGTTAATACATATGTTCCTTTCTGAATTTTAATTAACAAATGCATTCCAGAGAATAATGGATATTTTACACTTATTCCATAATTTCGGTATTAGTAATTGAGGAGAACTAGAAATATTGGGTTGGCTAGATTCGTGTTTAAACAATAATCAGCATTATCGATTGGATATAAAGTTAGGACGTACTAGAAATTACAAAAAACGAGAGATTAATGTGGGTAGCAACCAAAGCTTTCGAAATTGCGAATGATACTTGTGGTGGGGCCTGAGTCCGCCACAAGTCCAAGATCCTGTCTCAGCTGGGGAATGTGTGTAACGATATAAACCCGCATTATATTATAATAGTATCGTAACACTGTTGCACATTTCAGAAGGTGAAAGGTGGAAACGAAAGGGCTATTCGTTCTATGCACACTCATACGAACTCACCAAAGTGAGAATGTGTAGTCGTGTATATGCATACTGATGGCGACGCCAATAGCGAGGAAAGGCATTACTAGACATTCTCACTCTGGTGAGAGTGCATGGAACGAATCCCTGCCTCCACAACCGAAGGTACACAAAAAATATGCCACGTCAGTCCAGCTGTTTTCCAGCTACTCGTGCGATCTTTAGAAAATTCATATTTTCATCGAACTGCATTCTGTAATGAGTACGTTGTCAAGATACAAGCTTACTCGCAAAAGCGATGTGTTAATTTTTGAATCTTCTAACTTATAACTTTGCTGAAAAGGCGTGGTCAATCGCATATTAAAGTTTCGCGAGTAACTGAAGAACATTTAGAGACGCGGCAGAGATTCGAGATTCGGCCCTTTTGAAAGCACACACTGTCTTAGCTGCGCAATGAATTACTATTCGAACTGAACGTTTGCTGACGGTTTAGACTACACGGATTCCGAGTAATTCTCCATATAATTTCAATATAAGATCTGGTAGGACTGCGCAGTCGCAACAAATAAATGTTCTGCTCAGGCTGGAACAGCTTTTCTTCCAAAGACTCAATCTTAATATACACAAAAGCCAGGTATCACTCGTAAATACTACTACGTTGTATATCAAAGTCTGTTTTGGTTAATTTTCAGGTATTACGTACTACCATGATAACAATGTCTATTTTTTTCCAGGTTTATTGTATGATACCTTCATTAAATCAGGTGCGGAAGTTGTTCATTGAATTTTATATTTCTTCCACAGATCATGAACCTTTGTAATCTGTTTTTAAATATTATTTCAGTCACAGAAGAACCGAAACGTGTTTGGATTTTATTGTTACAACACACACCCACCTGTGTTCTGCCCCGTAACGAACCGGTTTTTTTGCATGGTACGTTGTACTCCTCCAATGTTTTTTTTTTCTTTGCTTATTTATGCAACCTTCTTATCATTACTATCTTCATTGTGCTTCAGCAATTTTGTAAAGGTGCTGCAAAAGCTATGTCCTTACCGATAGCCGGACAGGAGGAACAAAATTCAAATGTGTAGTGCTTGACAACTAAGGGCTTTGTGATATGAATACACTTGTAACGATCAAAGTCAATATAGGGAGTTTTACTTTCCTTACTATTAAAAGCGAATAGTTATCTGAATTGTTACAGAATTGTTGGTTCATTACATTACGATTATAAAATTGTATGCATTTAGCATAGATAAGACGCTGAATCTGTAATTGGTCATTGTGACCATCCTACGACTTAGGGAACAGTGGAACTTTATAAATCAAATAAATACCAAGAAAAATGTATGTCTTTATCTGTAGTCATTGAAAGAAACCCTTAACTCCCAGAGACTTCTTGGTCTCACTTTTCAACGTTCGTTTTTTTTTGTTATTTGGAAGGCCGTCTAGAAACAGCTTAAAAATAGGCATTTTCGAAGGGATGAGCACATGACGAAGCTGATCTGCTAACATTTGATCTGCAACATTGAATGTGGCGAGACTACTACCTTAAATATAAATCGAAAGAAATAGAGTAGATTGGCAATTTATACATACTTTACGACCTAAATCAACTTTGCGCGGTTTGTCCATCGCTGCTGATATGACATTTTTTTGGGGTCATAAACAACACGATTAAGATTTTATACTACAGATAGTTTTATCAAAAATTCAAAGAGTTCCCTTTAACGCTGATGCAACAGATAAAAATAGCGGATTAGATAGTTTGTCCGTGGATTGTGCACATCGATGTCACTTCCCGATGCGATAAGCTTTACATACATTTTTTCCGCGCATCCACTCTTATCGTTGGGTTATTTTATTCTCGCACATCGATGAGTTCTGTGACAGACACTAGAAGAGCTTTCGGATCACGCTGATGAAGTCTCGCGATCATCAGTGGGCTAAAATATTGCCTTTTTAATTATCAGTTTTTTCGTGTAATATTTACAACCTGCAGGCAAACTGTGAATGTTCTGAAGTAATAGACACGTAAATTGGATCGCGGTCAATGCTACGAAAAGTGCAAGAAAATGGCAGAGTTGGATGAAGCGAAAGAAGAATTGAGAAACGTCGACGAAACTCCAAGCGATTTGGATGTCAATGAGACAGGGAGAGAAACTCCTCAAGAGGAAGCTATTCTTCACGATGATTTGGATCCCGACTGTATTTTTCAGATGCAAGACATAACCCAGAAATTGCAAACGGACGTAGAATTCTGCGCAATTGAACAAAAGGACAATGGCGACTTATCTAAAACGACGTTTTACTGCGTCATATGCCAGGTCTCCATTGTTGGTCTCCATCTTTTATTCCGCCATTTCAACAACTTTTGGCACTGCAGCAGAATGTTGGTCGTCGTGGAAAAGAAGAAAATTCGTTGGCAGGATGACAGCTACTTCGATTACGTGAACAATTTTTTGAAAACGACAGAGAAACCGTTCTACTGTTACGCCTGCGCGTGTGAGATAAATATCTCCAATACTTCCAGCGCGATTAGAGCTCATATTAAGGAAGAGATCCACCGGGAAAAACTAATGTCGATTCGTGAAGAAAATCGGCAAAATCTTGTTCTTCGACTCGTGGAAGATAATCGTGTCGACTGGTACAAGGTTGACAAATATCTCTGTGCATTTTGCGCTTTGGAATGCAGCACAGAATATGAATTTGTCAAGCACATTGGCTCAGGTATTCACGGTGACATTGTGAAAGATGCCAATGCTTCTTATCGGCAATCCATCCAGCATTTTTGTGCGACCTGCTCGACGCTCTGGTACGGCGAGTACCTGGGTCACGACCATCAGCCCGGAACCTCGCAACCCCAAACTCATTTACAACCCCATGAATTTAAGGACCTGGTGAATGAAACCTGGCACAAGCAATCGAGCACTTTCAATGAAAAACTCTTCCTTGTTCGCAAACGAGTCAAGTTTGACCTTGAGGAGACCATTGCGATTCAATTCCCTGCTGCTAGAACTTGCTTCCGGGGACCAAACGCCAACATTCTTCTAGATTTAGGTAAAGCCCCTTAGATCTTAAAAGTTATTGCGCCCTTTTAGTCTTCCTACCACTGTCCACTTTCCGCGAAACAGAAGAAAAAAAATATTCATAACTACACAATCGAAAAATGAATAAAAAAAAAAAATTCATCACGGAAACAATTTTCGAAAACAGTTGGAAACGTGCTGTAAAAATGCTTTGGGAGTGAAAAATAAAATGTTGAAAAATATTTGGTAAGGTGGTTCTTTTTTTCAAGAAAATAAGGGGATGAGAAATTTTGAATCCGCGAATTACGATGAACTTAGGTTTTTCATAAGCGACTCTTCAAAAATTCGCGAGTACCTAATTTTCAGCATAAATATCAATCCGAATTTAGGGCTGGACATGGAAAATCGGACAGAGGAAGTACTTCTCAGCTTGCGTTCCACCGTGGAGCGTTGTTTGGGAGACAAAAAAGATTGGTGGAAAAGTATTTGCTATGACGCAAATATCGGCTCGATTAGCATTCAAGCCCATCATAAAAACTCGAGAAGGGACATTGAAATCATTTTTGCAGATGGGGTTGAGGTGACAACGGACGAGCTATCAAGGTGAACCACTCTTTATCGTAACCCTTGCTTGCCACACCTCTGTACAATTACGTACTTGCCACCATGTGGGGTAGATTTGTACCCCAGTGACGAAAATTGTTATAAAAAATGACCTACTGAATATTTCGACTTGAAAATTGTTGTAGAACACATTGAAAGTTTTTTTAAAAAGATTGTTTACTTTATATAGCCAAAAATTGAATCTAAGTACACTAAAAAAAAAGCTAAAACCAAGAAAAGTGAAAAAATGAGTATTTTCCTTAACAGGCCTGGGCTAGTTTGTACCCCAAGGTGGCAAGTAACGGTTCAAACTGTAAAATTGTAAAAAATTTCATTATCTGCTCATGGCTTCGTGCCTTTTACGTATCCCAATTGCCATTTCTTCCCAAACAACTTGCTCTTCAGTTTCGGACCTCAGAAAATGGGAACGTATCCTCTACATTTTTTTTTTTTATATTCGAATTATTCAACTTGTCTGTCACGTCGTCGCACACAGTTTCTTGAGGAACCGATTGGTAGTCTTCTTTCTTTCATAGCTCTTTAATGGAAGTCAATTGCCTTTTGCACAACGCCGTTAAGAAGACAGAAACTTTACTGGACTGTTGCAAGCAGCACTTCAAAGAGGATCATTGTTTTGATTTTATTCTGTTAACGACAATATTCTATATGCAGAGTAAATTAAAGTTCTCGGCAATTTCGGATCTCATCGAGTACCGAGACGGCAACCCACACTTCAAATTTGGCAAGTTTATAAGCGATTTAATTTATTGATCGACTGTCTTTCTTAGTAGTTTATCTGGTTTTCGTGCTTTAAGGACGTTGTATGCAACATTTTCTGTCGATAGAATTCCTTCTAATTTGCATTTATTTATAAAAATCACAATTTTCACTAAATATTTCGATTTCTAAATGGTAACATCGAAGAAGTTTTATTTTTAGTTTTTCAAAAAAAAATCGGTCGTAAACTAGAAAATAGTGAATTCTGAAGAATTTGAAGATTTTCGCTCACGTCCCATTTAGACGTTTCTAGACAATTCTCAAGTTCTATTTTTTTCCAGCATTTATTTATTTATGCAAAATTTGGAAACACTACTATACTATGCTGCGTAGAAGTCAAAGAGGCTTAAGATTTCATTTTGTTAAAATATTGTCGATCAAACAAAAATTTGTCAAGTTTATTGCACGAGGTAGAGAATATTTCCGTTTATGTCTTCAGATTGGGAGTTGAAAGTGAATAAATCATGCGCTAACCTGTATTCTTCGTCGGAAGGAGAATGGACGTTTCAAATAGAATATTGCAAATTCTACGCGAACTTTGATTATCAACATGAGGTTATGTGCCCCTGGATCGGAAAAACTGTCGAGAAACGAGACTTCGTGAATGGTAACTTGGCAAAAAAAATATTCCAGCAGCAGGTTGATTGGAAAGGTCCTCATTTGGGAGAATTCGATGCGCCATTTTGTATGCAGGATCCATTTGGCAGAATCGAGAATTTAACGAAAAGTGTGAGCAAAGCCGAATTGCGTGCATTTCGTCACTTTTGTCGCATCATCGTCGAGTGTTATACAGAATCTGAAAAATGATCCAAGAAAGTGAAAAACGCTCAAGCTCAAAAAAATCCTTCTATTAATTATTATATTTTTTAGCCACAAATAAAATACATTTTCGAAAACCGAAAAAAATTCAAATAATTTTCGTAAGGGTCATTGATACTGACCCTTCTGGAATATAAAATTACGAGGGGTAATAAAAAAGATTATTACCAAAAAAAAAACTCACAAAGTTTTGAGCACTTTGAAAAATCCATCGGAAAGCTTTTTAATCCAAATGAAGAAGAAAAGAAAAATATTCTCCTTCATTGCTGAACATTTTTATTGAATTACAATGATACTAATAATAATAATGATGATAATAATAATAGCAATAATATCTGCACCATGTAATTCTAATAATATGAACTCGCTTTAGTAATTTTACTCAAAGTGTGTGATAATAGTAATAATACAATCACGTATCTCTGCGATTAAATAACACTCGAAATAAATATATATTTGCATGTATTAATTGTAACGGTAAAACGTAAAAACAAATTCTAAATTCATGAAAAATGAGTACGAACGAGCGCAATATATACTATATTTATATATATATATTATATACAGTAATAACGTTATTACAATTACACTTCTTCGTCACAAACCATTTTTCTTAATCTCGCACAGTTGTGTTTGTTTATTTTATTTTGTTCAATTAGTATTCGATGCATAGCATCTTGAAACAAGAATTCGAGTCCCTTTTGAAAACTCGTAAAGGAATCGTAGCTTGTATGACAATATATTACCATATTTGTGGTAAATATCGAGGTACGTGTAATATTTTTTAAAATTTGTTTTTCTTCTTGATTTTTCATTATTTGACTGGGAGAAGGCAGCCAGGCAGATTGTTGTTAGTTCGCACTTTTCTCATTCATAATTCATACTCGCAGTAGCTAAAATTTAACGATCTCCTAGTCAACAGATACTTAGGTTTTTTCTTGCCTTGAATTTACACATTCTATATGCATATATTGTTGGTTTTCGGTTCGTTCGCGAAACGTTTTTCTCCTTAAACTTAACACGAGGCGTGAATGAAGGCGTGAGTATAACATGTATTGAAGGTTTAACACACACGCTGAACTATTCGTGCCGGGAAAACTATTTAGTTAAAGAAGGAAGGGAGGGGGAAGAGCGGAGAACGGAGCAATCTCTCTATTTTTGGAAAAATAAACATTTTTTTCGGTATATTATACAGAGAATGACAGAAGTGGATTTTTGCCTCTAGAGATGTTGTAGATCATGAAATTCTAGAGAGAAAAGTTCTTATCTATTTTTTTCTACGATTTACCGTTCTCTCGATACGGAGTGATCAGTGGAAATCGATTCGTGGCGCTGGCGGCGGAAAAAGAGTGGGGAGACCGCTCACCGTGCTACGACAAGCCTGACAGGCACGCCCCAAGGGGCTTCCCCCACTCTTTTCCCGCTGTCAGCGCCGGTGAATTGACTGTCACTAATTCTTCAATAACTCGAGAACGGTTCATCGGGGAACAAAATGGCTGAGAACTTTTCTCTTCAGGATTTCGCAACCTATCGATGCTGCATAAAATTAATCATTTCTGACAAACGCTGTATAGTGTACGCATCTATATACTTGTGTGTGTAAAGAAACCGAGAGACTATTACACCAGATCTATATTTTCTCTCGTCTCCCTACAATTTTTCGGATAATTTTTCTTCACAGCAACCGACACACTACGGTGGCTAATAATATCATCTAAGTCGGCTAAACTCTTCGACCACATACATGTGTATATAAACCTCACTAATTTCTACAAAAAAATTTTATGCTTCCGTTCGAGAGATTTCTTTTTTGCCTTTTTCTATTTTATGTTTTTTTTTGTTGTTGTTCAGAATTGAGTTTAGATCAGTAACAGGTTCGTTGGATCAGAGTATGTGGTCGCTGTTCTTAACGCTCGGACATTTTCTTCTCGAGACGAACTTCTGGTGAGCGATTTTTTTTTTGTATTTTTTTTCAGTCCATTCTTTTGTTTTTTTTTTTTTGTTTCATTAATAATTCAATACACAAAGCGGTAAGGCATTGTCGGATATGTCAGCTGAAATATCTGGCCATTCGGACTGCGCGTTTCGAAAGCCGCTTACAAAAATATTCCTTTTTATTATTATTATTATTCTTTTTAATCTCTCCATGGTTTCTTGTGATCTCGCTATTGTTTTTCTTTTATTATATTTTGTTTAATTATTATTTAGTGTTTCTCTCGATTCGTGTAAGGGAGTCTTCTGTGGCTTTCAGTTTTTCCTACCCTCCCAACCTTCGTTTCTTTTGGAACTCTGGTTAATTGCTTTTCATTTATTGGCCAACAAAAAATTTTAATTACGTGTTCACAATTATATTGATTTTACGTGCCAAATTCGACGTTTTTTTGTGCGTAGAATTTTTAAAAGGGCGAAAGAACAAGAAAAACAGCTTTGTGTGTGTGTGTGTTTGTGTGTAGAAAAATGTTTTGCCGCAGCAAAGTGTGAGTGTGATTATCATTTATTCTTTATTTTGTCACATATTTTTAAAACCTTTCCTACCAACGAGTTTTTGCCCGAATTTGAGTTACTCGCAAAACTAAGTTCGCCTTAAATTGGACTTTTGTACATTGGAGCGTGATTGAGTATGGAAATTCGATGAATCAAGTTTGAACAATACAATCGAAAACGATTCTTCTAAATGACTAGTAATAAACTCCTCGTTAATAAATTCGATTGAAAATAATTGTTTTTCTATAAATTCTTATCAAACTTAACTCTTGGATTCAAACACACGTAGAAAGTCAAAAATTGGGATTACATTTTAGTTTTTTAAATCTATCATGAAAAACTAATGAAATTTATTCCGAAAAAATTATATTGTCAATTTAAAAAATGAATTAAAAATCCGAAAAAAAAATTCTACAAACACGAAACGTTTTAAACTTTCATTTCTTTTTTCTCCTACACAATTCAACTTTATTCGTCGCAAAAAAAATTGCAAATATAGTCCCAATTTTCATGTCCCTAATAATATACATTTTTCCATTCATCATTCCTATTCAACGACAATTTCAAAAATCCCAAAAAAGCTTTAGTTACATACGTGTACATATATTTACACAAGTTTTTAGTTGATTTTTTAAAATTCATTTTTAATTATTTTACAAGGAGATTTTCAAGCTTTTCATTTATTTTTTATTCTCTACTTTGGCACATTCCTCTCTCACTCGCTCTTTGCCTTTCGGACAATCTTGGAATTATTACGTACGTCCTAACCGAACCCCGTACCATTAATTTCCCCTTATTTTTCTCTGCTTATTTTTTTTTTCCTTTTTTATCGTTAGTGATTTTCCATTCGACTCACAACTCTTGTACCTCTTTTTTTTTCGAATATACACTGCTCGTAAAATACCAACAGTTTGAAAAGTAGTGCTCGGTACCGTTGTACATACTCCCTGCGCTCGGCGCTCTTTTATTTTGCTAGCTCACGTATACACTATTTATTATGTACAAACGATATATATATATATATACGTACATATACTACCGTTCAAAAAGAGCAGTTAGATTTTTTTCAAACGTTTCGTCAACGAAATTCTCTTAAAAAATAAAAAATAATATTGATGCGTCAATTGCACGAATATTTTAAAATTCTTTACGAAGGAAAGAGATTATGTAAATTCGGTGGAAACTATTACAAAATTCGAATGCTGAAAAATAAATGCAATTACGATAAAATTCAATAGATGAGGATTATCGAATTGTGAGAAATTTTTTTAACCGAGTCTCTGTTCATAGTGATATTCGTGTTTTTATATATTTACAGTTTTGTTACAGATTTATTTATTCGTTCGTTTCGTTTATTTACTTATTTAACTTTATTTATTCGTTTATTTTATTTTATTTTATTTATTTTATTTTTTAAGCCTCCAAGACTTTTGGCGATAAAACATTAGTCAACATTCTTGGATTTTGGAGCACAAAGATTTTCATTTTGGTTCGCTTTTTTTTCCACTGCACGCATCAAGTTTTTCTTTTTTCATTTTAAATTAATCGTGCAGAGATAAATTTCTTCTTTTTGGCACAAAGTGCACTTGCCTTTTGACGAGAGTCATTTTTCTTCGTCTCTGATTTTTATTCCGCGCTTTAGCATTTTTCATGGGCCGATAAACTTTTTTTTTTCACTTCTTGTTTTTTTTTTTTTTTTTTTTGGATCTCGTTGCACTCGCGCACTTTTTTTTTTAAATATCAACGAGAGGGATGGGGCTTCGAAAAATGCTGCCAAGGTCCTAATTTTTGTTTTCACGTTTTTTCCTCTCTTTTCGCCTTTTTTTAATCTCCGCGTCTTTGCCAAAGTTTTTCTTGACTATGGAAAAGTCCATTTTGAGTAAACGTCCGCTTTTTATTTCCAAACGAATATTCTCCCTGTCTCTGTCCTTTTCGTTTTACTTCCGCGTCCTCGTTAATTACGTAATTAATCCTCCGTAATTTTGACAAAGTCCGCTCAGCCGTCGAGCCGGCTTGCGACAATATTTTCCTTTATTCTCATTAAAAAAAAAATTAATCATTCATTTATTTATTTATTTATTTTTTTTGCCTTTTCGGCAAATTAATTTTCCCACCACCGGTTTATTTTTGACTCGATAAGACGAGGCCGCTCCTTCCCAACGCTCGGGTGCTCTTCATCAATGAGCCCAAAAAAAATTCTCGTTAAAATTTTGATTTTACTGACGACTCTAACAGGCCGAAAGATTTATTGAAAATTTTCTCATCGATTTTCTCATCGCAAAATGGAGGAATGGTTAAAAAAAAAAACAAAACAAAAATAAATAAAAAATAGAAAAAACGAACTGACTTTTTACACTTCATGGAAAATTTTGGGTCTCATGATCCAATCGACGATCTTCGAGTCGAGCCTCGACGCTCAAGTCGTCCTCGTTCTCTTCCTCGGTCACTTGAAGAGGTCGCCTCGTGCTCGAGCTCCAATATCTCCAGGGCACCCGCGAGCATCAGGAAGAGGAGCGTTCAAGCTCGGGCTAAGGTGGTTCAGCCTCCGAGGTGGGAGATTCCTGCTACGCTTCCAAAAATATAAGTGCCGTTGGTTTCGGCTCAAGATTGCTTTTCTTCGCTTCGACAACGAGAAATTCAATTTCGTTTCGATCTCTACAAGCGAACGATTCGGCGATAAGACGAGCAACTTCCTGATGATGCAAGCCTGCAAAAATTGTCATGACCGTAATTATTATTTAATCAAAAAAAATAATGGAAGGAAATAATTTCAATAAAAATTGAAATAAAAATCGAAAATATTTTTCTGAGACGAACGAGTTAATAAAATGTTTTTATTTTCTTTTCTTAATTTTCTTTAATAATAATATAATTTAATAATTTAATAATTTAATAATTTAATAATAATAATAAAAATATAATTTAATAATAATAATAATAATAAAAATAAAATTTAATAATAATAATAATAATAATAATAATAATAATAATATTAAATTTAATAATAATTCTTTCTAATAATAAAATTTTCTTCAATTATTTTTCTTCTCTTTGTTCAAAAACCACTAAAATAATAAACGTCGTTAATATTATTCTTTGCTTCTTTTTCCAAAAATTTTCGTCGACAAAATTCATTTATTTTCAATATTATTGATAATAAAAATTGTTTAAATATTTTACAATTACCTTCGACCTTGTATCCATCTACTTCGAGAATCAACTGACCAACCTCGAGACCTCCTGCTTCGAAAGCTGCTCCATTGTCCTTGATAAATAATGAAAAATTATTAAATCACAATAATTTTGATTTCTTCGCTAATGGGCTTTTTAACCCTTCACGAAACTGTCATTTTTTATGGCCCCCCGTATCATATGAGTCCTTTTCGTCCTGCCACGTATATCTCACGTAGTTCGAGAGAAAAAAATTGGAAAAAATTCTGGAATAACCCTTCGAGTGAACACATCCTATGAGAGCATTCTGGGTCAATCTGACCCAAGGCTATGTATTCCGGTAAATATGCTTTTTTTCTTTTTTTTAGCAGAAACGTTTTTTGTAGTGAATTAAATGCGAAAACATTCGTTGCCATTATAAATGCCAATCAATGGGTGACGGAAAATTGTTGGGGTCAAATTGACCCAGTGTGTACTCGAAGGGTCAAGATTTCATAGTTGTTATTCTCGTTGCATTTGTTTTTTTTTCTCAATACAAAAATTTTCAATTGTTTTTTTTTTTTTTGTTTTTTTCAAATAAATTATCGAAAAAAGCCGTTGCTCGGGTCAAAAAGACCCACATGATCCACGGAGACTTGGTCGATGAAATGACGCGGACAATGGATCGAAAAATCGATGAAAAAAGACCCGAAAATGGAAAAAAATGAAAGAGAATTGGAAACTCACGTGAATATTGATAATTCTGGGTAACGGATGTTTGGTATTGGCTCCCCCTTCGATGGCGATGCCGAGTATGGATTTGGTTTTTTTGACGGTGATCCTAAGATTGCCATGATGATCGGGAACGATGAGAGCGCCGTCTTCGTCGCGTCTTTCGGACATGTCGTTTCTGGCGAGTCGTTGAGCGCTGTGATGTCGTCTAGGTGGACCGCCAGTGCCGGAATTGCCACTGGTGCCACTACCGGTGCCGCCTTCTTCGAGTAACTGAGCCTCCTGCATGTCGAAGCTTCGCGAGAGTTTGTGCGCGAGTTCCTGATCGAAAGAGCAATTAATTTATCGACTAAAAAGCTAATTAGCTAAGTAAATTGGCTTGTTTGGTGTCGATTGGTGATGGTAGGGTGGAAAAGGAAGATAAGTAGCGTGCCAAGAGGGGTGCACGTGACGATTAGTGTTATTTTCAAATTTTTCATAATTATTCAAATTTTTTAACATTTTTTTTTTTTTCATCATCCTTCATTAATTAATATCTTAATTAATGAATTATTCAATGGATCAATTGACCAATTATTTCACTGACAGAAAAAATTATTATTAATATTTGCTACTTTTCATATTTTTGATAATTCATTAAAACAATTAATTAACTTTTGTTAATTAAGGTATGAGTATTTTTAATTATTTTAATATTCAAATATCGTCATTAGAAATATTAACATTATGTAAAATGAAATATATAAATATTATTTATAATAATCGTAACAAAAAAATTAATAATCATGTTAATAATAATAATAATAATGATTAATAAAACATGCTTTGCTGATAGGCTGCCTGTGGTAGGGTGTTGGTGGTGCTCGGAGAGTGGTGGTGTCGCGTTATTATCATTTTTTTGTTTTTTTTTTGTTTTTTTTTTTCATTATTTATATATAAATATATGTAAACATATGAATTTTAATATGCACATATTTTATATATGAAAAAACAAGGCACATCATCTATTAAGCGGTGGTACATGTCGTTCAGTCAGTTTTCATAAATGTTTATTATATTCATTATTTTATTTTTTTTATTATTTTTCATCGTTATGCCAAATCGATTTTTACTCGTCGATCGTTAAAACACGAGGCCCAACTTTCTTTCACTCTCTCGGATGATAAGTTGACTGCTGAATTTCGAGAGATCTCCGTGACGCACGCATACGTCCAACACTCAATATTTTGTACAGAGTCATCAATAACTTGATGCGAAAACGTTTTATGTATTTTTTTTTTTTTTTTACTCAAATTTCACGTCCAACTTTTATTCCAAATTGCAGAATTTTTTTTCACTGATTTAGAAACATAATTTCTTGATTTTTTAAAATTAATTTACTTTTTTTTTTTACTCGAATTTTGACTCTAATATTTATTCATATTTTTACTTGATTTTTCAATCAAATACAACCCTATTTTCTGGCAAAATATTTTTTCGTCGTTTTTTGACTCAGAGATTCAGGAAATTTGAAGGAATCTTCTTCGCAAATTCAACAATCAGATTTGACCTCGTTTCGTTATATTTCAGTGAGAAACGAATGACAAAACTTTGAATTTATTCGTTGAATCGAAACAAAACGACCAAATTGAAAAGAAAAAAGTTTTTTCTCAACTTTGGTCAGTGAATTGAGCTGTTCTTCTGAATTAACCTGTACAAAGCGCGCTGCATTTATTATAGAGATACACGTGTATTGAGACAAGCGTCGAAAGAGGTGAAAGTAATAAATTGGAGATCCTCCCGTTGGGAAGTTGTTTCGTCTTGTTCTCTCGTACACAATGGGAAAAAAAACAAGTAAATTCTCCGTTTAATCTCATCTCTTTGATTTAGGAATTTCACTTCCGCTTCCAGTGTTGAAACATTTTTGTTATTCCAAAGGGAATAATTAAATAAATAAATAAATAAATAATTCATCAGTAGCAAAAGAAACGTCAGTTTTTCGTGTTGAGAAAAAAAATTTAATTTATTATTCAACAATTTTCTCGTCATTTTTGATGCAATTTATTTGGAATAATCGTTTGGCTCCTATTGTCGATGTGAGTTGTGATATTCGTGCATGCCAAGACATCTAGTTTTCGTGCTTGAAGAGTAACGATATATATAAAGGTATTAATTATTCGGATATGTGCATATATATTTTTTAGTGCCAATATATATGCACATTCCAATGCAAAAATAGGAGAGAGAGAGAAAGAGAGAGAGAGAGAGAGAGAGAGCATGGTGCAAGACATCTAATTAAAAAAGAAAACACGTACGACATGTCTATGGACTATTTTTTTCTAGCTCTAGATCAAAGAGAACGTACTAGAGTCCAAGAAGAATAATTCATTTTTAATTCGACTCGTTGCTTTTTTCGACACATTCATCATTTTATGTTTTTCTACTTTTGGCCAAGATTACAGTATCTAGAAGTTAAACTTCATGCCAAAAAGTTGGACAACAACGAGAAGGAATGGAAAAAAAAAAAAAAAAAAAAAAAAAACAAAAAATTACAACGAATATGACAATTCTTCTTAGCAAAATTTTTGCTTTTGGATCGACAGTAAAGTTGAAATGTTTTTTTTTTTTTTCTAAAACGTTACGTCAGTCCGTCGGGTCGTATTTTTGAGAAGAAATGCAAATCGAGTTGTCGTCCGGTGTGATGAAGTTGACGAAATATGAAGTGCGAGGGTTGCTTTTTCGATTTTGACTCTTTTTGGTGTTCGTTTTTCTGTTTTTTTTTGGTTTTTTTTGGTTTTTTTTTTTTTTTTTGACGAAACTTACGAGGGGTCTGGCGCCCCAGTACCAGGATTTGACGCGCTGCGTTAGACCACCGAGCAAGTGGTTTCTCCAACCACCGAAACCTCCACCACCTCCACCCTCCGAGCTCCTCTCTTCCCTTCCTTCGTCCTCATCCTCAGTATCACGATCCCTCTCTCCTCCTCCTCCTTCTCCTTCTCCACCTCCTCCACCTCCTCCAACACCTCCACCTCCTCCTCCTCCTCCTCCTCCTTCTCTTCTCCGACCATTACCAATCATCTCGGCGTCGCTACCATCGCAACACCCGTCGCTTTCCTAGCACAACAACAACACAAGCGCCCACCAAAACGCCACGCCACAACCCCAAATTAGACCTCGTTGTTTTTTTTTTTTTTCTACTTTTTCGAATTTTTAATATTTTTTATTCGTTCATTTTTTTTATTTAAATTTCATTCCTATTCGTTTTTTATTATTTTTTCAACATTTATTTCCAAAATTTGCACAATTTTTCTGTTTTCTTTATTCGTCTCATTAACGAACCTGAAAATAATTATCGTGACTTTTTTTTGTCGATTTTATTGAAAATATTTCGTTTCGTCATCGAATTTGATTTTTTTTTTCCAGAATTCAATTCGCCCGTAATTTTTGATCGGACGAAAAAAATCGGTAAACAATTCTGCAAGTTTCGAATATTTTTGGAAAATTTATTCAATTTTTTTCAGTTTTTTTTTTTTATCGTTATAAAAAAATTTATGATATTTCTAAGTGCCTGAACATTTCAATATAGAGACCCACGTGATATATTTCGAGTTGATAAATAAAAAAGGAGGTAAACAAGAAAATTTGTGAATAAAAATCACATCGAGAACACACAATCGAAAAAATCGCTTTTCTGTCGTCGAGAACAAAATTCTTAACGTTTCGAACAAACGTCCACCGTGTAGAAAATTTCACAGACATCATTCGGTCGTTGTACTCTCAAGCACGTAGCTAATTATCGCTCAAATTCTGTTTAACATCTTCATGTCTATATATTTTAATATTTATGTGTTAAATAAATATACGCATTTGGTTTTGGCGTCTCGAATCGTTTGAGCTCAACGAAAGTGCAGTAGTTTGCCATGCACACGCATTTCCCTTATTTATGGGAGAAAAGATTAGAAATTGTGCGAATATTTCTTATCCTCGAGTTTTTCTCGATAAATATTTACGAACACGTTAACAAATTGCCGAGTGATTTTTGTGTGAATCAATTAATTCATCATGCTTAATGATTCGAACATTTATTAATTATTCAATAATTGTAAAATCATTTAAAAAATGTCCGGTGACTGGAAAGTCAGAAAAACGAAGAAAAATATAATGAATGACGATGATTAAAAAAAAAATCGAAATTCAATTGAAAAATTAAAATAAAAAAAAAAATTCAAAAATGCATTAACTCGTGAATTAAGAAAGTGGCTATTTTTTAAAAATAATCTCACAAACTGAACCTTTTCCGCTTTCGAACGCCATCGATTCCATTCTTGGAATCTAATTAATTAATTATCCTCGGACTAAAAAGAAGTCGTATAAATTTTCGTGGATGCGACACTTTGGCGTCAAAACTTTCTCCTTGCAATTTAACAGCTCCATTGAGAAGCGAATATATTTTCTCTTTCCTTCTCTCTCTCTCTCTTTCTTTTTTTTTTAACCTGATACTTTAATTCGTTTTTTGTGAGGATGCAGCGATTCTCTCGAGAATCGATACGATCTACTTTTCGCCGAGGGATTTATTTCTCTCCCATTCGCGTCTCAACTCAATTATCTTAATTAGCCATTTCGCGAAGAATTATTACTACGTCTCGATGAAGACTCGTTCCATATTTTTCCCCATATTCTCCGCGCTCTGTTTTTCCATATTTTTTTTATTTCCATCTTCATAATCCATTATCGAGATTTCTTGATAACTTTGATTTATTTGATTTATTATAATTTTGCAGGATTTCCTCCTCCAAGACCGGAAGTTGGCGTCACGCGTTAGGTGCACTTAAAAAAATGCAAATTGACATTCGTCGAAATATTTTTCTTCGCGTCCAAATTCATAGACGCGAAAAAAAAATAATTGAAGGAATAAGCAATAAATTCAATTTTTTTGCTGCATCCAATTTTTTTTTCGTAACAATTAATTTAAAAAAATGAAGAAGAAAGGCTTTTCGAATAAATGCACTCGTGAAAAATTCTCAATCCGATTTTACATCCTCTTTAAAGTCTCCTGGGAATTAGTAGCCGTATAAATAATCACGTAACTGGTTGCGACGAAAAAAGTTGGCGCGTCTGACCCCAATGTCGCGTCTAACTCGTCGACGAGATTCCCGCCAATTTTATCTTCGAACTGGAATACGTTAGGCGGGAAAAAAAATAATAAAGGAGAGGGAGAAGGAGACAAAAGAATAAAACGAAGATGAAAACGGCGTTAGAGTGACGGTGGCGCCTCGGGCAACGGCCAGTGAAGAAAAACATCGAAAGAAAGAAAAAAGAGAGAGAGAGGGAAGCTCGTTGTGTGGTCAACCAGGCATAACCGGACAATCGCTCTCTCTCCCTCTCTCTCTCTCTCTCTCTCTTTCTTTGCATGTTTTTCTTTTAGTATTCTCGGTTTGAGTTCAGTGCGAAACTAAACGTCGTAGCCACTCTGACTCATCGAGTCGACTTAGTGGCGAAAGAAATACAGAAAGGGTGGGGGCAAGTGGTGGAGGGGGAAGGGGCACGGGGAAAGCAAACGAGTGCGTGCTACGTACACTCGTGGTGTCGCTGGCCACAAAGCCAGGTCAAAGGAGAGGATCGACCGAGTTTCTCCATGAATCAGCGCACGCTTCTTTACCTTTCTTCCTTTTTTCTTCTCGCAGTCTCTCATCGCAGAATAACAGCGATGATGAATTAATGATTAAACAATTCATTTTATCTCAATGACTCGAAGCCATAAATTCATGGCATCAAAATTTCTTTGTGAAATTATAACGACAGAAAAAAAAATCGTCGTTTAAATACGAAAATTTTGACGACATTTTTTTTTATTGTTTAATCGATTGACGATTAAATTAATCGGCTTTGATATTTTTATTTCATGTCATTCGAGATAATAAATAAATAAATAATGGACCAAAAAAAATCGATCAATATTCGATCGATTTTTCAAAATCGCAGAGCTCTCGAGATTTGCTCGGTTTTGAGTTTGACGAAATGAATGGATCGGTTATGTTGTGTCTGAAGTTTTTTTTTATTTTTTATTTTTTTATGTGGTTTCGTTTCTCGTACATTGACGCGTTGTTGAGATTTTAACCTGCATTCGTCGCTAGCTGGCAACGTCGTCCGTACACGCAGTCACGTGGGCTTGGCTCTCTTTCACTCTTTCTTCCACTTTTTCACACACGTCTGGTCAATCTCACTCGCTCTCGATGCTGATATACTATACTTTGGAGCTCGTAGCCACTCGCTAGTTTTTTGTCTCTCTGTCACTTCAATCTTTGTTCCTAAGTTGTCTGTCTCTTTTCTCCTTCTTTTCCTTTTCCGTTTTTCTTCCTTCTCTTCGTTGTAAACTCTCTCTCTCTCCTTTCTGTCCCTTTTTTCTTCTCTTTCCTTTCTTCCTCTCGCTCTCTCCTTGCTTCCTATTTTCTTGGCTTCTATACTTTTCCCCCTCTCTCTCTCTCTCTTTTATTTCTTCTCTTCCCTTTCTTCCTTCGTTTCCCTTCTCTATTCTTTCTTCGTCGGTTTTCTCTTCTTTTCGTTTCTTCTCTTTTTTCCACTTTTTATATTCTTTTTCTTTTCTTCGCTCGTTTCTTTGCGTTTTATTTTTCTTTTTGAATCTCCCATCCTTGTTGTTCTTGCTTCGATGTTTTTCACAGTCTTCTCTCTCTATTCTCTTTGTCTTTCTCACTTTTCTCCGGCTTCCCTCTCTCTCTCTCTCTCTCTCTCTCTCTCTCTCTCGGTCTCTCCCTTCCAGCTAAAACGTAAAGCTGGTCTTCGACTCTCGATCTTCTCGTGCCTACCTTCTCGAATCAGTCGAGCCACTAGCACTGTGGAGAATGCACGTTGAATATTCTCCACGTTCTTAAAAATCCTCGTTCGTCAGCAATGCGTTGCTGTTTCGTTGTAAACAAATAATCCAAGTTCTCAGTTCCCTTTTCTCTTTCTTCTCAACGTCGACAATGAAAATTGCAATGACTTTTTTCTGTTGCAACTAAAACTCTAAAAATTGGTCGATTTATTTTTTTTTCATTGGGGAATTTGAAAATCATCGAAATTGATTTTCAAAAAATTGACACTGTATTCCCACGTACTGGATTTTTCTCTGGCTATTTGCCAAACTTCCTCACCAAGTAAGTACTTCGATCGTAAACGCGTTGCCAACGTACTTTCCAAATTCTATTTATCATGTGGAACGAAATCCGACCGCGAACAGATGTCAAATAATTATTTCAAGTTTATAAAACTGAAAATCTTTTCCAGAGTATTTGTTTTTTTGAATTTTTAACGCGAGACAAAAATTCATCCCTTTTTTCAAATTAGCGAAAGAATTTTTTTCGATATTTTCATTTTCTAACAGGCTGACAAAACGGTTGCAGGAGGTAACAATAATTTTGATATTTTTTGGAAATTTTTCATGAGGTTAAATCATTTTGAATATTTTTATTAATTATAAAATAATTTTTCGATGTTTTTTATATTTTTACTTCTTACAAGCCGATTGCAAAAGTTTTTCCTACTGTTTCCTGTCGTTTTGACGTTTTTTATGAGTCTGAAAAATTTACAGTTATTATTGAAATTCTCGGCGAACGATTTTCTCCAAATTGTTTATTTTATGTTTTGATTTTTTATTTTTTTTCGTTTACTTTTTGTCGATAAATCGATTACGAAAAAGTGGAATGAATTGGCTAGGATCTGACAGTGTGTACAGCAACGTATTTGTTGCTAGCGATCGATACGTTGGAATAAACAGGAAAAAGTAATAAACCACGAGGCTGCAATAAATTTTCGAGAGTGGAGGTGTCGGTTACAGCAATTGACGAGAATTTCTTAAATGGGAAATGAGTTTCTCTCGACCTATTGAGTCAGGCAACCTCGTCCATTTCCGTGAACCCACAAAATCAAAACCCCCGGATATTTCTCGATAAAAATATTTCTAGTCTCGTGTCAATTTTTATTTTTACTCAAAAATATTAAAAAAAAAAAACAAAATCAAAAAAAATCAAAGCATGGAGAAATTTGTCGACGTTTTCCAAGTCATTTCCTGCATTTTTTAATCAGACTAACTCTGGATGCCATTCGGCTGATTAATTAACGGGCTAGTAGCATTTTGACAACTGACCTTCGAATTAAATCATTTGCATCTTTTAAAAATTTCGACCATTTTTTTTTAATTATCGTTCCGAGGTATTCGATTCCGTAAAAATGTATAAAAACCGTTCTCTTCCTTATCTTCGTTTTCTGGGTCAATGTCCCATTTCGAAGCTCCTCAGTATCATTCGAATAAATAAATAAACAAAATAATAATTGAATGGATAAAAAAATAAACAAAATAAGAAAATGAACGAATAAATAAATAAACAAATAAATAAATAAATAAGTAGATAAAATAATAACTGAACAAATGAATCAATAAATCAATGAATAAATAAATATGAAGTTACGATCGTTGATTATTTAAAAATAAACTAACTTGGTGTAAATCTTGTTATTGTTTTTTAAATATTTATAGTTTCTTTCCCGTTTTCTTCAATTTTCCATAAAAATTGAAAAAATAATTGATAAAATGGTTTAAAAATCGACAGAATTATTAGTTAATGTTTTCAAAATTATTATAATTTTCAAAATATTAAGATTTATCACGAAAAAAAAAAAATAAACCATGAACGTTTTTTCGTATTGTTTACAGAAAAGTACAAATAATAAAATCGATAAAAATCAGTGTTTCGTTACATTTTAAAAATCTGCTAAATTTTTCATGAAAAAATAAAAAATAAATGACATTGAATCCTTGTCCTGCTATCCCGACTGTATAAATTTTTCTTTCATCTCGTTTTTTTCCAATATTTCTTTCTCGCAATTTTGTGGAATGATCGATAGTAAGTGGCAAGTGGGAGGGGGAAGAAAAAATGATCGCAAAGTGAGCTCCTGTTGCTCATAGTGCGTAATACACTTGAACTAACTGTATATCGTTATACGGTACCGTCCACGAGCTCATACTTGTACGTAGCTCTCTTCTTTTGCTTCTCCTTCTTTTCCTCATTCTCGTCCTCCTCCTTTTCTTCTTCGTCTTCTTCTTCGGGGCTGTGGGAATTTATATTTTTAACCGGTTACACGCCGTCCGAGTCTTCGATCTACACTAACGAGAGTGAGAGAGAGAGAGAGAGAGAGGGAAGGCACGGATTTTATCTGCCAACTTGGCATCCAGACGATCCTCTTCGATCTTCTTGTTCCGAGAGTCCGCAATTATTTTTCCTTCCTTTTCTTATTTATTTTATTTTTTTCTAGGCAAATCAATTTTTATCAGTTGCATTTCCATTCTCATTTTTAATCAATTTTCATTACTCAATTTTTCATTTATTTCTCTTCATTTTCGTAATTGTTTTTTTTTTCTTATCGTAAAGTTTATTCATTTTATTTATTCATCGTTCCTGACGCGATAATTGCTTTTTTATTGTTGGGATTTTTTTTTATTAATAAATAAATATCACGAACCATCGCGTTTCACGACGCTGGCTAATTCGTTCGCTAATGTTTTTTTTTTTTTTTTTTGGACGACTCTAGAAATTTTAAGGTGTTTTTTTGCTAGAGCTGCAAAAACAAACTCGTTTTTAGTTCGAACCGGGGAATCGATGCTCGAATACTTTGGTGAAACGAACGAGTGAATCGCCAACCGATTTTTACGAGATTTCTTTATTTTTCTCTGTCTGTCTCGCTCTCTCTCTCTTTCGCGACGACCCAATTTTTGGCCTCGTGCTAATTGGACAAGCACACGAAAATAAGTTTCCACGAATGTATAGAATTTTTTTAAGTGAATTCGTCAAAGTCACGACTTCCGATTTCTCAATTATTGTCTCGCTAATTACGTCACTAATTAGCCGAAAAATAAAATACGAAAATCTGCATTTCGATCTTTTCTCGATCCACCGAGTTGCTCAAATTTTTATTTAAAAAAAAAAAATTACACACTTTTCGAAAAATAAGTCAGTTCCCAGATCGAACGAGTTGGGAAAAGTATACGAAACGAAATAATGGAGGAATTTCAACAAGAACGTTTCAGTCTGTCAAGCGAGGTGGCCTAGTGACTCTTCGTTGTTCGTTTCTCTCATTTTTTCTTCTCTCTTTCATGCTCTCCTTGTTCACTATCCAAGTTGTTATTATTCTTCGGAGTATTAAACTTCTCGGAGGAGGACTCGCCAGAAGAAATGAGTTTTTCTTTGACGATTAGATTTTGGGGAAAAATTGTCTTCGGGAAGTTCAGCCAGGAATTCGAGTTCGAGATTCAAAGGGCTGGCATTTAATGAAAAATCGAGATAATCGAACGTACCAAGGGCCATTCTCTTCGTCGGAGAGTCAAGATTGTTGGAGAATTTTTTGAAAAAAAAAATTCTCAAAAAAAACTGGTCAAAAAAGACAGAAATTTTTTTTTCAACCATTTTCGTTTTTTTTTTTTCTCTTTCGAAATGTGGGCTTTAAAAAATGGAAAAAATCGATTATATTTCCGGTGATGAATGTGGAAAATAATAAAAAAAGTAACGAATCTTTTTTGCAGACGAATCGACCCCTTAAAAATTCGTCATGGAATCGTGGCTCAGTGACGTTCAACGCGTTCGAATTCCACGACCAAAATTTGCCAGTGGCAACTCGGTGAGACGCTCGAATTCGGCGGTGGTCCAACATGTCAGACCGGACGCACATTTGCACGCTAGACAAGCGGCACAGGAGGTGGCCAAAGCTGCGGAGGAGCTTCGCCAAGCGATACAAGACAAACTGTGACACTCCAAATTCGTCTGATTTCGTTTTACTCATTAATTCTTAACTCTCGTTGTTTTAAACGATTTTCGTACCTTGAAAAACAATAACAATAATGAGTTATTGATTTTGCTACGACTGCGTGTACCTCTGGACCCTTGTAACCACTGACTTTCTTTCCATTCTTTTTTTTTTCAAACTCAAAAACCCGAAAAAGTGGCCAAAAGCATTTTTTTTTGGTTTTTGAATGAATTCAATTTTTTTTTGGGTTTTTTTTCACGAGATTTTTTTTTTTGCACTCATGCGAGACTCGTGGATCGACTCGAGCCTCGGGAGTCACGATTTTCCATTCGGAAAGAGTTGAAAAAAATTCTCGGGCTGAGAACTATTTTAACGAAGAAAAAAATGCTTTTAAAAAGTTTGAACGTTAAATTATGGGCGAGACATTCGAAAGAATAATTGTTGGAATATACCGGAACGAGGGAACGAAGCAAGTAGAAAAAAAATGAAAGGAAACTGGAAGAAGATTAAACAAGCGTAAAAGAATATTTTTGTGAGCAGAGCGAGCGAATAATTTGACAGAAAAAGAGGCCGAAGGAAGTAGCGGTGTGAATTCACCAGTGTGTGTCTATGTGTGTCGCCGAGAAGCCGATAAAGAGCCAGAGGAATGGAGTAAAGAAAAGCACAAAAAATAAAAGCGAATGATATTATTTTCAGCCAAGGGAAAACTCTTTCGAGAACCATCGACTTTGTTTCTTGTTTTAATTTTTTGTTTTTTTTTTGTTTTTTTTTTTTAATTTTATTATTTAATCTTTTTTCTCCTCATTGACGATGATGAAAAATTCCTGCTTCAAATGCAAACCTCTCCAGAGAAATTCCTCCACTTGGCTCGACTTTACTTGTAAATATTAAATTCTTCAAACATTCCATTATTTTTCCACAATATTTTATTATTTTTATTCTATACATATTTATATTTTCGAGTAAATATGTATTTTTTATTGTATAGTGTATTTTGATATTTTTTATTGTTAAATATATTTTATACAAAAATTATTCACTTTTCCAATTTATTATTTATTTCTTCCCAATCAGCCTAATGCGACAAGTCGACGATTAAAAAATAAAATTGCAGGATTAACATAAATCGTAAAAATATACAAAGGCCAATATTTATCATGAAAATATTTCATGGTTGGCCGATCTTCAAGGAGATCGAATTATTGCAGTTGAAAAAAAAAAAAAAAATAAAAATACCGCGAATATTTTCAAAGAATAATATTGGAAAAGGGAAATTTTTGAAACGCTGATGAACGGACGACGTAAAAGTTTACATTCGATAAGAAAAATATTAAAAAACGAGGCTCTATGAGAAATTTCGACATTTTCATTTTTTCAAAAATCTTAAGTTTCCAAAAAGTTCGAATATTTATTCCTCATTTTTTTTTTTGCGATTATTAAATGATGACTCGTCATTTTTGTTTTTTTTTATATTTAGAAATGCCGGAAAATCATGAAAAAACAAAACGGCGCCCATATTTTTTGCCAAAGAGTCGGATAAAAAATGAAAAAAGTTTGAAAATTTAATTTCAACGTGAAAAATTGTCCGTTTTTTGTGAAACCTCCGATAGAAATGAAATCGCTTTCCTTGTTCGATTCAGCCGAGCGTGGAGGAAAAAAAAACGATACAAGGTGGATTTCACCTTCGGGTGATTCGCTCGGTAATGCGGCGCGCATGTGTCTTTTTCTTCTATTTTTCTCATTTTCTCGTAGTTTTATTTTTTTATTTATTTTTTTTAATTTTTTTAAATTTAAAAAATTTTTTTTTTATGATTATTTTTAAAATTTCTTTTTTTTATGCGTTTTACTAGCCCGTGAACGATGCAATTCCAGAGACGATTATAATAACGTACGCGTACTGTGTAAACTATTATCAACTATATTATGCAGCCGAGGATGTAAATTGAGTGGCAAAAAGAGAAGAAGGAGGAAAAATGAGGCAAAACGAAAGGAAACGTGGACGTTTTTGCCTGATTGAATTCTCCTGAAAGATTAAACGTAGTTTTATTTTATTTTTTTCTCGTTTCGTTCTTCATTGCCAAGAATGACTAAGATCTGCGAGAATCATGATCCATTAACGAGAAGCCAGAACTCGAGTAATTAAAAAATCGCGATGATCGAGAGGCAAAAAAAAAATTTCATTACGAATCAATTTTTCATCTTTATTTATTTTTTTTTTTTTTTGCAAATCAAGTGTTTTTTAATTGAGTGTAATTTGGTGCTTTTTGAAGTTTCAAATTTCTACGATTTTTCGAAAGTCATCAAACAATTTTTCCATTTTTTTTTTTTCTTCGTTTTTATACTCCAGGATTTTTGGCTTTTTTTCTAGGCTCAGACACACGCGCGCCCAACACGAGAAAACAATTTAAAAAATTAGGTACGAGAGCTCCGCTGTAAAAACAAAAAAAAATCCGAGGACACACTCGCAAAAAGATAAACGAACATGGCGTAACGCACACCAGATCGTAGATCTAGTCGGACCGAGAGAGAGCGAGAGAGAGAGAGAGAGAGAGAGAGCGAGGATTAAAAAGATAGAAAATACACTCTCGTGGATGCTGGACACTTGAAAAACGAGATATGGACAAAACTCGAGGGGTTAGACGAAAAAAAAATCACACACATGTATTCAAATGACGAGGAGAGGGAGAGAGAGAGAAAGAGAGGGAGAGAGAAATCTTGGCGAACGACCATGAACTCTTATCGTTCTCTCTTCACTCGTAATATTAATCCTGGCCACTTTAAATTATAACTAACGACATAAACATGTAACTCTCACCATAAGTTGTAATTTATATTCGTAAAGTGTGCATTTTGCTCCATGAAGTTCCGATTACTGAATAAATAATTGGACGTTTCATTTGAAATAAATTGCTTGTTAATTGCGGACGCAATGGGAAGTTTTATTCAGTAGTTAGAAATTATAAGTTAATTTTTAATTCACAAAGAAAAGATTCATTAATTTTTCATTTTCAGATTATTTTTGGCGTTCGTTCAAAAATTTTCATTTCATTTATGAATTTTTCTTCGACTCAGCTGTTCGACTACGTATTTAATAAAAATGCAATTAAAATTTCAAGAAAATTTCCAAAGTTATTATTTTTCATAGAATTTTCTATTTTTTAATTTAGGTCAGAAAATCTTTGGAAAGACTTTTTGGTTGCCAACCAATTTACGAATTATTTACGAATCCTCATTTTTTAAACAAATATTAAAATTTGTTGATTTTCCAAATAAACCACTTCCACTTTCTGTTTTCTTGCTTTACAAAGTCAAGTGATAAAAAAATACAAAAGGAACAATAAAAATTTTATTATTCACTGAAATTAGAATCTTCATTGTTGCGAAATTGTGTTCAAATTTTTCGAGCCAAATTCGTGTTGCATTTTCATCGAAATTATTTTTTTTTTTCTATGCAAAAAAAAAAATGAGACAACGATTTCGTATTTTTCTTCTGATTTTCATGAAAAAAGAATTTCGCAAATTCATTTTTTTTAAAAAAATGCAGAAGACGACGAGATCACACTGAGCAAAGATCCCGAGGGATTGATAAAAAGTTGTTAATCAAATGAAATTGATTATTTAATTAAAAAAAAAAAAAAAAACGAGATTTTCAGTAATTTTTAAACTGATTCACTCATTTAAAATTTTTAATTCTTTATTACGAAGTTGTAGAAATTTGTTTGTGGATGTCGCTGAGGAAACGAATTGATGAGAATCGTCATTCGAGTCCTAATATCTATGGCTAATAATTATTAATTAACTCGGACTAATTAATCATTGAATTATCAAAATTTGTCAAATTTATATTACGTATTGACAAAACTACCCTTAGTCTAGATAATTGTGTGCTCCACAGATAGACTGTGTGAATCTTCGACCAATCACTCTGACTAATGCACTTGCTCGTCGAGGACAACTGATTCATTTTCTAAAAACAAATTCACCAATTACGTGTACATTTTTAGTGTTTGTTTTTTCTATTTCGAAATATATAACATGGTATTACTATATTGATCATTTTTTCGATCGATTTTAATCGTGAAAATAAAAACTTAATTGCCTAATCCTAATTAACAATTGTACTGCAAATTTCCCCACAAATAATTATTGAATTCTCGGCTATGGACTATACTCGAGTCCTCTCGACCATTCGTCCACCCAAGAGCAGATTTCGAGTCAGAAAAGTGATTTTTCTTAGTCGAAAATAAAATTTTTGTAAAATATTCAAATTTTCAATAATTTTTCATCAATTTTGAGCGTTATTGAGAAAAAAAAAATCGACCTTAATTTCATTTCTTGCAAGTGAAATCCGATGGATAAAAAATTTCAAAATTTCGATTCCGAAAAATGATGGAAAAAATTGATTTTTCAAAATAATTTGCTTTAAAGTTTTGACGTGAGTGGACGAACGTCCGAGAGGAAAAAAGAATCAAGTAAATTCAATTAATCATAAAAAAAAAAAAAAGATTATTTATTATGATTATGGAATGAACAACTATATTGTTTATGAAGAGGGGCGGGGAAGGGTGGGGGGAGATATAAAAATGTGGAAAAAAACTCACCAAGTTGTCGGGATGAAGATGATGATGTGGATATTCACGTTGATTTCCTCTGGAGCCTCCGGGAGAGCTGTGTCGTCTTCCATTACGTTCGTTCTCCATCTCGTCATCGTAGTCCTGCAAAAAATCAGACGATTTTTTTCAATTAAAAAAATATCATTCAATTTATTGCAAAAGTAATGAAAATAAATAAAAATCTTTCCCTCGTAAGATAAAAAAACGTGAAAAAATAACCGAAGAAAAATTGCGACCCAGTCAAACAAAAAACAACCCCTCGTCGACTCGTTCAAATTTGGAGAAACAAAAAAAAATCGAAAAACATTCATTTTTCTTCGCTCTCTCGCCGCTGCCATTTTTGCTCTTTGGCTTTGCGTTTTTTTTTTTTTTTCTCTTTTTATCTTGTCAGTTGGTTAATATTCCTCTCGGAGCTTCTTTCGTAGATACCTGATTTTCACACTCGTCATCGTTGGACAGTCCTAGATCGGATGTTGCAACCTGATGATGCTGGGGACCCCCGCGTCTGCAGCCCACTCTGCAATCCCAAAATCCCCCGGTTTCAAGTCCTGACGCCAGATTTATTCTTTTTATTCATTTTATTTTCAATTTATTAATAATTCATTATTTTTCTTTTTTTTTTGTTCCTTGATTTTTGAAAATCGTGCACCATCCCTTCTGTCAATATCTTAACGGTGTCGTGTATCGTGTCTTTGTTTTAGTGCTTTTGTATTTTTTTCTCGAGCCCCTTAAACTCTTTTTGTAAAAAAAAATAAATTTCCAATTTTTTTGGACGCAATTATTTTTTTTTTAGTTCCAAGTGTAGTGACTTTTTCAATTTTTTTTTAAATAAACTTTTTGACACAGTTTTTGAAAGTATTTTTTGAAAAACCGAGCCATTGTTTATAAATGAAAGAAATGGTGAAAAGTTTAAAAATTTCACGTACTCCTTGAAGCTCGACAACACGAAATTGTTGGCAAAAACATGGTCCATTTTAATGTCCCATCAGTCAAGTCGGATTTCCGTTCCACGTGACACATTCGATTGCGATGATTTTCATTTTTTTTGTTTTTTTTTTTTTTTTTTTTTTAACTCAATTTTTTTTCTCCCTTCACGATTTTTCTGGATTTTTTTTTCTAATATTTCACACTGCTTTCTGGAGGGAAAAAGAAACACGCTTAATTCGCTGATCGACCGGGACTCGACTGGCGTGAATTCTATACCCTCGACATTTGTTACGTTTGGTTACCCCGGGAAACAAACTACTCGTAGCCGGACGAGGGGTGGTGACGCGAGGGCTTTTCCTCACGTACACCTATAAAATAGCCTCTCGTCAGGCTGCTATAACTTTGACGTGTGTTTAGACAGCCCGTGAGCTTTGAGCAATATGGAAACTACGCCAAATCCATAAATTCAGTGTCTCAGCTAAATTAAACTCGCTTTATTTTCCATCCAATGATTAATCGAATTTTAAATCATTAAAAAAAAATATTTAAATTTTTCAAATGTTTCATTTTTGAATAACCATTTTTTTTTTTTCACTCACTGAACGATCCCTTAATCATTTAATAACAAAAACTGCTTTATTTTTGCATCCGATGATTCATGAATTTTTTAATCGTTTAAAAAAAACGTCAAACTTTTCCAAATGTTTCATAATAACGATTCTTTTTTTTTCACCCATTAAATGATCCCTTAATTATTTAAGAATAAAAAACTGCATTATTCTTGCGTCAAATAATTCGTGAATCCCTGAAACCGAGTGACGCGACGCTCTCAATAATTTGTCTAAATAAAAGTGATTAATTTTTTAAATTCTCATCAAAATTCAAATCCCTTAATTCCGTGACTACTAATCGATCGATTATTTTAAAATTTTCAATAATATTTGGAATTAATCTGCAGCCGATAGTCAATCATTGATAAATAGGATGCCTCGGTCCATCGAGGTTCAGAAAATGATTTCTAATTTTCAGACGAAAAAATACCAAGTTTTTAAATCATTTTTATTTCTATTTACATTCAAGGAAACTTCAACTTTTTTGTTTTCGATAAAAATCGTAAGAAAGCACTGTCAATGAAAGCTCAATCGATATAAATTTGGAATATCTAATTCACCAATGGCGAAGAGGAATCGAGAATGAAAAATAAACTGGAAAAAACGAAGAAATTTTCTCGTCCCAGTGAAAAAAGTGAGTAGTGGTCAGACAACTTTTCTCCAGGTCGTTTGGCAGCTTTTCTGCTATTTTTTCCCTCGTGGCATGATAATCGTTCGATCAGCTAATAAATTTTGAGACACGCTTAGCTATTTGCATGTAATATTATTGGCACAGCGTGTGTATATTTGCTGCCAAGTGGAATGAGCTTTCCGGAGTTGTCGCTTTCGGTCCGTCAGTCATTCGGCTTGCCTCTCGCTAATTCATTTATCCTCATTAACAATTCTGCCCTGCCAGCTGGGCCAGTCCGAAAAGCCAACGTCACAATACTGTAATTTAATGTCTATCTGTACATAACATGTTTGTGCCTCCCACATCCCGATACGTTCGACTATTATGACAACACGAATAAGCTATTCCTCGTTCAGCGATCCGAACATCCCATCCAAATCCTCGAACTGTGTTTCTCCCCCACAACTATGTAAATCATGAGGCAATGAAAACCGCAAATGTATAAATTAATAAATATCACGAACCCCATTTTTTAATGCTTTCAATAAATAATTCGAAATAGCATTAAAAAAACTTTGCTCCTTATTTATCTGTAGAATTCTTTCACGAATTCGAAGAGATTTTTTTTTTTTTATCACTATTTTGAAGAAACGGTGTTAAAAAATGTGAAAAAAATGTTTGAATTGAATTTCTTTGCCAGTGTGCACGTTTCTGGAGTCGAAGAAAATTTTTCGTGATGCAATTTTAAAAAAATTCTGCAGTATTTTTGTGTCGATTGTTTCTTTGGTTGTTGGCTGTGTAAACAATTGTGTCGTTGAATTAGTAAAAATTTAAATTGTAACAATACGTGTGAACATTTTTTTGTTTCTATTGGCTACGAGTTTTCGGACGACTGAGCTATCCAGGGAGCCCAAACAAATATTATCGAATCTACATCTCCTCTCGTAGTGTGAGAAATTTTGTATAATCGTGACGCGTAAAAAAGTGGTAATTAACGCGTTTTATTTTTTTTTTATTGACCTGGTCCTGGGGATGTCGGCCCCGAGACCGCTGTCCTCGCTGGGCGACCTATACTCCTGGTTATCCCTGGTAAGGATGGGTCCAGTGACGCCCAAGGGGTCTCCCTCGACATCGACAAGTCGTCCTGGCCGGCAACACGAGCCTGGTGGTCCGGCCCTCTGCGGCAAACGATCGAAAACATCCACGATAATGCCAAAGGCGGTTGCTCATCTCGCCATTTATTTTTTTTCTTTATTTTATTTATTTTTTTCATATTTTTATTGTATCATGTTGATGTTGTTGTTGTTGTTGTTGTTGTTGTTGTTGTTTGACCCCCAACCCTTGAGTATCGCCGAGCGAGAGATTTCTCGATCTTTTGTGTTTTTTTTTTTTTGCTTTTTTTCAAGTCACTAAAAACATGGAGCTTGCCCGAGCTTTGTTGAACTTCGTTGCGCTGCATTTTCCCGCCAAAATTTTCATTTCTCACGATCCCGTCGTTCTTTCGATTTTGCGCCGGTTCTCAGCCACGTTCTTCTCAAAAAATCAAATCTTATCCATACGAAATGAAAAACAAAATTAATTTAACGAAAAATTAAAATCAAACTCATTCCCTCCTCCCCCCCCCCCCCCCCGCCCCCTCACGCCCTTGCCAGACGAGGATGAATCTTTTTGAATCTTTCATGATTCGTTGCATATACAAAATTCACAATTTTTAACAATTCTAATCAATGGAACAAAAAATTCAGCAAAGCTCAGGCCAACTCGAAATGAAAAATGACGCAAAAAATAAAAAAAAATATAACAAAATATTTTCGCGCTTTCATTTTTGCGTGTCTGTGTGCGTGTGTACCGTGTGTTTCTTTGTATGCTTTTTAGCCACTGTCAATGTACAGACGCTTTTGTTTTACCAACGAATTGTGGCATCAAAAAGGGATCAAGCAGAGAAAAAGAGAGAGAGAGAGAGAGAGAGAGAGAGAAAGCAGAAGGACGGACGTGAAAGAGCGAAAAAAATGGTGACAGTGATACAGACATTCATATCGATGCATTCATATTTTTTATATATTGATATAACAAAATTAACGTAATCGAACATTTGTAAATATTCTAAAATCGTACATTAGTTTACTCCAAGCCACATAAATCAAGAATCGCATTCTCTCTCTCTTAGAATAAAGAAAAAGAAATTTTACGAATTTGTTTTCTATTCGTATGGAATATTCATAAACGAAGACAAGTTGCAAGAGCATTTTAAAAAATCATCGCGTTTCGTCTATACTTGAAATCCAATCGAAACCACCGAGAGAAATATTTTTCATCGTCAATTTAATTTTTTGTACATTAAAAAATTTTAACAGAGTGAAACAAAGCGAAAATTATTTTTTTTTCACGTGTTTTCAAAAAAATTTTCTTGGCGAATGAAAAAAATTGTTTGGAATCAGGCAAAGAATTTTTCAATTTTTTTTCTTTCATTTGTCAAATTTTTATGCATCGTTTTCTTTTTTTTTTCTTTCCTTTTGACTCTTTCTCCCTCTTTCATATTCGTGTAAAAATTGTAGTGGCGAAACCGAAGCGAGAGCGTCCCAAGCTTACAAAACGTAAAAGACAATTATTTTTCACCACGCATACGCACAGAAACCAACAAAAATTACTATTGTATGCAGCAATGACGTGCAAGTGTTTCGTGCATTACCATCCAATATTTCGGCCTAAAAAAAAATACATTTTTTTTAGTGCCTCAGGAGAAAATTCCAAGCAGCTTCAATTGGATTTTTCCAACGTTTTATTCTTAATTATTTATAAAACAACGTGAAATATGCTAAAAGAAAAAAAAAAACACAATTTCGAGGGTGCAAGAACAAGAAGTTGATGGAAATTGTGACATTTCCTGCAAACATGACAGGCTGAATCAATATTTTCGTGCAGGAAAACGAGAAAACAGTACAAACCATGAATTTCTATACTGGGTCAATTTGACCCCAGCCGAGTGTGTTCATTTTCGTGAATATTTTGTGATCGTTTTTTCAATAAACTCCAATCAGCATGAAACTATTTGCTCCCTAACGATGAGCTTCGTTTAGACACAAATCCCAAAGTGGTTTGGGTCAATTTGACCCAGTGTAGGGCCAAGGTGATGCGACAACGTACAGTAGACTCTCGTGGAGCGAAAGTAATTTTTTTTTACTCCCAAGGACGAAAACGACATTGAAAACAAAAAAAATGAAATATTTCTTGTTTTTATAAAAAATCCTGCAAGTGCGGGCTCGTGAATGTCGACTTACCGGAAGGTCGTGAAGAGAAGGAGTCACCACGAGATCCGAATGCGCCCGGTCACCTTTTCGCTGAAATGGAAGAAAAACTTTCTAAAATCTGTCGCGAGAAAAAGTGGAAAAAAATAAAATAAAATAAAACTTACTCTCGCGATCGTAACTCGTGGTCGATAGACGAGATCGTCGAACGCAGCTCTGTCCTTGCTGTCAACCAGTTCCCGAAGCTCCGTCAGCAGCGTCAACTTCTCATGAGTATTTAAAAGGTCGCCAAGACTCGCCACAAGATCCTCAACGTTCAACCTACGATTTCTGTAGTCTGCGAGAATTTGGGACAATGCAGCACGCTCGCTTCTCGCTAAAACGACCCTCGCTTTCTCCTCGACCATCGCAGCTGTCGCTGCAGACACTGTGTGAACACCTCGATGCCTCCATTCGTTCGTGCTGCTCCTGGTCCCAGCAAAATTGTAAGGACACGTTATTATTTTTTCAATCTATTATCTCGTCCATTCGAGTCTGAGCAATAATGATTTCAACTTTTTATTAAATTTGAATCGACAGATTGTAAGCAAACTTTCGTAAGCTATTACATTTTCACCAAAACCCAACGACGTTTTTGTTTTTTAAGAAGACATTGACAGATGTCAAAAAGTTTGGAGGTCATGAATATAATTACCGAAGATAAAAATGACAACTCCAAGGTTGGACAAAAAAAGCTGGTCAAGTGTCATGAGTAATTAAGCTTTGTTTGCTTATTGACAGCTGTCATTGACCGATGTCAAAAAGTTTGGAGGTCATGATTATAATGATCCAAGATAAAAATGGCAACTCTTAGGTTGGACAAAAAAAGTTGGTTAATTGTCATAAGTAATTGAGCTCTGTTTGCTTATTGACCACCGTCATTGACAGATGTCAAAAAGTTTAGACCTGATGATTTTACTTACCAAAGGTCAAAATGACAACGGCAAGATTGAACAAAAAAAGTTTCGTAATTATGTTGAATAATTGAGCAGCCTCGTCTGCTTATTGACAGCTGTCATTTACTTTGTCATAAAATGATTTGGTATATGGCACCACGTTGCCTCATACGTTGTTTGAATTAAAACAACAATCGTGCGTTGGAATTGACGGTGATAAAGTTTGATGACATGTAAATCTGTCAAAACGAAAATAAATGTGTCAATTGGGATTTTTCTTACGCTGGACTCGGTGGTCGGTGATTGCTGTGAGGGCTCTCCAGCAGCATCTGCGAATCATGCTCCTGATATCTCGCGCCAGGCACGACAATAGGACGACTTGTAGTGCACGAGTGAGGCACTTTGCCAACGTCTCGTATCACGAGACTCATTCGCTTGTTCGTCTTCAGTATCTGCACCGCCTCGTCATGTGTGGCTTCTTCGAAGCTTTGGCCATTAACCTCGATTATCTGATCCCCTACCTGTGTGCGATTTGTTGCTATTTGTATTTAACTATTTTTTTCGTTCGCTCTGCAAGTGTGAGGCTCGATTTTCCGAATTGTATGAAAATAGAACAAAAATTAGTGCGAATATGGAACCCACCGGAGTCTTTCGTTGAAGCTATTGACTGTACGAATTTGAATGAAAAATTGGGGGGAATATGGACCACAGGAGTTTCTGTCGGTCAAACCGATCGACGGTGCCTTTTCCCCGATCGTTTTACAGATCTCAACGGACATATTGAGAAATTGGTGCGAATATGGACCATCGATTTTTTTTTTTTCAGGCTTTTGTAGAATTTTTCGAATTCGAACGCTCTGACAGTTTTCAAAATTGACAGCACGAATTTTCTTAAGTTTGGGGCAAAAAGGTTTCTGTTTTCTTACATTGTCGTCAAAAACGTCGATCACTTCGAAATAGTACTCGTTCTATAGGCTATTGAGAAATCTGGGGGTCCATATTAGCACCAATTTCGTATAATAAACGGCAATTAAGCGTATCTCAAGTGAGACGCGTGGCTATAGTGAATAACAAGGTTACAATACTCTCGAGAGGCCACGATCGCGATTAATTTGCTATCTCAAGATGTGTTCGTTGATCTTTACCGGGTCAAAACCGTTATCCTTATGCTCTTTCTTCGATAATCTCGAGGTTTGACCTCGAAAAGCCAATTTCCGTCTGTGCAGATAGACACATATATACTAGGTAGAGAAACTCGACTTGAATTTATGACTGGTTCGAGTTTATCCGCTACTCGTCGTGACTCGGTGTAGCGGAGAATGACTGGAGTTCCATTGAACCGTGAACTCGATTTAAATTGGACGATAAAGATATGAAAATCTGTTGGCTATCGTTGGCTTTAAATTCGATGAGTTTTCTCTTCCAAAAAATAATCAAAAATTTCCAATTGAACTTTAACCCACCACATGGATGCAAATTTGCACTTTGAGTTGAATTGGAATCGCGTGGGTACTTTTTAGGGGTAGCGAATGCTGGGCTATCGATTACAATGATTAGAAAATGGAAAAATACAATTGATTTTACAAAAAATAGTCAAATAACCAAATAAATTTTGAAAATCTCGCCGCCTCAAGTTTTGGTTGGTCCAATTTTGCACCCATGTGGTGGCTATGGGTTAAACACTAAAAACGAAGTGATTGACTCACCAGAAGTCCAGCTCGATCGGCAACGCTGTCCTTGTCAACACCCGTCACATATATTCCCAGTCCATATTCCAAGCCTCCCCGAATCATCAGCCCAAGGGATTGACCAGGTTCGATGCACAGCTCCACCTTCCTCGTCCTCGGCCCGTAACGAGTCGAATCCCGAGGATTCAGCGGCGGTGGCGAAGCTGGTCTACCCTGACGGTCCATCCAACTGCAAGACTGTTGACGACCCGAACCTGACCAAACTGGATGACCTCCCCGACAACGTGGATCCAACGCTGGACCCCTCACTGTCATACTCAGGGTACGACAGGCTTTGAGCATCTGAGAAAGAACCTCGTTAAAGATATTTTATTTCAGTCAATTTTTAATAATCCACTATGTACACAAACTATTAAGGGACAATTTTTCATTTCGTAAAGTTAATTTAACGCCTTGAATTGTTATTTGATCGTAATCGTAAAAAAACGACTGCCCAGTCATCAGGATTCAGTTTGGTCGTTTTAGAAAAAAAAATGGATATGCAGGTGAGCTGAGCTCGAGTCCACGACAGAAAAGTGCATCCAGTAAGTACCTCCGCCACTCAAATCATAATTTTCTCTCACGTGTCAGCCATTTTTATTTCATCATCAGAGTAAAGGATTCTCATACAGGATGTACTTGGTGCTTTGTGCATCAAATACGTTCATTATTCTCTGCTGAGTTATCTGGACGACGTGTACAATCCCAGAGTTGATGAGATGTCTATTAGGCTAATATGTCTCGTGGACGAGTATAGCTATGTAAATATACCGGGTGGGTGATTAAAAGAGACCAGGACAATTAGGCTGAAAAATTGAGGGATAAAAAACTATTGCAAGAGAAGCTCTTTTAATTTGCAAAGGGAACTCGTAGTCCCACTGACGATTTGAGTTCTCCTTCGAATGAGCTTAATTGACGAGCAATGCATTTTCATGTCAATAAGTTCCTTGACAAGAATTGCAGTAATTTACTCAGCCTGGAGCTCAATGTTTGTTCAGATCCAAGATTGGCTGACTTTTTTTTTCAGATGTTTCCTTTTGCAAAGTTTTGGAACTCGAATGACATTGGTAGCTGAGAAACATGTGTCGTTAGTCCTTAAATGAATCAAAGTTTTCGTTAACCTCGACAACTTTTGTTCGTGGAGTTCTTGAACGAGTTTTTTTTTTGTTTTTTAACATATTACCTTAATTAGAGGAATTGGGCGACTGACACGTGTAATTAGAGAGTATGCTTAATTCAGAGAAAATGGAAACCAGTATCGTCACAGAGGAACAGATACATTTTATATATAATACGAGGAGAGTGTTGGCTGGGATATCGATCTCGAGGCTACCCGTGACGTCACATCCTGCCTATCCTTGACCCAACTATACATCTCTTACTCTCGCCCCCTCTCTTCCTCTCTCCTGCTGCTCCGGTTCTCTCCTCCGCTTCCCTAACGCCTTCCCGCGCTCCCTCAGGGTTCTTTCTGTCCTCGGGACTCCCGTTCCTCTCCCCGTTCTCCTGCAATGTCCTCGGAAGCCTGATGGCAGCGAAGGAGGACGAGGAGGCGATGGAAAAGGGAGGAGGAGGGAGGAAGAGGAGGAGAGAAGGTTCGGGAGTCTGTTGGAGCTGACAAAAGACTTCCTTTGCGTTATTCGAAAGGATATGCAATCTCGAAGCCACGCTGCTTTCCCTTTCATCAATTTTCTTAACTATACTTGCGAAATCATCCCTCCACTTTGAGGGAGGAGACGTAGGAAAGTTCCACTTTGTATAGACGATGTGAGCAATTTGTTCTAGGTTGTTTGGTCTGTTCGCACGAACAGGATAGATGAGGAGTTAGGAGAAAATGTCATGATGAACAAACAGGCCATTATGGCGGTTAATTCTATTGCTTCCGGGAGGAGGAATCACTCCCAACGTTTCCTCCCAAGAGATCATTGCCTATCCATACTCTCCGCGTTGAAGAAAAACATGTCAGACGATAACGGTGACTACATAGTGTCGCTGGAATTTAATTATCCTATTTTTCTCGCTCCCACGTGGAGGAGACTTGTTGAAAGTGCGGTATACGCTTAAAGCATGCGATTCCGAAGCGAAAAGTCCTTAGCCATTTTCGTCTATGATCCACCGTTGCTGAGATTTCAGTTCATTTATTAACAGCCAATCGACGCCCACGTTCCCCACTCCCTCATCTCCCGCAACGACTCGCGCGATTGGCTGTCGCACTAAACCGTTGATATTTCCTGAACGGTAGCTCGTAGAGAAAAATGGAAAAGGACTTTTGTGCGTAGAATTTCATTACCTATTCGAGCTGTAAGTCGGAAGGATGACTTTTGAGACACCCACTTCGGTGGGTTCGTTAGCACACATAGTCGCGTGCTCTCGACTATTATAGCGCAAATAACCCGTAACGATCGTTATCGCAACAACGTCACTTAAGCTCTCCTGCTTCTTCCTTTCTCGTTCTCTCACTCCCTCCCTCTCTTTCCCCTCCACTTCCGGTTCGCTTATCAACAAAATTCCATCGCACTTCGATTTTCGCGATATCCGTAGCCGATATAGAATTAAAGGAACTTCGCCATAGCATGGCTGTTTGCTCCAGAAACTACGAGCTGGATAATGCGTGTAGGAAGAGTATTAAGGGGAAACAACGAGATATAAAGCTCGAGGAAAACGTTTATCGCAAAAGAATAAATGAACTGTTTTCTTCTTTCTCTCTCTCTCTCTCTCTCTCTCCCTCCCTCTACAAACACGAGATTTTCTTTACAACTCCTCCGTCATAGCAAAGAATTTCTCCTTTCCCTTCTTCCTCTGCTGCTTCTTCGGCGAAGCAATTTCAGATCGATCTCTTCGAACATGGCGGCGAGCAGTTCTCATCTCATCTTCCTGTGTGGACCAGCCTTCCATCCTCCTCGTATCTATTATGCTCTAAGGGAGCACAAGCGACTGAGACCGAGAGAGGCAGATACCAGAAGGATGAGAGGGAAAAGTGGATAAAAAGAAAAATAAATAATGTCGAGGGTGGAAGAGAGATTTCGAAGGGGTAGTTTCAGAGAACGGCTCCGAGATGCCTGGCGCCACTTTCTCTCTCTCTCTCTCTCTCTCTCTCTCTCTCTCTCTCTCTCTCTCTCTCTCTCTCTCTCTCTCTCTCTCTCTCTTTCTTTTCCCGGAGCGAATTTAAGCAGAATATGCAAGCGACGCAGCCGTGAAAAAAAATGAGACAAAAAACACGCCAACTCAACAACTTCGTGGTAGAATATTATTCTTTGCTTTTGGTTCTCTCATAAATAGACGTCCTCGTAATACCTTGAGACTTGCAGTGACAATTTTTCCAAATTAAACGAATAAAATATTCATTGCTATGCAAATATTCAACCTGCACATCTGAGAAATTTTCTCAAGACGTCATTAACATTGCATCATTTATTATTTTCGTCATTTTTACGTCAAAATTGGAGTGGCCATTTTTTAAATTACGAAAAAAAATTTTAAAAACGCCTCGGGGTATTGGAAATAATTGGCGATTGCTTCTGCAGCCAATGCCCAAAATTCAGACTCTGAATGCTTGAAAAAATGTCCCGATGTACCGAGTGGCAAGTTGCCAGTAAATAAAGTGCCATTCAATGAAACACAGCGGCATTTTTATGCTCCGGAAGTTTAATAAACTTCTGAAATTTCACTGAGCTCCACATTCACGAGAGTAGTCTGCGAAAAGCTTTAAAAAGTATTTTTATTTATTTATTTTTTTTTAAATTTCCTTCTTATTTTAATGGGAAAATAATGATTTCTCGTCTTTCATAAATATGGCACCGCAGCGTTAATGTGTCTTGTTCCGATGGAACTTTCGTATGTGGGCCACCGGAAGAGAGGAACGAGAACAGAAAGAAAATAAAAAAAGGAAATAAGGAAAAAAATGGAGACATAAATATTTAAGGCTAAGGAGGAGGCAAATAGCATTTCTGCTCTTAGAAACTCATTAAAGATAGATTAGTCGAGAGTGAATAATTAGACTAGGAAGTGGAAAGGGCAGAAATTGCTGGCTGCATATTATTGGAGCGCAGCAGCTGAGAGTGATTTCCCTTGACAAGTGCAAGTAAATTTATTTGTGCACAAGGCATTTCGCTCCAAATAACGCAGCCATTTATTGCCATTTTTTTTTCTGAGTTAATTTAGAATCTTCCAGCGAGAAAATGGTTGCAAAAAAAAATCTTGGAGTGCCATCAGGAACACGAAAAAAAAAATGGCATCGTTTTTTTCATCGCAGTTAAATTTTTGGTAAGCAGGAAAATTTTTTTTTAAATCGAAGAAAACAAATTGCCAACAAGAATCAAGTGCAGAGGAAAAAAAATTGATTCCCACATCGATAAATTAAATATTAAAAATAAATTTGAAATCAAAATGGCTTCACAAGACATGGGGCAGCTATTGGCATGGAATTTTCATGTTCCACAGTGGCGGAGACAAAATAAAGAGACAGACTGATCGCGTTGAACCCAGAGGTCTGGCTTCCTCTGCATTGTTCATGATGAACGACCAAGGGGAACAGGAAGTGAAGAGGGAAATACGATCGATTCGCGAGACCGCTATATATTCCTCGTACGAGATGAAAAAATAAAAAAAGGACAAGAAAAATCAGGAGAAAAGGAACAAGGACGAACTGCTAGGGCCAGACTCGAAAAATATACTGCAAACTCAATATTCATGGGCTCGTTGGAACGTTTTCTCATTCTTGATCGACTGATATGGTTTCGCCATATCCTCCACGTACCTCTCCTCTCGTCCTTCCATTCACTAACCATTCGTGGGGTCATGTAACATTATTGGAATCCTCTAACACAGCAAGAGCTACCCTTTCATCCCCTAACGTGATTTTTCAGGGTTTCCTTACCCCGAAAACTCAATGCAGCGTTGCAACGATAGAAAACAAATGTTTTCAAGGTCAATGTCCTTCGAAATATATTCAAATCGTGAGAAACGAAATGTAAAAATTGTAAAATACATTTTTTAATAAAAACTTTTGAAAAAAACGTTGCAACTGACTGGAGATGGCGAAATACCAAATTCCCAAGGACCTCCTGAGGTCGCATCAAGTATCCTGGCGCTCATTACTTCGTTTTCGATAACAATCTCATTGACAATAATAAAACACGTAATGCCACGTGACAAATCTTGAGGTATCGATCGGTTGTGTCATTGAAGCATGAAGAAAAAAAAGTGAAAAGCTCCCTTAACATTTAGCCACGAGGACTCGAAAAGTCCTCGACCTTTTTCACCCTCGATCCTAAACGAGCTGGTTCTCGTCTTTTTTTTTAGTCATTAGCCAACGTCTGAGTCGTGAGGCACCAGCGAATTGTCAAAATGATGGAAAAATTGTGCAAGTTGTACAAAAGTAGGGGGAGGATTTGCAGTGTCACGTGGTCTCTGGGAAGAAAGCTTTTTGCCTCGGGGAAGATCGATTCTTCAACTTTCTTGGGCAAAAAGCTGCATGGAAATTGGCCAAGATTTTCACACTCTTTATATTCTAATTCTTCCATTATCGTAGCCCAATTTTCACGCTGCATTTTACGCTTTTTTTTTAAATCTCTTATCAGCAAAGACGTTCAGTTTTTTTTCCTCTCTCTCTTTTCATCATTTTTACTGTTATCCTTTCTTTTTGACATCGACATTGACAATAGCTCAATTAAAAGCTTTTCAAAGAGATTTATTCGAGACAAAAAATTTTTTAAATTCAATATCTCATGAAAAAGGACAATGGACCATTGAATTTTTCCATCGAACTAGTTCAAATTCGTTTGTGTCATCTTTCAAGCGTTTTTCTTTCTGAATTTTTTATCAAAAGCGCTTTTATCGCAGAGATTCTGAGGTCGTTAATTTTTTTTTACTTTCTCCACTGGAAAAATGGTGAATTCCTTCGAGTCAAGTTTTCGGATCAAATTCCTCCCTTTTTCTCGAATATTCGAGGTTGTTTAAGGCATCGCCAAACAACGGAAAGAAAAAAACTTTTTGCCATCTTTTTTGCTTCTTTCCTTCCATTCTTTTTACTGTCCTCGCCTTTTCTCCCTCTCTCCCTTCACCCTCTCTTCGTTCGTCCCTCACGATATCTATCGCTGATTGTCCATTGTCGTGTCACAGAGTCTTTTGTCTCGGGAGAAGACTCTTAGGGGAAAGTCTGGCACTCGCAGCATTAGCTTGCAGAGGGATGTTGCACGGATACCCATCAACTTGTCGTTTAAATCCGAGAATACTCGTCGAGCTTATTCTTTTCTTCCAATCCCTCATTCTTTTTTCAACCCCTTGTTTTTTCTATGGGACTTTCTACTTGCAAGTGACCTTGCAAGTAGCACCTTTCAAACTTTAAAAGAAAAAAGAAAAAAAAAAAAAAAACACGAATTTATGATTTTGAAATTTTTTTTTTTAATTCGTTTTAAAAATTTGAGCATGGGGCAAAGAGAAATTGCAAAAACTAAGCGTACAATTGATGAAAATTCATGAGCATTCATGAAAACTCGTAATTTTGGAAAGAAGAAGAATTTATTTTGTCGATAAATAATTGGAAATGTTCTTGATGGTTTTCATTCACGAAATTGACACTTTCGAGCCCTGAGAATGTTGTTTTAGGAAATAAAGAGTGATTTTCAACAAATTGGAAGGTTATGTTTGCCTGGAAACAGGAAATATCACTAAAATTGCTTCCCCTCGGTGGTAGAGGTCACGTACGTAATTGAAATTCAATCGTGCATGCTCGCCAGGCACGTTTAAGCCTTTTCGTGGCTGAAGCAATGTTTCTTAGATCTCTGATAAATAATTAATAAAGGAAAGAAGAAAAAACAGAAGAGAGGGAGAAAAAAGTGCATAAAAAATGTTTCTGCAACTACTTCTTGCTTGACTAAAAACATGTACGGGAAATAAGGTGAATTTATATCGAATTCAAGGCGTTATTCGCCTCTACTCGACCTCGACTCGACATACACACACGGCCTGCATTAAATATTAAATAGTTTCGAACGTACCAACTGCCTGGGAAAAAATGGCAGTCACGTATCTCAATGAAGCATTTAAATATACACAATGGAAACATTAATTTTCTCAATCCTGAATCTCATGACCTTAATAATGAGAATATCCAGAAGTTTTCAAAAATATTCATTCCTTTAATCCTTGATCTCTTTTTCTCTCTTTTTCGATCTCTATCTTCAGTAAATTCGTTCCTAGGGCTTGGTAACTGGAAATAGAGAAATTTAGTGAGGGACTTTTTTGTAGGAAATTTCATGCCCTACAAAATTGGTTCAATGACTTTTTCACCTATCTCTAGCCGTTTTTATGGTATACACAAAAATAGAACAGACGTTCTTAATTTCAAAAAAATAATTACTCAGTCGCAGGATTCTTGACAGAATGAAACTATTTTCGTTCAGTTCGATGTTAATGAAGTTTAAAGTACCAAACTACCACGTATCGTGATAAAGATGACTGTGTAAAGATTTATAAAACAGTGACGCACAGTCTGTACGTAATAAATGGCAGGAAAACGAGGATGAGCAAGTAGAAACAGGGCGTTATGGTCAGACAGGAAAGCCACCCGGTGCTTCAGTTACACGGCAATTTCCATACAGTTTATATTACGCTTTTGTGTTACGCTTTATTTCCCTCTCTCTTTCCATATTCGATCGATCGATATGGCCTCATTTTGGAACGCTTACAAAGTCTCCCAACTCTACAAATATTCACGAGGGAAGAGTCAGAGAGAAAGGAAAAATATTCTCGCACTTTATCTCCTCAAGATTCGATATGTCGCAGGGTCAATCTCTTTTTACTCTCTCCTTTCTTTCCTTCCTCAGTTTCCATCTTCCTTTGTCCATCTTCTCGTTCGTTGGATTTCTCACGCTCCGTTTCATCGCAACGAGCTCTTGCTTAAGTGGAAAAGGATGCTGTGTGGTCAGACCGAGAGTGAACGACCACAGCAGAGAGAGAAAGAGGAGGGACTAAATATTGATTCGACCTGCATATCGTTTTTCGATTACTCTCTGATGTCATAAAAAATACTCTCCTCTATGAAAACATCTGCCATTACCTTGCTCATATTTTTTGTATTTACTTTTTACTTCCTCGACCTTCGTTATCAAAATTTAGTCTCGTTGCATAAATCACTTTGCCAGATTTTCGTTATTGACGGAATCGGATTTTCTTTATTCGGAATTCTGAATCAATTTTGAAAAAATGAGAAAAACATTTTGAAAAACAGGCAATTTTTGATATTAATTGAACGCGAAAACCAAGGAATTCCCTGTATTGAACGTAAACAACAATTTTTCCGATTTTTATTGAAGAAAATTGTTTGTACGATTTGTTGATTATTTTTAAGAATTATTGTAGATTGAAATAAATATTTTGAAACATCTCGGGAAAGGTTAATATTTTTTTTTCGAGTTTTGTCTGATTTGTAAGTACAAAAATGTCAAAAGAATAAAAGTTAATTATGAAAACAAAGTTTCATGTCAAAGAATAAAAATGCAAAAAGGCTTTGATATTGTTAGCTTATCAATCTTGGCGAGGGCATAAGGGTTGATAAGACTGGGGACGACTTGAAAATTTTGCTGATAAGAAAGGAGTAAGGAGGATCCACTTACTTTGAGGGCTTCCTCGTGGGTCACAGCGCGAAAGGGCGTCCCGTTAACTTCCAAGATGGTGTCACCTGGCCTCAGTCCAGCTCTTTCCGCAACCGAGCCTTCCTCGACCCTCGAAATGTAGACGCCCACCCCTGAGAACAATTCGCAGACTTTCGAGACGAGAGGACGTGTTTCAGAGGTCCTTCGGCTTCCTAGGCCTTTGCCTCATCTGCGCACGCTAATTGCACCTAGTACTATGTGTAAATTGACAGGGAAAGTTGAAATTCGTGACAAAGGTTTGGAGAGATGGATAGTTCGAGGAATTCTGTAAAGAAAAGTCCTTAGCCATTTTCCTGTCTGATGAACCATTGCGGAGATAATGTAATGAGAACGGGAGCCAATCCAGGAGACCGTAAGAACAAGTGCGTGGTGGGGGAAGCTCCGCCCAGCTCTGTGTATCGGTGGACCGGATTGGTTCCCGATGAATTTATCGATATCTCGGCGACTGTTGTTCAGAGAGGAAAATGGTAAAGGACTTTTCTCTTCGGAATTGCACGATCTAACGATTCCCCAAGTCGGAAATTGGATTTAGATAGACCCTGTGTATTTACACGTCTATCCTCCATCCAAGGCATATTCAGCGGATCACTGTAGCAACCGCGTCACTTTTGTACTTCGATATAGCTTGCATGCTCTTCTTTTTATCTCAACTCTCTCTCCTTCTTCCCCAGCTTTCGTCTCTGTCTTTCCTTCTCTCTCGATGACGACGAGGCAAACGGCGAGTACTTGGCCTCAAGCCAGAGTCTCGTGATTTCGTGGTTTAATCGAGATTTCGACCTCTTGGAAAAGTGTCCTCAACTTGCCCTCCGAGCGAGGACAAGTCTCCCGTATAGCGATCGAGAGAAAGAGAAATTTTCGTTCAATCCACTCGCCCTCCTCCTTTTCTCCCCTGGATGGAGAATAATAATACTCGATTCTTAACGTAGCGACGTGTTTCGATACCAGATTCAAAAGTGAAAAGAAATATCTGAATAAACTGCTTGTGTATTCAGTGTCAAGCAACTTGTACCGTTTTTATGTCCTTGCATTGTCCTTGTGAAGCCATTTGACTCAAAATTCACGAAAAAAATATTTAAAATAAAATCAAAACGATACAAATTTGAATATTTTTCATTTTTTACGAGCAATAAATATTATCCAGTTTCTGGACCGTATCTTCACTTTTTCAAAATTGATTTTCTACATAAAATTAAAAATTCGCCGACTAAAATATATTCATGTAAATAAACAACAACAAAAACTGCTTTATTCATTTAAATAAAATACTTTTTACTTTTAATTAATTAAATAAAATATTTTTTATTATAATTTGACAAAAAAATGAATATGAGCTCCGAAAAATGATTAATTCATACAAAGCAAATATCCTTATGGCAAAATAACATTGAATCTCTAAGGTTATTCAGCCCCAAAGACAATTGAGTGAGAAAATCAATAGAATATCATAAAATGTCAGTTCGAATGCATGAACATAATGTCTGAGTGGATTCGTGTGAAAAGTAAGGAGAAATTTGACATGCAGCACACACTATCTATAAAATACTCGATTACCACGCTCGTTCGAGTTTTAATCAAATCTCGATAGATCGACGAGTCTCGGAGACTTATTTTTTTTGCTTCCCCAGTGACACGAACATAATGAAGTGAATTTTTCGTGCTCCTAGTACAACGAGGGTTATCAAGTTCTCTATATATAGTTAGGCTTCGAGATGTACGAGGATGAGTAAATTTTCGGGCTTGTTGGAAGATGAGCAAGAGGTTTACGACTTAACAAGGAAAAATGGTTATATAGCGCCGCTAGGGTAGCTTCGATTTAATTGTTTTTTTTTTTTTTAACTAATTCAGCAAATTACAGGTTAAAATAATTAAAAAATCATTTTCGGTTGAGCATATTCTAGAGTCTTTTGACCTAGTGACAAATTTCATTTTAACGGGATATCGCAGTGCGGAATGAATTTAAAAAAAAAATTATTTCCACTAATTATATTAATTTTTGCATTAAAAATTATTACTGTCAATGAAAACTCATTTTCTTGAGATTTTATTTTCAGAATCTTGGAAATGGTTGACTATCGACATTTCGAGGAAGAAAGTAAAGATTTGAAAACAGTTGAGATGTCCTCAAAGTTATTTTTAAGGATCTAGCGTTTAATTTTGACATTTTGTGTCCTTGGGGAAGCGATAAAAATGGTCGATTTCGATCGGACAAGAACAGGAGCAGGCCCTAATTGTAATTTAGTGTTTTGTCGCTGATTTTCGAAATCAGTGATCGCCAAAATTTTGTTCAAAACGTGTTTTTCGACTGGACCGTTTCTCAATCGTTCTTCAAGTTTTTTTTTAGGCTCGTTGGCTGGATTTCGATTTTTAATCTCCTGACAAAAAGCTTCAATAATGCTGAACTTCGATTTTGCATTTGGATGGACATTACTTTCGAGATTTGTCTTTGTCGTGAGCGTTTGGTGATTTCATGCAACGAAATTCAGGAGAAAACAATTTCATGCGACATAAATGGTCGTGTATTTGTTTCTGGTTAATTAAGACACTTGATTTTTATTTATTAATTAATTAATGGAACGTTTAATTAAGTGGAAAACCACGGAGACTGAAAATTCGTGAAAACACGGTTGGAGGCTTAATCGAGCGAGTTACGACCTCAACCTTTTTTTTTACCAATACTTTCTTCATCCCCTCCTAAGGGTAGGAATTTCATTCTCCTTTGGTTTTCCTTTCTCGTATAAAAAAATCAAACAAACAAAAATACTATTTTCACGATTTTTTTTTTTTATAACTACGAGGTGTGTGTTTTACCTGACTGCGCATCTGCGGTACAGCGAGAAAAAGACAGAAAGATATTCGCATACGTGAGTGTCTGTGCACTCTCACACTTCCTTGCACACTTCTCGTTCCTACTCATCTACGAATCTCAAGTTTTCGGATTGATGAACGAGCCAATCGAACTCAGAATTTCTTCAAAAAATTATCTTTTTTTTTTTTTTATCAATTTAACACTTTTTTTTTTTGCATTCTTCGTCATTAATTTTGCCAAAAATTTCAAAGTAAAAGGAAAGGAATGATTCAATTATTTTCCACTCGATCGAGATAATCATCGTGAAAAAATTGAATTTGTCGACGAAAAATTGACTGAATAAAATTTAATTTTTATTTTCAAAATTTTTTGGCCATTTTTTTTTTCTTCAGAGGCTCGTTCATTTTTCTTCGCACAACGATGAGCAAATAAATCGGATGAGGCAACAGAGACGACTATAAAAAATGATCTCGTCCCACAAAAAATTGACCGAGGACTCTGACTTTCGAAACGAAATAAAAACTCGATCGTCGTGCGATTTTACAAGGAAAAGAAAAATTAAATTTATTTTGTGTGCCAAACTCACCAGCGTCCTTGCCACCTTTGACGCAAATTCCAAAGCCATGATGCGAGTCGGGAGGATCTCTCGTCATGGTAATTGTTCTAACGGTCAACTCCTGAAGACTGAGTGGTTGTGGTCCAGGTGACGTTTGCGAACTCGTCACATTTTGTTGTTGCTGTTGTCCTGGATTCGCACTCGAAGCCCTTAAAGCTGAAACGCTCGCTGGGCTCGAGGCTGGTGTTCTTCTGTCGTTTGGTCTCCTGCTTTCGCTCGGAGCTCCATTTCCAAAAAGCCTGCTATTCTCGCCAATAAAACAAAACAAAAAAAAACAAAAAAAATTTTTTTTTAATCGAAATTCCCAAATTTCTTTCGATAAAAAATTCCAACGATAATTTTTACAACGAAATATCTTATTCTTTCTTTCGTGTATTAAAATCAAAAAATTAAATTTTTTCGTCTTCCGGACTTGGACTTGAGGTAAAAATTCGCAGCAAACGTTTTGAGATTTATTTCGCAACTTAATTTTTGCACTGCGCAACACTGGGAAAATTCGATGTGCGGTGAACTTTAAAATTCGAGAAAATTGGAATTTTAATAAAACGTAAAAAAACTTCAAACGGCGGGAAATGATTGAAAAGGAAAATAAAATGGAAAAATATGAAACAAAACTGATCGCATGACCTGTTAATTCAAAAATTGGACTAAAAATCGATCTGCGTTAAACTTTGAAATTTAATGAAATTGGAATTTTCATCAGAGCTGAAAAAATGGTGAGAAAATCATTGAAAAGATAAATAAAATGGAAAAATATGAAACAACTGACCTTATGACCTGTTCCGGTGAGATGGCGCCACCAGCGGTGACAGCAACTGGATTTGTTGTTGTGGTATGTACTCTGCTATGTCTGTAGGGTGTAGTGTGGGAGGAATGATGATGGGGGGCACTGGGTGGTCTCTCAACGATGGTATAGTTTGTGCCAGGTGGACTGTAGTATCCGCGATGATGACTGGCTTGGTGGCGTCCGCCCGGTTCAAGATCTTCGGCTTCGTAGTAGCCACTGCCACTTCCGGTGCGAAGGTAATGGCTCCCGGAATTGCGTAAAAAGTGTGAATTGCTGGTGCCGCCGCCCCATTGCAATTCCTGCAGTTCTGAGCCATAATCCTCCGTGCTGCTCGCCATCGTCGAGGATTTTTTATCTTCACCGAAACTGACGGACCTGTTTTTTTTTTTTTTTTTTTTCCAACCGGAAGTAAAAATAATTTATAATTTAAAAGATTTTAATCGAGTCCATTGGGGAGTGGGATTGTCGTGAGGACTGGGTCGTTTTGGCTCAAATTGAAGGGAGAAAAAAAAATTACACGTGTCTGTTAAGGACGAAGGACGACAACCCCTAATTTGGCGATTCCTTGCACGGATAATGATCCCCCAATCGAGATGACCGAAGCTTGGAACGACAGGACCGTTGAGACGCTTCTCTATAGATGTGGATTTAAGGGGGTGAAAAGGGAGCAGGGGGTTGTGGTGGAAAGTATAGTCAAAGAAAAGCTTCCGAGCAATTGCCTTGTTGGCACGCGGTCTACACCGTCTACGGCTTCTTCGGGGATATATAACATGAGGTTTCCCCAACCCCTTAAACTTCACCCCCTCACCCTTTTGCCACAGTCTCGCTTAAGCTTTCCTAGACGGTCAGTGATCCTAATTATGTATATACAAGCCTTGCCAGTCCGAGAAAAGAATACTTGCTCCGTCATTCCTTAGCAAATGGCTCACCTCATTTTTTTCCTCAAACTACCCCCTTAACCATCTTGTAATCTCTTTCTTTCCGCCCATTTTTTTTCTACCAACAATGTTACGTGACAGAAAATCTTTCTTCCATCCAAATTGAATTGGTTACCTCGTACCCTTAACTTAATATATATCGTTAATGGATCCGCAGCAGTTATACGGGGCGCCAACATTGTAAAAAAAATTCCGACAGATTGACGACATTATCGCGTCGCCTGCAAATCGCAATTCTTATTTTTCATCGCGCTTGTCCGAACGTTGTGGAAAAGCAAGACGATCTTGCGCCCCCATGGCTTAATTTTCTAGAAAATCACAACATCCTCAAAGCTCCAAAAAATTTGCCCCTGATTCGGTTTTTGGAAAAATCGAAATGTGACGAATATGAACATTTTATATTTTCAATAAAAATTTTGGAATTTCAATGAAAATTTGATATTTCCAGTAAGATTTTCTCTTGAATTGAATATTTAAAATTTTAGATTTTCAATATCCATCATCGTGAACTCGCAATTTCATTTTTTTCCAAAAATACAATGAAAACAAAAACGTTGTATTTTTATTGTTTATTTTAACGAATGAAAGAAGCCAACAGCCAAAGGAAACATTGAGATAAAGGAAGAGGGAGGGTAGCCGCGTTTATTTGTTGGTACTTATTGCTCGGTGTGTCGTGACCGATTTCCAATCTAAGATGGAATCTTTGCGGAAGGCAGCGTTCGGGTAATTGGACGATTTAACCGTCGGGAATAGTGTGAATAGACTGGTCGGGGAGGATGTTTCATAATGCCTCGAGAGAACCGTGACTGGGTGAGGTGTTTTTCCTTCTCGAGGTTAAATGATAATGGTCGGAATTTATTTCTGGTCGGCCGGATCGATTCCATCGAGTTTGAAGGAAAAAACGTTTTTCCGAATGACCAGAAAACATAGAGTCAACGTAAAGTGTATCGTTGTTTTATTTTACGATTTTTCGACCTGTGACCTCTGCTTTTATAGGAGCGATAAAATTGCTAGACACGTTTGTCGAGGGTTGTGCCCAGTCAGACAGAAAGCTAACTGTTGATCCAGTCCAGCTTGAGTGCATACGATTTATGCATTTGCTGGGAGTGTCTTGGTTCGAGAATCGTTCCACATGAATCATAGTCTTTGGTGGAAAAGTTGAAGGACCTGATTCCGGCAAAGTTTATGAACTGGAATACCAAGTTACGAGGCATCGAGAGTCCGTATCAAGGGATTAATAACTTAATTGAGATATATTGGCTCAGCGAAGTAATTTCTGGTGCCGAGACGATGAAGAACTCTAAAAAAAAAAAAGATTTCATTTTACTTGTATTTTTTTATACAATTAACAGAAATAATACGAGGCTCGCGAGTACGTGACAAAATTGCGCGTTCCAATGGTCTCGGAATGGTGGGAGTTTGCCATGGTTCACTGATAACGAGTGCCCAGATGGCCGTTGTGAAAAGTTTCTATTCACAAAGTACGAATCGGAAGTTAAACGCGCCAGAGAATGAAAACATTGTGGGCACAAAAGGAAAATGGTAGGGTAGACGTGCAAGTGTAACTGGACATGGAGATTCAATAGCCAGCGTCCCGGATGTAAGGCAAGCATTGCCATTTTAGTCGCGTTAAATTCTCGAGAAGCCTCCGTGTGCGTCAATAAAACATGCGCCAGTTGTGTAGAAAAAGTAACGAAAGACAGGAGGACCTATCCAATCCTACATTTCGATTCGAAACATGTATACCACTTTGACAAAGACACGAAGAAACGTTTGGAAAAAGGAGCTGTTCCTTCCGACAGTCTCGGGAAAATAAGGGAGGATTTTTCCAACCCCGTAACGTGGCAGAAGAAGGATCGAGAGATTCGCGTCGACACGTACATGAGAAGCGTGCGCATCAACCTTGACAGTGACGAAGAAGAGTAGAGTGCACGAGAAAGAGGCTGTATGATTTTGGGCAGAGGTATTTCTTGTTCTATGTCTTACCAGCGGACGAAGTGCTCCAGGGGAAACAAGCATTAAGTCAAAAATTGAGGGGCGAGAATACACGAGCTGAAGACAAAAAGGTTCTGTACCGCTTTCCATTTATTGATCGAGGCCTGGATCCGTAATAAATTGTTCAGACTCATACCCATCAATTCGACATCGCCTTCAAGACATTCGTTTTTTCTTCTCAACGGATGACGATAGCCGACCGGGGAGGATGGAGGAACGTTGCCTTCAATTTGTACGAAACGGCTTGCCATGAGAAGCCACCATCTGGTCTTCATTATCCAACTCGTTCCATCGGAATTGTAGGATCCGCAGTTAAGTTCACGTTGAAAGACAGCGAGTTGGATTAATTTGGATCAAAGTTACAGAATATCGGCTGTCGATTTCGATTCCGTGCGAGAGAATGAAGGGGATTGTCTTCTCGGGGCTGCCGAGGCAACCTTGACACTGACAAAGAAGACTCGTTGTAGGGGAAGTAACAAAACTCCTACATTGAAAGAGGGTGGCTAATGAGAGATCAGCGTTGAGAGGACTCTGCCAAGACAAACGATTGGTAGAGGAACCAGCAGTTGGTTGTTTGTTGGTTGAGTCCAGAAGACATTCACAGAACTCGAGTTACTATAGCTTCGCTTTCTTCAAGCAATTTCCTTCCGGCTTCAACCCTGTTGATGGAATACTGCAAAAGAGAGCCTTGTAACAGAGTTGTGATGCGGTTGGAGCAGCTCTATAGGAAAGCCAGTACTCACTCCTGGCACGGAATGTACAAGGGAGCAAGAGAAAGAGAGCTGCTTGTACAGCGCACAGACTCGTGGGCGTTTTAGCGTGTGCGAGGGTGGGGCGATCAATACTGCCACACAGCAAGCTAGAGTTTCTGTGGCAGAGCCAAGAAGGGCAACCGGAGCGGTGGCCAACGAAGCCGGCTTCATTCAGAAGCTAGCAAGCTTTTCCCCCCTTCCATCAATGCCTTCTGCATATACTACATGAGCCATACTACGCCAGCGATTACACGGATGATAGCCTCGCGCATTGATCCCTGGATTATAACCAGGGGTTAAGCTTTACCAACCACTTCCCAATTCATTATTTTTCCTAACGCCATCCTCCCATGCCTTCGACTTCTATGGCCTCTTGCATCAATGCTGATGTATGCTTGGTCGATCGTCTGGACATGCTGCTTTGGTGCCTCCGGTTCCTTCTCGTCACCAAGTACCTGCTTGATGACGAGATTTTAGGATAAAATTCTGGGTGATGACATCTAACACCAGTTTCCCAAAAAGGCTATAAAAGATCCTGATGCAAATTTTCTTCAATATTCTCAATGACGGTAGTTTGGAGTGCATCATAATGACGTTACGAACAAATCACTGGATCCTAACATCCTGGATTCTTGTTTATGATTCAGGAAATTATCACATCAGCAATCTGAAGAGATCGTCCAAGAATGATGATTGATGATCTCATCTGAAACAGTTCCAGGAATGATGACTAGATTGATTCTCAAATCCTGACTCCGATCTCTGATCCCGATGACATCCGGTTTCGATAATTTCGACGATGGACAGTGACCACTGGGACCTGCTCACAATTTCAATGACAATGGGTCATCATCTGGTCAACATCCCGATTCCAACTGACCTACCTCGACCAGTCGATCATTCACATTTAGGACGTCGATCCAGAAGCCATTTGGTTCAGCCGGTCCCATTATGGACTATAATTGAGTCACGATAAGCTATCAAACCGCACGCGTTGCGACAACAACTTTAGTGCATCGACTGTTGATACAGACGACACTGGTCACTTCTAAGCCTGCGACCAACATATCGACGTGGACTCGATGGTCCTGTAGTTATTCCCAGTTTGTTGTATGTATAAGGCTCGCAAATCCACCCAGTGCTGGAGCACTTCAGCACGTACGGAACACATTGTCGACGTCGTCTCGAGGTATGATTAGTAGGTGGTTAAAGTCTGGGCAATGTAGCACTCACATCACATCGCAGGAAATCATAGTTACGCTTGGATCAGAATGACGTACAGTGTGTACAGAATCACGTCTCGGAAATCACCCTGTCTCATTCTGTCTCTAGGCTTGAATTATCAGCCTCCTGCTATTGTCAATGTCGGGATGCTTATTGCTACCAAAGGAGCACAATAATCTCATCGCACGAGGGCTAGGGTAGTCAAAACGTTAACATACCGGGTCCCCATTATAAATTTGTAAGCCTTGATTAAAATCTGCTCTGTGGAGTGAGCCCCCTAATAAATTTCCCAAACTAACCCCTGACATTTTTTTGGAAGAGGTACTACTTTCCTCATGCAGTTTTTCCGACTCTGCCTTCGAGTCGTGGAAGGTATTGAAGCTGCCATGTTGAAAATACGTTCTTGTCGAGGCATATTTCGTAGGGATCGACTGTTACAAGGAACTATGTTTCGCAGGTGTTAAGGTACGACCTCCGATATTCTACTCCAGACTTCCGAGACTAGGTATAAGCTCAGGCCACCAGGTGCAAAGCTAGTAAAGCTTTCAAGCCTCGCATACCCTTCGCCTGGCAATTTCGTCGGAGAAAAGCATTCAGCCTTGCACATCTGCTAACGCCGTCTTCCAAAAAATAATAAAAAACGAAATGAGTCACCGGCAAACAATTCTGATAGTCTGGTGACTTTTTCGACAGGTTTTTCCATCATTTTCCCCAGTGAACTCGCATCCAATGTTGCCAAGACATCAAGTGATTTCAGAAAAAGGTTCAATCGCGACGTTTCCACGAATCTTGTTGAAATTTATTTTCACATTCGTCGACAACATCAAATTAATCTCACTACTAATTAAGTTTGACTAATTTTGGGCAAAGTTGAGTGCGAAGCTCAAATTGGTGTTGGTGATGGTTGATGGTAATGTGGGGGTGTATTGGACGATCCAGTTAGACGGTGGGCAAGCACAGTCGGTATTGGAGGTGAATTCCGTTGGCCTCGGAAATCAATCTTATCGGATCGTGGACATGTGTGTGTGTGTGTGTGTGTGCGCGTGTGTGTGAAAGCGAGGGAGTGACCGGGCGTTTTCACGGCCCAACAATCCCTCTGGCAGACTCGAACAGCACCCCTGACGCTTGTTCCCGACGGGGGTAAGCATTCGTCGTATATAACGATTCTCTTTCTCTATGCGATACCCAAGTTCTTTATTTTTTCCTCTTTCCCTTCACACCTGGATTATTCCTCTTCCTATTCCCTCCTTTCTCAATTCTCTGTCTAGTTTTTCTCTCACTTTTATTACTGTAGACCTTTATACTTCACGAGACTGTAGTCCATCGTATCTCCATATCTGTATGCACATGATAGTGGCGGTAGCTGAACAGTGTCGTTGGGAAACGATGCACCTATAAATACTCTCAACGTTTTATCGAACCCCAATCGCTCGATGTTCGAAGGTAGCACCATCCCTTTCTTGCCTCATATTTTCCGCATTCCTCCATCGCAATATACTTGGTCTTTGCACATTAATCAATAAATGATTTAATTAAATTGCTGTAAAATTGTATAAATAATTATTGACCTTGGTGAGTTTAGAAACAAATCTAAATGGTTGATAAACAAATGAATAAATCTACGAGAAATCGAAGGAATTATTATAATGTGGAGCTTTTTAATGTTTGACGACCAAAGTATTGACGAACCAGTGAATATACAAATGAATGACTCTGCCTTTTGGGTTTTTCTTCAAGTTAATCTCAAGTGAATATGGGCAGGCAATGTAAACACTGTAGAGTGGATATCGAGCTACTACCGAGTAGGCGATGAGGAAGGATAAGTTCGATCGTGTGTTACCTCATTCGTGAGCAAGCTGCCTTATCTCACGTTGAATTATTAATTCACCAACGGTCCGAAAGCACAAACGCCTCTAGTAACCTTGATCGATCGATCTTGAAAATAAAAAATCGCACGACAAGCGATTTATATTAATTTATCACCAAGAACGAATCTAAGGGGTGCTCCGGGTCAGTGGAACGATGAATCTTCGAAGTAATTGTTCTCTGCAAGTCCCTTAAAGTCTCTGGAATTACCTTACTTCGGTTTAGTCAAGAAAATAAAGAAGGTAGACCATTTTTTATGATTGTACGATCGGTGACCTTGGAGTCTGAGAACAATTCAGCCCAGCTATAAAAACTAATCCCCTTAAAAGTTGATGATTCTTTTTTCACCCCTAGATTCCGCTTTGGGTCAATGATTCGTTCCTAAATCCAGAGCATCGATCATCCCTGTACCTTTATGTTGACTTTTCACATGCTTTCCATCTCCCCCCTCCTCGACATCATTCCACGCAAGGGAAAAGCTCGACACGAGGAAAAAAACGACTTCTTCTTCATTAGACTGGTTATTAATGTGCAATTAGGTGAAAAACCTTTTTTCTCTCCTCCAATTCTTAACATACTTGACATCACGTGACCAACATTCAACCTCGATTGCCGAGGATCGCGTGGTTCCCACCAAATCACACACTCTGTACGGAGACCAAAAACGTTAACCCCTTGTTGAATATTCACCTTTTTTTTTTCTTCGAGGCCAAGTTGCGAGTAAATTGCAACCCTTTTGTGCCAATTGCTATCACGGAAAAGCTTTTCATTAGTAAGAAATTCCATGGGGACTACGAGGCTTAAAAATAGCTACACGCTCATTTTTCAACCCTTATTTATCATTCGAAAATCCGTGAAACAAAAATTTTTGAATCTTTTGAAAAAACGTGTCGTTCTGTGTGCTATGCTTTGGGGTAGAAAAAAAATGCTATCTACGTTGGATCACGGCTCCACCTTCAAATTGGTCCAAATTTTTTCCTAATCTTTCTTATCATTCAGCAAATGTAATAATATGGTGGTGTATGTTGTTTAATACCATAAAAATTAATTAAACCACCATAAAATACCATAAACTACTACAAGGCACCAATCAAATGGTTTTTGGAACCAAATCGACTCCGTTCTGCGCCAATTGCAACTGAAAATGAGTTGAAAACTTGAAAATAAGTTCAGAACCATTTTTTAACGGACCTGCTCCCATACGAAATACGTGCAAGTTTTTTTTTTTTTTTCTAAGTTTGAAAAATGAGTACTTATTTCTTTTATGACCAGTCAGGGTTGAAAAAATGGGTTTGGGGTAAAAGTATATGGAAGGGAGAGGAAAATAAATTCTTGGGCACATTTAGCTCGTTTCGAGAAAGACTCGCACGAAAAATACTGACCTACCCTTATTTTTTAACACATACACAAATAAACACACAAACACATGTATAACTTAAACGCCCTTTACCGACTTGACCCTAACGCATTTACGAGGAGCCACGAATGTGGAAACCCTCCAGAGAACCTCCCGAGGGAGATTTACCGAGTATCGCGTTAGAATTTCGTGATATAAAGAAATTCTCATCCCTTTGCCACGAGGCACTCTCGCCACCGGAGACTATATACCAAAAGCTTCGTGCGAGCAAAGAGCTGCCTCGATGGAAAGCAAAAAGAAACCGAGTACTCGAGAAAAGCTAACTAAGGGTTGTTCAACGAAAAAACATTTTTGTTTGCATCCATCAAAACTCAAAATTGTTTATTTTCCTCGTGAATTTTGAATCAGCGATTAAAAATTTACTTAGTGAATTTTATTAATCATATTACGTTTAATTTTTTTCCTATTCTTCGTGATTTCAAAGTTAAAATAGTTTTAGGCAAACAAAAATTTTAATCTCCTAATTTTACTGTTGTTTAATTCTTTCATAAATAAAACAATAGATTTCAGTATCGAATGGCCTACAAGAAAAAGAAAAAATATCGAAGAAATTTCTCAGTGAAAAATAAAAAAAGAATTATTATTCGAATTTTTCGTAATGGAAATCTTTTTGCATAAACGTTTTCATTTATTTGAGATCGACAGATAGTCTCATTTCTCGTTGAACGTCTCGTGCATGAATTTGTTAGGGCAGCAATAACGCTCCGTAGGCCAGAAGACGTATTTATGTTAATAGTGCTTCTCGGAGGGAAAAAGGGAAGGGGAAGGTTAGCACCCCGAGAGAATTTACGACTTTCGTATACGGGAATATTTTATTAAATTTATTCTGTTATAAATTAATAAATTAGAGGCGAGCCACTTGAAAATGTAATAGAGAGAAAGAGAGTGAGAGAGAAATAGAAAAAAAAAAAAAGAGACGGAGTTTAAAAAGTAGAGGTTTTGTAAGGTCTGAGGAAATGTCCTTGGTTTTCGCGACGAAAGGGACTTCCGGCTTTGAAAAAGGGTACAAAAGAGCCATCCTATTTTACTGAACAACCTCAAGGGCGCATTTCACCCTAAACTTTATTCTTCCTCTCGCTCCTCCTCGTCTCTATCTCGATTCCAGAACAACTGACATACTTTTCTCGGTCTTGGCAGAATGAGCAGAGTTCAGGAATCTCTAGTCGTTGTAGGACAAATCGCTTCTTGACTTCGATCCAATTTCTTTCGAATAAGAACGAGAGAGAGAGAGAGAGAGGAAAGACAAATACGCGAAGCAGGTGGTTTTAGAATTCCCGAGATACTTGGGTCAGCTCGACACGAATTTCCCCATGACTACAATTCCCAATGAAATGTTTCATCGAAAAAAAACGTATTTCTTATTTTTTTCTCTCGAGAATTACAAGCAAAAGAAAAAAATTGAATTCCTGGCAATTTGTGAGTAATTTTTTCCTTCTAAACAATAAAAACAAAACGATATATTCGTTTGATTACCAATTAAAAAATACATAAAATATAATTACCGTAATATATTCACTGTGTCGATAAAAAATGAATAATTAAACGTTCTCATTCCCACGCCTGAGACTACTAAGCCGAACGAAAATTAATGTAGGACATATTTTTGATTTTCGAGATAAATAAATATCCGTGTATTGCAAACTCAATAATTTTGTTACAATTTTTTTTATTTCGTGTCACCAAATGAAACAGAATCAGTGATTAGAAAAGGGAAGCAAAAAGTGACATCGATCGTTACGCCTCGCAGGATTTGGGTCGTAAAGAAGTGAGAAACGTTCCTCTTTTATTTTTGTTTTTTGTTTTTTTTTTTTCTTTTCATTTCTATTGTACAAAGCTCGTCCTCACGCACTCCTCATCGAGGTATAAGGCTCGTGTGGCTGATGGCCTGCGGATAGACCGATCGATTTCTCATTCTCTCGTACACAGACTCGTTATTATCCACGAATAGTTCGTACAATATCCATTGGCTTGGAGAATAGAAATGGCTGTGCGATTGTAATGCTCGTGGTCATCGACAGACTCGTACGACACACTTTCTATCTAGTTGTGATCCGAGAGAATGATATTTCCTTCAAATATATATATTCATTTATATATATCGGAAGCTTCGACCCATGTCTGACCACATACGAACCGTTTCTACTGGCAAAACTATCCTCTGGCTTTGGGCGAAGCGATTTATACGAATTACAACGATAGGTGCTAGTTTAATGAGCAGAGAGTTTCGTTAATCGATTTTCCAACCTCTCCGAATAGTCTCGATGTTCACTAATTAACTTTCCATTTATTTTTTTATTTTTTTAATTAAATTGTCTTTGGATTTTGCAAAGCCATACGTTTACGAAGTGACAAACATTGCTAATGGATATTTATGAAACTTTCCCAATGTCCTGCTTCTTAATTAATTAAACTTCATCTTTTCCTTGAAATAAAAATGTTGCTTGTTCGGTTTTTTTTTTTAATTAAGTTTCGAGCTGATTGTTTTTCTGGTCGTCTAATCATTTTTTTTCCCTGCAAATGCTGTTGGACGTTTTTTTAAATACTCAAATATTTCCATCGTTTTTTAATGTATTTCTAATCGCCGTGATTACAAAAAGCAATTAAGGAAAAAAAAAAGAATCGATTTTTGGAAAAAAAAAATTTTCAACCCCCTTGCACGTGGCAATTATTTTTTTTTCTTGACAAAAATATGGGTCAGGGATAATTTATTCGTGAATCGAGTGAGGTAAATGCCTTCAGGAATAATATCGATAAAGATGGCTAAGAATATCGATAGGAACTTTGTAATACGAGACACAATGGCTGCTTTTTAAATTCGCCTCGTTTTTACATATGAACGACTCGGCTCGGCTGGAAATACGATAGGCTGGAGTCGTCGAGGTGACTTTCCTCTTCTTTGTACCTTTTTGTGCCCTCGCACGCCTTCCTCTAAGAATTCCCGTTGAAAAAGCCACTGAAAAGGAACAGAAACGTGTGCACGAGTAAGGGAATAAAAAGGAGGGAGAAGGGGAGGTTTTTCCAAGTTATATAAAGAAAGGAAAAGGATATGAAGATGGAAAGGAGCAAAGACGATTGCTTGGGTAGCCGAACACAGTATATCCCAATTTCAACGATCACGAACCCAATTTTTTTTCCTTCAAAACAACCCCCTTGAGATTTGTCATTTTTTTTTCAAATTTCTTCAAAAGACCCTTTTTATAAAAAACGAGCTTCAAAATAAGTCTTCTCTATTCCTCACACTCGATCGACATTTTTCGAAACCACAAAATATATCTTTCTCAACAGAAATTGAACTTTTTGGTAGAAAGAAAAGCACAAAGGCTCGTCTCTCCAACTCCTCAATGTGACTGTGACGTTTTTTTTTTTCACTGTCTTTCATTTTTTTTCTCTTTTATTCCTCCCGTCAAAATATTATGTTCGGTTATTCACTCGAGTGACAGGAACACGATAAACTCGTCAAACGTCACTTTTCTCCGACAGTTAAATTTTGTAGAAACGAGAAACCACTCCGGTGTAAACTACGGATAGTTTTTTTCTTCCTGCGTAGAGAGAAGAACTGAAAAAAAAGAAAACTGTAATTGAAAAATAGATTTTTAATTTTTTAATTCAAAATTCCACCCCTCGCGGTCCCAAACTGCCCTCAATTATTTTATTGTTACGAAAAATTCAACCCCCTTTGACAATATTTTTTTTTTTTTAATACACAAAGATTTTTCGGTAGATAATTTTTTTTTGGTTCGAAGAAAACGAGGGGAACTAAAACTTTTCGTTTACGATAAAATTTTTGAGGGTAGTTTGGGACTCGTAGGTTTTTTTATGCTATTCCCTCAGACTACCTGAGCCCTTAATAGTCTTATTGTAAAATTGTAATAATTGTGCACAATCGTTGGTTTCCTTCAAGCCATCAATTAAGGGGGAAGAAGATGAATTTATAATAAGGGTTTAAACTTCTGGGAGCCGGAATAATAAGTAATAACTGCTCGAGAGTTCTGAGAGTCTTTGGAATTCTCCTCATCTCGTGGCATTGGGAATTCTCGTGGGCGCGAAGCAATAATATCCCCGAAGCAATCTCCGAATCGAGCCTCAACCCCTTTTTTCAACCCCCATTCCTGTTGAGAGTTGTTGACGATAAAGGGGTTGGAAAAGCCCGCAGGCCGAGGTCGCCAGTTTCACCGATTACACGGGCAATAATAACGAGCTCGATGAAAAAAAAAAATACATAGAAAAAGACGAAAAGGGGGGGGGGGAGAGAAAAGAAGACAGACATTCCTGCATAAATATATCGACCCTGAGTCATCCGGGGGTAGTTTTCGATCAATCACAGCCACGAACAGCTCCCGCTTCTCTCTTCTTCCATATTTTGTCCTTTTTCTCTTCCCACGGAATCCCTTGAAACTCAGTAATCCCACTTCCTTACTATTTACTTCAGCCCAGAGATTTATCGATCGAAATTCATTTTTATTAATATTTACCATTCCTTGGGACCGTGGGTCATTTTCACCCGGACCTAATTTTTTTTTCAGCAATCATTTATACCCGGGAAATTTATAGAAAAATTGCAAAAGCCTCATTCAACTAAAATCAATTGTTTCCATCATTTCGAAAATGAACCAAGTTGATATTTTTTTTTTATAAAGTCCCGCGACTTTAAATTTGATATTTTTTTTTTATTTTCTTGAATTTTATCATCGTATTTAAAAAATGCTAGTTTGGTAGTAAAAAAAATGAAATGAAGTGATTTTTTAAAATGAAAATTACTTTTTCTTGAATTTTCAGTTTTTGGATGAAATTTATTTCGAAGCTGGATAGAACGATTTTTTTTCTGCATTAAAGAACAATTGTTTTTTGCATTAGAAGGACTATTTCAATTTTGAAATTTCATAGAAACATTAATATTGATTTGAAAAGTGGGTCGAGCAGTAGTGTTGACTGTATGAACTTTTGACAAAATTATTTCGACTCGTTGAAAGTTGTCCAAAGTTTCAAAACGCACAACGAGAAAATCAAAGTTGATAATTCTCGTCGTTCGTTTTAGTAGAGTCCCTCCTCGTTCAATCTCTTTCTGCCTTTCCTCTGCGTCGTACCAATTACTTGTGAAAACAACCAAGCCAAATACCAATCGAATAAAATCACATTTTTGTCAATTTTTCTTCAAAACATTAATCGACTTAAAAAATTTTTTTCTCCAATTATTCCCTAAAATTAGACTCCACGATATTCTCCTTCAAACAGAAAAAAATGAACTTCCTGATTCGTTTCGTAAAATTTTATTTATTTCTACAAAATTCTGTAATTAGAAAATAATGGGAAATTATTTTGAGACGTCGAGACGATTCCATTCGATTCAATATTTTATTTTTATTTTATTTGCAAAAGTATTTCAGCCAAAATATTAAAAATTCTTTTTCACTATTTCTCGCCACTTCTCGCTAATTCATTTATCCGACAAAAAAAAATTATTTCTTTGCCAAAGGGAGAAACGAGAAGAAGTGTGCATGACTGACGACGCACTCGAGAGGAAACAATCGGCGATTGGGGTCTTGTGGAAGCCGGTTTCCAGGTTAACTAGTCTTGTCTATAGCGTTTATGCTTTTTTATTATTGTGGGTTTAAGATGAAGCCCATGAAGGAGGCCCATGATTTTCCAAAGCCCACAACAAGTGAATAATCGTCAGTTACCAAAAACGAACAAACAGATGAAAAATAATAATTTCGTAAAATTTATAAAAAATATTGAGGGCTCGATGCCTCTTGAAGAATCAAAAATCGATCGATCGAAAAAATTTGAAAATCTTTAATCCCGCTATCCCGCTCCAGCGTTTTTTTTTGTCTGACAAAATTTTTTCATCGTTGGAAAAACAAAAAAAAATTGCCAAAATTCAGCAACTACGATTTTCATTTCGGAAAAAAAGGATCCAAGGAAAAATTTGATATTTCGGCAGCATGAATTCTTTTGAATTTCGAGAAATGAAATTTAATGCATTTCACAATTTCAACATTCGTACACTGTTATCCATTGCAAAAGCATTTTGCAAAAAATTCTTCCAACACAATAATTTATCAATAAAAATTTCATCGACTTTTTTTTTAAACTAAAAAAATTCGTTGATAAATTTTTTACTCAAAAGTTGCACAATCAGTCGAGCATGAATAGATGATGATGATGAACGAATCATTTCTTGCCTATTGGGAACGTCTAAAAATAGGAGAAAATCAAAAACGTCAATCTGACAGTTTCGTGACTGTGTGGCTCAGCGAATCGATGAAAATTCGATGCAACTGATCGAGAGGAAACGAAACACGAATCGCATACGTTCGTGGAATCGAAAATTGAAAAATTCATTTTCATTCCCCACACAGAAGTAAATACAGACAGCACGAATGACATTGGATGTCTTTACGAAAGCTCGAACCCACATCGATCGTTTTGTCACCCTCGTGGGTCAATAATAAAGAGAAAATATAAGCCTGACATCATCACAGTTGCTTTTTCCATGACCCTGCATAATGCCAGCGAAAAAAATAGGAAAACAACGCACTAGAAAAAAAAAAAAAAATGCTGTCTATGATTACCCTCGAAGTCTATTTACGGACAGATCGAAGGGGTTGCTCGTCACATTCGATATTTTGGTGTCAAGGTGACCCGCTTCAATCTCTGTATCCAAAAGCATCATTTTTCGATTGTTCAACAATCATAAACAATAAATTACTCAAAATTTTCAAAAAAATATGAAATTCAATAAAAAATTTATTTCCCTAAATACTTTCCCAATATAAAAATTTCAAATTCTTTGACTATTTTGAAAATTCGAGATGGCGACGTAAAAATGATTGAAAAAAAGTTGAAAAAACCGAAATTCGCTGAAATTACGAGAAAAAAATCGATAACCGAATTATTCCGAAGAGTCAAAGTTCCATAAAAATCTTCCAAATCCCGGATCCGAAATGGTGGCTAAAGGAAATGAAAAAATCGTAGGATTTTGAGTGAAAAAACGTGTCCAAAAAGTTTGGAAAGTTTGCTGAACTGAATTCTGAGAGAAAAATAAATAAAAAAATTATTAAAAAACAAATTTTCTTGATCGATCTGTTGTTTAAGTTGGATAGAAAGCTCAAGGAGTTTGTTTATCGAAGGAACTTGGTATCCATGAGTGAGACGCACCACTGTAAAAGAAATTTAGCGACTCGAGGTACGAGAGGACAAGATAAAGAAAATAAAAACGTGGCCACTTGACTTTGGGAATAATTCGTGGTCGCAGCCTCCGGAGCTTGCAGAGAGGAACAGAGAAGGAAAAAAAAAGTGGAAAAGCGTGAGACAGAGAAGCTCGAGGATGTCGCGAACGAATTTTTGCGGAGACAAAAGCTTCTAGCGCGAGGCAAGTTTTTCCCTCGCGTTCACTCGACGATTTTCCTCAGTGTGTCGCTCGTAGGACAACCCCTTCCCTTGCCCCTGATTCTACTGACTCGACGAAAGCTTCAATGATAAATTTCTCTCGTTTTTATTTTTTATTTTTTCAACCCCCTTTGTGTCCGACCCTCTCACGTATTTTCACTCAACCCTTATGTTTTTTTTCTCACTCACTTTCTCCCTCTTCCTCTCTTGCCTCTTGTTCGTGACTCGGCCGTTTATAACACGTTTACCACGGCGAGAAGGTTCGTCGTGTGTGCATCGTTCGCGTGCGTAATTCGTCGTGGTCCTTGGAATTCTGCAGGTTAATCTAAATATATAGATATTTCGAAATACGTACGTACGAGCGTCCACCACGCAGACAAATATTTCGTGAAAAGTGAAAAAAACGAACGAATGTTGTAAAATTCAAATAAAAATACAGAAATCCACGTCGCAGAATATTTCACCTTTATTCGACGATTTTTTTTTTATCTGCTCGTCCAAACGAGCCCGAATACTCGTTAGTGAACGCGCGTGACTATTATCGACAACGATGTTTGACCCTCTGAGGGTCACTAGGCCGGCAATGCTTTGGTGAACAATTTTTCAATTGTCAATATTTTTCAACGAAAAATATTTCAGCTGCAACGCAGAGTAATCCTTTGGCGTAACGTTCTTGGAAGGATTTTCGAAAATTGAATTTTAAACGGGAAAAAAAATTCTATTCGAGGGCGGCTGAATTTTTTTCGAAAAAAAAAAAAAAAACGTGAAGTTATAATTTTTCGTTCCTGGATTAATTGAGAAAAAAACTTCATTTAATTGTGACGAGATTTCGTAGGGGTGGATTTTTAGGGGTTGCCTCCAAGGGTTGAAATTTAAGGGTTGATTTTTAAGTCAATCGTGCTCGCGGAATTATCGAATGAAAAAGACATGTTGGCACGGATGCCATAAAAATAAGGGATGAAAAAGTGAAGGGGTTGGAAAACATGAGAATTCACCGAACGTAATAAAAACTCACGTCTCTCATTATCCTGAATCCTTAATAATCGTGTGATCCCTTTTTTCGTCCTTAATTAGTTGAGCTTGTCTAGTCGAAAATGTCACAAAACACAAACTGTAAGGGTAGTAACGCGATGACCGAGTAAACGCTACTTTGGCGTGTACGAGCTCACGAGCGACGAGCATCGCCTCCGGCCGGCCCGAAGTTCACGACTGACGGCCGTACGTACGTACGGGCTCTATCGCGCAACGAGCGGAGGCCGAAAAATAAGGGAGAGGGGGTTGGAGCACAGAGGTAGAATAAAGGTGGAGAAGGGAGAAGGGATTGCGAAGGGAAGCTTGGTCGCCAACGACGAGTTTGATTGTGTGAGAGAATGGCGCATTCTCCATTTGCACACAAGGGTAGTTTCCACCACCAACCCCTGGTGAACTACACCGACGACATTAACTGGAGGGCAAGAAGTGCCACCTACCGGAAATTTCGCGTAGACTCAATCGCCAGAAGCTTTTGATCCGCTTTACCGCGAGGGCGCGAGTCTCACCCACGTATAGATACACCCTTGTACACAGGGTGTAGCTCTAACCCGTTTTCAAGGGGTGCCTTTCGATAAGTCCCGATGTCCTGAAGGAAAAAGTCCCCGGACATTTTTTTCTCCGACGCACCGTTGCTGAGATATTCACTTTTTGCCGCAGAGCCAATCCATTGATTGCGCAAGTGGGCGGAGCATGCGCTCTTGTCCACTGGACATCTCATTGGCTAGACACTGTTATGGTAAATATCTCAGCAACTATAGGTCGCAGAAAAAAGCACCCAGGGACTTTTCGATCGGAAATTTTGCCGTTTATTCACTCAACACTCCTAATTTGAATTTCAAGACAGCGTTTTCATAAATAAGCCAGTAATTTATAGACGTTGATATATAGCACTTGGCAGAGATCCTTGAGGCAGTGTCGCATGCGCCGGAGCTTGAGTACTTACTGCTCTCGTCTGTCAGGCCATATACGCAGCCCTCGGAGAATGGGAGAGCGCGGGCTTTTCAACGATTATTGAAAGTTCCATAAGCAAAAAAATAAATTCTTAAGGGGGCTGATCATAAATTATTCCAAAACGACGAATTTTGAAACAGCAGAACTATTTTCAAGATTTTTGCATTGTGACTAAATGAGGCTGAACGTTGGATGTTTCACGAAGAACAAATATTCATTTCCGTAGATATTAATCACTGGAACGAACGCGACTGCGATGCTATCATCGATCGAATGTCTTGCAAACAATGACGTTGTATAAAGGAAGCTGAGGCGGGTAAAAAGGAGGATTTCCGGCTGATGCCTAATCCCGAACATCCAGAGGGTTGTTGCATCCCCTTCGATCGGTCTATAAGCGAGCCTTGAACACGTTGATGAGTGGACTTCCGGTTGCCAGTTGACTTCCGGAGTACGAGCACGCTAACCTGTTGCTTCAAAAATTGCCTAAACGAAAAGGCTCAACGCACAAGCATTTGAGTTTCTAATTAGTCGACATACGCCTTTTTGGCTGTCAACTATCAATGGATCGAGAACAACACGGGCAATCGACCTCTTTCCACCTTGAAAACAAATTCAGTCTTGAGAACAAAATATTTAAACATTTCTCTCAAGGTCAGATTTCAAAAATTCAACAATTTTAACCCACGAAATGAACCAGTTGATAAGCGAATGGATGAATACGCGAATGAATAAAAAAATAAATGAACAAATGAATTAATTGATGAACCCACGAATGATCAAGTCGATAACTGAACAGACGAATGGATGAACGAGTGAACGAATGAATAAATAAATGAACTTATAAATAAATAAATGAATTCATCGATGTATGGTTGAATGAATAAGTAAGTGAATGAATGACCAAATGAACCATTGCAAATATTATTCATCACTGTTCGAAAAATTCAAAGCAATTCTTAAAGCTACGAAAAATAAATTAGCACCGAGGTCAATAAAAGACACAAACTTGATTTCATTTTAAATTACTTTTTTATACTTTCTCCAGGACGTAAGAATTATTTTTTCGTACAAAGACGTTTTCGGGGTAAAAAAGGGATTTTGAGAAGATGGGAGTAGAACATGGACGACGAAAAATAGTTTTTGAGGTCGATGATAAGTACAAAATTGCCTAACAACGATCAACGACTAACAACGAAAAAAGTAAAAATACTATTTTGTGTGTATTTCTATTTTTTTTTCACATTTCCTATACGTTCGTGTATAAGTCTGGGTATATATTTATTATTATAAATAAACGTCGAAACTGTCTTTCGGTAAAGATCCTCTCGGAAAATTCAACTCCATCTACAAGAATTGTACACAAAAAAAAAATAATAATATTTTTTTTCCGAACATCATTTTCCTCGTGTCTACGTGTGTTTATGTGTACGACGAGTCGAAAGAACACGCTTTGGATTATTTAGTAGATACATATTTATATATATATATATATATTTATATTCGTGTGTGTGTTTTTTTTTCTTTTTTGAGGCCGAAAAAAAAGAGAGAGAGATTCCTGATATCACAAAATTCGTTTCTTTCTCACATTCCACGGAGCTGTGAAGGCCAAGAGGCAAGGGGAAGGAAAAATCGTGAATATATACAAATATATTCAATATACGAAGGTCGATCTAAATAATGACCGGGGCAAATATCGTACCGGCATTTTAACAATCATCAGTATTAATATTTTTTATCAATAATTATTTAATACTATTTTAGCTCAGTAGTCACAAAAGAGTTATTTACAAAAATAATACGAAATTCCACTGGTCCGCACATTTATTAAGGGATCATTTGGGATACGAGATTAAGACTAAAAATTCGACAACGCGTAGACCGTAAATTATTATTTTTGTCCAAACACCATAAATCGTGGTGTCGTGAATGTCATGATTCAAGGTCACGCGGTGGGGAAAATCTATTATTTTACAACCGACGCATTAAGGTGTCTGCATCGTTCTTAGGAATAGAAAAAAAATGTTTTTTTTTTCCCACTGTTGGAAGATACAACGTGTCAATGGAAGTAGAAAACTGCGGGAAAATGAAAAAGACGTGCTTTTTGCAGAAAAACGCCATTTTGACCTTGGTAATGACCTTGAGAAATGAAAAGTCAGTCTCAAAATGACGTCACTCCACGAAATGAGCTCGAAACATCGGAGAAATTGGTGAAAAGAAAAGGATGACCTTGAAAAGTATTTTTATTGACCTTGAAAATGATCGAATGACCTTGGATAATAAAATCATTATTAATAATAGGAGACTACCGTTTGTTATTGTGATTGCAAGAATTTTTGCCCTTCGGGCTCTCGGCAATAGAATCGTTGAGGTCACGACGAGGTCGAAGAATGAAATTAAGGTTGTGAGCTGTGTTTACCGCGTAATAGACGTTGGCCGAACTCGGCAGTACCATTTCTCGATCTGGTAAAACTTGGGCGAGGGTATATTGATCAGGATTACCCTCGATATTGAGTTTGAGCATTGCGTTCCTAATGACCTGAGGAGTTCTCTCGTTGTTTGATAACATTATTGATTTGTAGAGCACAACGCCCTCGGTCTCAACGCTCTCACTCTCCATCGTGACCTTAATTATGTAAAAATCTGGTGAACTCTTGTGGGAATGGGAAGGACTCGATATTGCTGCGACGTTTGGATTACTCGTGCCATTAGTGCCGATTGAAACTGGTGGTACGAGCCTCGATTGACTCGTACCGTTTGTAACATTTCCACCACCACCTGAACTTAAGGACACGTCCAAGGACGGCAAGGACGAACTGGAAGACGAGCTTGACATTTGGGATGGCGATGTTCGACGGTCCAACGAATTGTGAGGCGAACTTGGCAACGAATCCAGGTCACAATAAAATTGAGAACTACTCGAACTTGAGGTCGATGCCAGCGAATCGTTCTTACGGTGACCTTGTTGACCCTGCAAGTATTGAAAGGTATTTCAACTTTTAGACTCACATTTTTTCACCCATCCTATTTTTTACTACCTGACCTGACCTGCATTGTTTTTTTTTTTCGTCACATTATGCTTGAGGTCAAATTGCTTGTTTCGAGGTCAAATTTGAATTTTTTTTTCCACATGACGTTCTTTCGTTGCTCGTACTGCGAAAACGGTTGGAGATAGGATAAAAAAATATAGGACCATTGTTGTAGTGCTTGAAATTTGCTAAAGAAAAGTCCTTAACAAAACTTTTATATTTCCAGTAGTTGAGTCTTGACATCCGATTGAAAGAAAAACCTGGTTTCCTAGGCAAACCTTCAGATGGTATTCCTTCGATAGATTCTCAGGACTAAACTGTCGGAGATATAAATTTGTCTTCAGCAGCTTTTTTCAAGAGAATTTCATAATCTACGAAATTGGTCCTATACATTTTTACTCTATCTGCAGCCGTTTCGGCAGGATGGTCGATAAAAGAGCGCGAATCTTTCATCGTCATCGATTGACGCGTTTATTTTCATTTTTCAATTTTTATTCGAAAAACAAAATTCAAAGTAATCATCAGATTGTTTATTGAATAAAGGAGCACGTTCAACGTTCCCAATTTCAAAAAAATAGGAAAGAAAATACAAATTAAGCTCAAATTTCCATCCACTGAGAAAAATAATCAATGTTCACCTGTTTCTTGTTTTTTCCGGCCCTGTTATTGAGTGTATTGCCAGGTGGAGGTTGTTCTATTTGACAACTAAGTTTATAAGCTTCTCGGTCGTCAAGAACAACGATCGAATGGAACCATCGATCGAATCTTGGATCGGTACTAAAATTATAAGCGTTTGCTGCGCCCTGAAGAAGTCTTATCCTCGCAAGAACCTCAAACTCTTTTCTCCTCTTGTCAAAATTGATAAGACCTTCGGCTATCGTGTCGGGAATAGCGGTGTCTATCATCGTGAGATCCGTCAGGAAAGTTCCGAGATACGGTATCGTCCCGTAACTGATATTCTGTAAAAAAAAAAAAAAAAAAAAACATCGAAGCTTACAAAACGAGAAGGATTTGGAAAGAGATCCAGAGAATTTAGGAGCAATTTTAAAATTATTCCTTTTTTATCGACAGTCGATAACTGATCCAGAAATCTTTGAAAATAAATTTCAGAATTAAATTTAAAAAAAAATGTTTTTCCAACTTGTATCAGTTTGAAATGATTTTGAGCAATTTTCATAAATCCCTTATCAATAAAAAATGCAATTTCTAATTTCTTATTCTTCTTATACAGGATTTCGAATTATTTACAAAATTTCGATCGTGAAAAATGAAGATTTATTTTTTAAAATCCGTTTAGAAAAATTCTGGAAATATTCACAATTGCCCATTTTGCTGAAACGCGTTCCAAATAATTTTTCAAACATTCTAATCGATCGAAAAATTGAGAAAAAATTTGAATGATGATTGGTATTAAAAAATTATTAATCCAGCAGCGAAATATCTAAAATTCACTAATTCTTGGTTGAAATTTTTTTTTCGTCACAGGAAAGATAATGAAAAAAATGATTTCTTACCCCAGCGTGAGTATTTTGTTTTTGGAATAGTTTCTGCAAGTGTCTATCGCTTCTTCCGGCAGTGTCAGCGAATTTGGCAGTGCCCTCTTTAATAAGTAATTCCCTCTGAGTCCAGGCGTTGTTTTCCTCAGAGAAAATTCTCTCTAGTTCCATGAATAATTCGTGTTTTTCTCGTGGCATGCATTGCCAGCATTTTTCGAGTCTGTAAACTGGATTGCTCTGTAATCCAGAAACTATCGCTTTGAGGCTGCTGAAATTTTTCAAAATCCTTAATTCCTGAGCAATGTCAATCCAGGTTTCGAGAATCCTTGCTCTCTCCTGTGGCTTTGGTGTTGGATCGACAAGAATCGTTGATATTACTCGAAGCGAAACTGCGTTGAATTGATTTACAGTCGCAAGAACAGTCGCAGCGTCGTGATTCCTTGCCTTGTCGCGTCTCGACCAAACAGCCCCCAAACACTGATGTGCCACTAATTTCTTAAACACCTCGGCATCCATTCGCGTCAGCTGTTCGGCAAACTGACGATGTGGCACCTCCGGAAACGTGTAGCTCGGCCAATTATCGCCGAGTATGTCGCTCGATCCGTGCAACGACAATCGTCCATTGTCGTAAGCGATGCACGAATCTGCAATCATTTCGTGTATTTCATATTATTTCTCAATTTTTTTTTTGGGTTGAGGAAAAAAAAATTCAGGCGATTTCCCATCAAAATTATCAATTTATTATTATTATTATCGATGGTAATAATTTATTAATAATTAAAAAGGACAAAGCGTCGTTATTTTTCTATTTTTATCGATGAATAAATTTCCCAATTAACAAATTAAACTTTTTTTATTTATTTATCTATTTATTCAGTCATTCATTCATTTATATTTTTCAACTGGAAATAATTCAATAAGAACAATTTACTAAGACATTGAATCTGATGGAAAAATAGAAAAAAAAAGCATTCGGGTCACACAAAAGCATGACAAATAATTGTCATGAATCAACGAGGACACGTGAGACGATTGAATTGTCTTTCTGTGACACAAGGTGTTAATTTACGATAAGAAACTGAGGAAAGAGAGACAGAGACGTGGTGAACTAAAGAAAAATCAAACATCCGGTGTATCGTTTACAAACGTACAAATTCGATCATCGGTGCTGCTCGATATCGAATGGAAAACTTGTCCAAGGAAGATGAAACGACTGAGAAAAACTTTACTTTCTTGAAACTTTAAAAATAAATCCATTTTTTCTTTTCGTTTTAAAATTATTAAAAAGAATTGTTTTTTTTTTTTTTTCTAATCAGAAAATTTCAGGTTTTGGAATTTTATCCATTACTGTTTTTCAGTCTACTAAAATGCTTTCGATAAATCTACAGATAAACTTCGATCGCACGATTATCAATGAAGATAAAAATCTAAACGACTGTCTCTCTAATTACTCGAGCCAATAAATAATAAAAGAATTACTTCAGCTCGGGGAATTGTTTTCCGAGAAGAAGCTCAAGGATTTTTAACTTGAAAATTCCGAAATTAGAAATTTTCGAAATATTACAAAACATCGATTTTCATTAACAATTTCAAGAAATTATTTTTCATGCGTCTCTGTTTTTTTAACAATTTTTACATATTTGAATGTCAATTACCGAAAAGCAAAAATCTGTAGCGGATTTTTCAAGAATTTTTGAAAAATTGACATTTTGTATTGAAATTTGAAAAACTTGTCAAAATTATTATTATTAAAAATGAATGAAAAAAAAAATCTATTTTCGTAAAAATTTTGACGTCATTCGGTCCACGTGCCTCAAAGAATCAATTTAAAAGAATTTTTTTTTTTCTTTTTTTTACATAGTGCAAAATAAGATTTCGTGAGAACGAGATTCTTACCGATTTGATCCTCTCGTTGGAAACGATGCAAACGATGTCGAGCCTTGAGTTCGAGCTCCGAGCCGGGCAATCGTCGATGCGTAAAGTCGAGAAGACGGGTGAGCAATGGATGACTCGGTGGTGATTTCCAGTCGCTCGGATAGGCGTCGAGCCAAACGTGCAACGCTTGGACAAGAGTTTTACGATGCTGTTCCCCGGTCTGGGGAGTCGAATTATTATCATCGAGGGCATCGTAGCGCGAGAGCAAAAGTTCCAAAACTTCTCTGGGCGTTGTGAAAGCTCGATAAGTTGCGAGGAAGACATTGATGTACGTGGACTCGAGCTCGCCATCATCGTTCGCCAAACTCTCTACCAGTCTTTCTACTGTTCCAGCTTTCAAGAAACGTACCCTCACGGTTTCCCACTCCAAATGTGAAATTTCGTCGTCAGAGTCCTGTCGAAATATTGAAACAATAAAATATATTTTCGTGGCCCTTAAAAAATCACATACGAAGAAATGTCAAAATTTGAAGAAAAATTTCAAAATTTTCTTTAAAATTATTTTCTTTTTTTTCTCACCGAAGCGGAGAGACTTCTCGTTGGCCTGTGATATCGCACTTTTTTCAGGTACACCGTGTATATGACTCCGTCGCACCTTTCCTCGCCCCATAAACGCCACGTGGGCTGGAACATTCGTAAAAATAATTTTCTGTTAATATTCGTGAAAAAAATGCTCGGAGAATTCACGTTAATTTTTTTCCTGGGCATGAGAACGATTTATTGAAAAAAAAACGTTTTTTTTTTTAATTCTACAAATTATTTTTCAGTTCGTGCAAAATTTCAATTATTTCAGTGCAATTTTCTTCTCTTAATTCAACAAAACATCAAAGAATTATTGCAAACGCCAATTTAAAATTTTTTCTCTTTTTTTTTTATGTAAGCCGAACCCTCGGAAAAATAGAATTAAGCGTTTAATCGAAAAGCCAGTTTTTTTCTCGAATAAAAGTAACGCCGTAATAGAATAATGAAAAAATAATGTCAGTTTATTAATTGAGCGTACAAAACGATGTTTATTCTTGATTGTAATTTCGAGTTGGTTGTTAACCTCGTAAATATACAAGTGTACGAACACCCGTGATACGATCGATCCTCCCCTCCCATTGGCTCGGTTCCATAACCTCTGCGGATTTGAGGTTCAACTTTACAAAACGTCCAAAAGAAAAATGAGCACGAAAATTCAACCAAAGAATTGATGGTTCTTCGTGATTTTTCCCAATAACCGAACACAGCAAACACGAAAACGAATCTCCTTATTAAAATGGAAAAAAAACATTCAGAAAAAAAAAAATTCATTTTTTTTTTAAATACAGTAATTTAAATAATTTTTCGATGGTAAAAAAAATTGTTGGTACTCTTGCAGTTTATTTTGCTGTCAGTAATCCCAATAGCCAAGTTTTTGTAACTTCGAACGCAAACTTTGTTGACAATCTTTGGAAAAAGCCAATTGTTTTTGGAATGACGAAATGTTTATTAATTTCTATTTTAAAAAATAACAATTTGATGTTGTCAAATTTGCTTTATTCATTGTCGCAATAACTCGATAATTATCCAGGCAATTTGTCATGAATTTAAATCAACCCATCAGAAAGGCCAGATTTTTATTCACTTTCTCGAACTCTCAAGATTCCAATCAATCTTTACGTGTCGAAGATTCAACGAAAAAAAATGAAGTCGATTGCCTGGTAATATTTTTTTTGGATTTTTTTAAAATCCGTCAGTCTCACAGAGTGTTGAAAAATTGATATTTCAATCAACTTCGTAACGGATGATGTATAAGTGTATATATCGAGATATAATACGACGACCTCGTGGTTCAACGTCCCTGGACGACTTTTAATGTTCCTTTTTCTGTAATCTTTTACCTGTTTGAGGAACACTGTCCGGCTGACTCGTTAAACTTTCAAATCGACCTATAAAAAGCACGGGTCGATAGCAGTCTGAGCATGTAAGGGATTCTACTACTGAGATGAGAAGAAACACTGTGAGCAAGTGGAAAAAGAAAGCAAGTGAGCAGACCAACTTTGAGAGAGAATAAAAAAGTGTCTGCTCTGGCTTTGAATGCTCGACTCCACAGAGTGACCAATTCCGAAGACATTTGTTGTCCAAACCTAGAGATTTTTGCCTGCAAATTTTATTTGGAGTCTGAAATGTGCGAGGCAAAATGAAAGACCAAAAAAAAAAAATTTCGATCTCTTGAAAATTGCTTGCTTTTTCTAATTAATTAATTTACAACGAAGCATTTCTTTGTCTTCTTTTTTATTTAACAAGAGTTTTTCAACACTGGGGTCTCCAGGACCCCATGTAGACTTGATACTCTTACAGGAAAATTTTTTGTAACTACTGGACGATATTTCAGGTGGTAATTTATTATTTTCGACCCTGCTGTACGTCAGTTTTTTCCTTGTCTCGTTTTATTATTCTTTCGTCTTCTTACCCTTCTTCTTCGTTTCACACCAAGAGTCTCGACGAACAAAGGGTACGGACCTCTCAAAGGGGTTGAAAAAGAGATACAACACGAAATTTCTATTCTTAGTGCGTTCCTATATTTACACCGTATTTTCGTTCGAATCACGAAACATGGAGAAAGTTCTTATCAAAAATTCAACGGAGAGAATTCTCCCCGAAGGATAGACTTGGATTTCGAATTTATTATTAATTCGAAAGGGAATTAGGGGATGAAAAGTTTCACAGTCGAAAAATGACTGTACCAAAGTTTTGCTCAGTTCGTTGCGGCATTGGTCCGCCATTTCGAACGGTGCATTTTCCATTTTTCAAAACTTTGAAAAAGTTCTCAGTCGTTGAAATTTTTTGGAAAACGTTTTTTTTTTTTTTTTTTTTTTAATTTTGTTTTTCGTTCTCGGAATTTTTTTTTTCTTTTTATTCCATGTCACGTGGTTGGTCGGTTTTTGTCGCGAACCAAGCGATGCGTACGAGCCTCGATGCAGAAAAAAAGTGAATAAAAATTAAGGGGCAGTCGGGATTTGTCAAAGCGGAACGAAACGTCGTCGGAGTCTTGGCCAAAACGAATGGGTTCGTCATTGAGTTTAGAAAAGACTCGAGTCTCGACGTGGGAAGTGATAAAGCTACTCCGCCCACTCGCAGAAACAATGTCCATGAAAATTTTCTATTTTTTTTGCTTTTCACAACATTTTTCACAAGCAATTTAAAGAATTTTTTTTCTCGCATTATTTTTCTTTATTTTTTCATCATTTCCATCGAGTCCAGGAGCGTTTAGAGCGCGTGCGGAGATCCAGCAGCGCGGTCACGTGACCTCGAGGCATCGAGCTTCCGGTCAGGAAGCGCATAATTATACACACGGTTTCTTGTGCGAGTCTCCCTGATGAAGGTTTCTTTCCCTCCTCTCACTTTTGTTTTTTTTTTTCACTATTTACAAAGATACGAAAGAGAGTACACGCGAATTGGACTCGCCCGAGCGATTCGGGCAAACGTCTCCGAGGAATCAGCCTTTTTCAGAAAAACTAACAGATGTGGCGAACAAAAGAACGAGACGAGAGAAAAAAAAAAAAACGAAGCCAGACAGTTCGACAGACAACTTTTCGTCGATTTTTATTATTCTCCTGGAGTTCTCGTAACCTCAAGATATTTGGCTCGAGCATATCATTCTCTTTTCTTTCTTTCTTTTCTCTCGAAACAATGTTTATCTCCGAATCGATAGGTTCGATCCCGTCGAGTCTGGACTCCAGCCAAACAACGTTCAAGTTTCGTTTGCAATCGAATGGAAATTTTTCCCATTTTCGAATGGAAATTTTCCTTGATTTTTCAAATTCGAAACAAAATTGTGGTCCCTGCAGGCCAAAGTTTTTTGTTTGCGACTAAAAAGAAAGATAAAAAAAAAAAAAGAAAAATATATTTAAAAAATATTTCAAGAGAAAAAAAAAATTAAGCTCATTTGTACAATTGTTTGTAAAGTAATTTTTTTTTTTTTTTGCGCGAGTCTGCAACCAACTGCGACTCCCCTCACGTATTATGGAAGAAACTGGGCATCACGTAAAAGTCTCGGAGAAAAAAAAAAGACGTTTTAGAACGATGTAGAAATTCTAGAACGCACGTATATAGACTCTGCCTGACCAGATGACGAACAGATGAGCTGCTGGGGATAAATACTTGAGAAAAAGTCAGTCGAGCACTCGTCACCTCTTTCTGCTTCTCTTTTAACATACTTTTGATACGTGAGAGCTCTCGAGCTCCGGAAAAAGCAATGAAAATAAATAAAAATGGTTTTAATACTGATGAGCCAGAAAATACTAAATATTGTTTTTTTAATAAAAAAAAAAATGTTCAAAAATCTGGTAAAAATAGGAGGGAGTATATTCTGGGTCTAATTGACCCAGTATGTCAATACTAAGTCCGCAAAATCCACTGCAAATAAAAAACAAAATTTTTGAATTGAAAAAATAAGGCAAAAATTATAAATAATGAAAAATTTGTCGTCGGACCATTTTTATTGTTTTTTTTTTTTCACTTTTATTTTTTTTTTTTTTTTTACCTGCTGGACGTACCACTGGGTGGTACTTTGATTTTTCCTGACTGCTGGCTTGCAGGGAGCGCAAAGTAGCAATGGGCCGAGTTTGTTGGAAGTTTTATGATTGGTTGGCCCACGGGGTGACGAAGGGCCGAGCCCATCATCCCCCAAAACGGGCCACAGCATCCACGCACGTTTTAAAAATCGTTGTCACTCGGTTCCTCGTTTATTAAAACTTTTGTTTTTTTTTTTTTGTTTTTTTTAACTTTATTATTTAAGAGAAATTATTATTCGGGATTCCAAAATCGTCGTTATACTCGTCGATCTTTTTTTTTTCACCCTCAGAATTCTTCACTGAAATTCTCGTAACCGTTCCTCGACATTTTCTCATTCTCGCTGATGATCCATAAAAAAGTTTTTTCATCACATTCAATTTTCCACTTTTAATTATCCATTTTTTTATTTCCTGTTATTATTGTCGACTGACGTCAACAAATTGCAAAATCTGAAAAATTTATTTAAGTTTTTTATATTTTTCAATTCCATGAACCGATCCCATCGTCTGATTCGAAGGAATAAATAAAAAATGCAATTCCAATCGCAATCTCGAAAGTAATTTAAAAAAAAAAAAACAATTTTTTAATCATTTTTAAATTACCAAGACGCCGAATAATGAAAATAAAAATTCCAATGTTTCAAATTATTGCTGAATTGTAAAATGTTATAAATGGTTCGAGACTAAAAACTCCCATGGTTTTTTTTTTTTTTTTTTTTTTTTTTTTTCTAGCAATTAAGGAGATTGAATCTAATTATCAAGTTCATTTCGATAATGTTTTTGTACTTGATGGTGGAGCTCGAGGACGTGTGAATTTTTGTGAAACGTTAAATAGTCCAGGTCTAGGCAACCTGTAGATATTATTTTTTTTCATCTACGAACAAGCAGCGCGTACCAAGAGGGACAGCTTCGTCGCGAGCAAATTGTCATTTCCTCCGCGACAACGAGCAATTTAATAATGTGTGCCTCGACAATGAGAACATTCTCTTCACCTCTCCCTCGATCTCTTTCTCTCCATCTCTCGCTCTTTTCCTCTCTTTTCAGTACCTACGCAATTTATACCTCTCGTTCCGTAACTTCCGTTCATTTTCCATAACCATCTCGGTCCGTTTGATGATGAACATTTGGTAAAAAATAAAAATAAAAAAAAATTTTTTAAAGTTGATAAAAAAAATCAGGACTTTACCAATTGTTAATTTTTCAAAATTTATAAATCGCTATTTTATTCATGAAAATTGATATTTTTTGAGAAAAAAAAAAAACAAATAGCGCCACGACGCGATTTACAAAATGGACAAAATTCCAACAAAGAAACTTGGCTTGTTTGCCAATTGTCGAGAACCTTCCTCACTCCGGTTGAACTTTTGGTAACAAAAAAAAAAAATATGTGACTAAAAAAAAAAAATTGCCAACTTTATAAATTTTCAATATTTTTGAATTTTGAAATGGGAATTATGGAAATTGCTATTTATCGAGGAAATAAATGGAGCCACCAACAGATTTGCAAAATGGATTTTTATTCGAACAAGAAAAGTTGGCTCGCTTGGCAACTGTCAAAAATCTTTAGATCCGATGTCAAAGAGCTGTCAGTGCAAATAAATATTCCTAGGGTTACGATAATTAAATAAAAGTTAAATAAATTTATTAAATATTTCATTTCAACACGTGAGGAAATTCTATACGCGACCAAAGCCCGACCTAGCTTGAGACTGATCAGGTTCCGATCCGGTTCTGATCCGGAAGAAAAAAAAAAAAAATCAAGATTGCAAAGTTTAACGTTTTTCAAGAAATAGTTTGGAAGGAAAAGGATCGTGTCGTCGAAACACGTGGCTCTCTCGTGGCTGGTCCTAAAGTGTAGGCTCATTCGATTCGAACGAGTGGGTGTGAGCTTTGCCCATAAATGGTAAAATCGATCGTCCGAAAGGGGAAGTACGAGGCAAGGGATAGTTGGACAAGGATAGGACTTGATATACAAGCAACTCGACATTTCGCCTCCAACCTACGGTTGCAAAGGTCAGAGGAGTTTGAAAGCTTCGACGCTTTCCAAGTTCCCCCTTAACGGATTTATTCATCTGTGACATTTTCAGTTATTGGTAATTAATTTCTTTTTTTTTTTTTCTACTATCGTTCAATTTTTATAATTCCATTCGTGGCTCGATTTGAGATTTTTTTTTTTTAAGGGTTGTTTACCCGAAAAATCAAACTTTCATAGTAATTGAATTTTCTTTTTAATATCCGGAATAAATTTGAGAGAAATTTACAAGTTTTTTAATTCCTCGACCATTTTCGACACGATTGTCGAAAAATAATTGCTCGTTCATTTGACATTTTTTATAACGAGCAATTTATTCACCAATAATCGTTCCTTCCCCCATTTCCCAGCAAACAAGAGTCACTGCTTTGCCTAGAATCGATAAACTGCTCGATAAATTATTATCGATAATAATAATTTTGAAAATTTTTTAATCAAGACATTTTTCAATTTTTCTCGCATTTGAAAATACGTGATTATTGCTAATAATTCACGTAATAATTACAAGATTTTTATCTCAACAGAAAAATCACGATGATTTAAAAAAACAAAAACAAAATTATTATCGATAATAATAATTTTAAAGATTTTTTAATTAAGACATTTTTCAATTTTTCTCACATTTGAAAATACGTGATTATTGCTAATAATTCACGTAATAATTAGAAGATTTTTATCTCAACAGAAAAATCACGATGATTTAAAAAAACAAAAACAAAATTATTATCGATAATAATAATTTTAAAGATTTTTTAATTAAGACATTTTTCAATTTTTCTCGCATTTGAAAATACGTGATTATTGCTAATAATTAACGTAATAATTACAAGATTTTTATCTCAACAGAAAAATCACGATGATTTAAAAAAACAAAACCGAAATTATTATCGATAATAATAATTTTAAAGATTTTTTAATTAAGACATTTTTCAATTTTTCTCACATTTGAAAATCCGTGATTATTGCTAATAATTCACGTAATAATTAGAAGATTGTTATCTCAACAGAAAAATCACGATGATTTAAAAAAACAAAATGAATATTTCTACTCGTTTTACGATTTGATAAATAACAAAAATCTGCTACTAAAATTTTCAATAATATTGGCTCATTTTTTATTGAATAATTCATTGAAAAACGTTTCCCATTACCTCCCACGAAAATTCAATTGTATGCAATCAAGTTTGAGTCTATTTTTGCTTCACTACAAATTGTACTCTATTAAAGTTGCCCTCACAGACTTAGATATATAGAAATATATTTAGAAACGAGTTTAAAGTGCTGTCGAGGCTTGACAGAGAAGCAGCAGCGTAGGTGGTTCACAAAGGGGATGAAATTCTCAGTGCTACCTCTGGGCAGAAAATCGATGGAGTCTCAAGAGCGAGAGAGAGAGCGAGAGAAAGAGAAGGAGATGGACAAAAAAAAAAAAAACAAAAAAAAATGGTAAAATTTTACGAGAAACGTCGACCGTGAAAACGAGCTGACAAGGAAATTGGATGGGGATGAATTTTTAGAAAATAAAAATAAAAAACACGAAAATAATGAGAGGCAAAGAGACTGAGAATTTTTCTCTATTTGAAAACGTCATTTTCTTACTCCATTTGCCACGAAAACATTGGACCAAGAAAACAGTGATAAAAAAAAAAAAAAACATCGATAAAAGTTTCTTTCGCGAATAACACGAGGCTTTAAGGACTTGGAGAAAAATTTGTATGGGGAAAAAAAAAAAAATACACACACACACACATTGCAAGAGAAAACGTACTCACGAATCGATAAAACGCGAACGAGGGAAATGAAGACAGAAAAAAGACGCACAAACATGAGAGAACGCCTCGTTTTCGATAACGACTAGTGTATTACGTCAAACGCCCTGTCACCGAGAGTTACGAGCTCTCTTTTCAATTCCCAACTATTCTCATCTGCATCGTAATTAAAACCTGCCTCACTAAATACACAAAATACAAATACTAATTATACTTTTATTTTCTATGAATTAACTCGAACGAATTTAGAGCTAAAAATTTCCAAAATTTCCTCCATTTTGTCAAGCTACAAATTGGCATTAAAAAAAAAAGTGAACGACCATTTTTCAGGCACCTTTCACTGACCTCAACTTTGAAGCATCACCAAAAATGGAAAAATCAAAAAAAAAAAGATAAACCCAACGCCATTTCAAAAAAAATTTCAATACGAAAAAAATGAGACGAAAGTCAAGTTTCAGCTTCAAATAAAAAAAAAGTTACAAGCACTTTAGTTAAGTGGCAAAAATTTCGAGACATTTCGCATCTTTGTTTTTTTTTTCTTCTTTTTGTTACGTCATTTTGATATTTTAGGACAGTCGAAAACTTCGATCATGTAATTGACTTTGAATATTTTTAAAAAAAAATATTCTAGAAACAGAAAAATCGATTTTTTTTTCGTTTATTTTGGTTTAAAATTTTTTTTTTTTTTTTTTCAATTTCCGATGAAAAGATCGTAAAATATTTAAAAAATGGTACAAGATTGATTGGAATTTTTGGAAAAATAAGAATTACTCGAACTTTGAACGAAAACTCTGTGCAGCATGAGTTTTTTTTTTATTCTGTTTACACTTTGGGGGTGAAAGTGACGTGTTGCTCACGTGCTAGTCACGTAAGGCAAAATAAACCGCAGAATTCCTGCTCTTGTTACATTCACGAGTGTCTGCACTGTTTCGTTTTTCCTGTTATTGTTTTTTCTCTCTCTCTCTTTTTTTTTTTTTTTTTTTTTTTAATGAGACACATGAGAACTTGCGAATGTCTCGAGGCACAGAACGAGAGGGGGGAATGGTCCAGATTTAGATTTTGTACTCGGTTCCTCGTCGTCTCGCCTCACGTGGCATAAATTTCGAATAAATTACGTCGAATATTTGTTGTTTTCGAATTTCTGCCAGTTCAAAGGACTTTTTCGAAAAGCTAAATTTTCGCTTTTTTTACCTCAACATTTATTAATAAATCACACGAAAATAATGAATAATTATGAACTGTAACAAATTATCCAAAATTTTCATCATTTTGTTTCATTATTTTTTTTTATGAATTTAAAAAAAAAAAAAAATATTCCTGATAATATTTTATCAAATGCGATTGAAAAAAACAATGAAACAGATCAATTGCCTAAAAAATAAATTGAAGACGATTGTTCGATCGATCCAACAAACAATTAAATAAATTTGTAAGGTCACGTGGGTCAATTTGAATGGACGTATAATCGATGAAAATTGATGAGAGTCAAACGATGTTCAAGGCTCGATAAAACCAGTCAGATTAATCAGCAAAATGGAAAATTTTCGAGTATCTTTTTTGCAAAATTTTAATTTTTTATTTTTCATTTTTATTCCTTTTGAAAAATGAATCCAGATTTCTTTCAAAACATCGGACAATCTCTTCGGTTGTATTTTAATACCTAAACCAAAATGGCCGATTTTTTTTTCGAAATTCAAAACCAGATTTTTGCTTCCTCCATAAATTTAACGTGTTTGTATACTTATGTTGTGTATATTATGAAACTAACGCTTGTAAACACACATGGAACACGCAAGCCACGAGAATTAGTCCTTCGTGAATGTTTAGCGTTTTTTTTTTTTTTTTTTTTTTTTTTTATTCATTACGATCGCGACTGTACGCTAAGAAAATGACTCGCTCGTGGTTTAGTCATCGACGAGACATTCTTGTGCACGTGTGTCTGCAACTTTGATCTCCTGTGTAGATCGATTCACGTTTTTTTTTTTTTTTTTTTATCAAGAAACTCAACAGAAATGACTTTTTACCAGAACTAAGAAAAATATGGCGATTCGAAAGAAAACTTTGATTATGAAATAATTATTTTGTTTTAATTTGATAATTAGTGAAAATCTGGATAAACGTCCCGTTAATTAACAAAGGTTCGTTAGTTATGGATTTTTTAAATTTTTACTGATGTTAGGATTTTTTGTTAATTGTTTATTTATTATTAAAAACAAATAAAAAATGGAATTTTTCAACTCGCCTTGGTGGGATTTTTCATTAAGATTTGTTTTGGTTTTTTCATTGTTTCTTTTCACTTTTTATCGTTGACTAATTATTTCAACTGTTGTAGTCAAATTTGGATCGATTTTGTTTGCGAAAACGTGGATAAATGTTTTGGTGAGTGTGTTTTGGTTGGAGCCAAATGCCCGAGGTCGAGGAACTGACTGGCGAGAAAACAGCACGCGACTCGAGACCTACACCAATGCTGAACGAACCCTCGACCCTTCCCCCTTCCTTCCTATCCTCCAGGAACGTGTAAATATGTTTTTGTATATTTTGGGACAAGTTCTCTGGGCACTGAACGAAGAGTTTTCAAAATTCGTGACTGTGAGATTTTTTGATGATTTATAATTAAAATCTCATTAATCGTAAACAATATTACATAAAATAACAAAAGTTGAAAATAAATAAAATCTGAACGATTATTATTTCAAGATTTTAACGATTTTTTGAAACACACTTCTAATTCGATTTGTTAATTATTTTTTCGATAATTAACGTTATCGATGTTTTCGGAATATTCATTAATTTTTAGTTTTAATTAATCCATCTTGGTCGCAAAAAATAACTTACGAAATTTTCATGCGAATTCGAAAATTCGCGGACGAGACACATTTTTTTTTTCTCTTTATTTATCGAAAAATATTTAATTATTTATTTTGTTGTTAATTAAATGTTTAAGGAATTGAAACCTCGATGTTTTTTCACTACGAGTTTATTATTCTCTTGGTGATCCCGTGGCCAATCACTCGGGCGTAAACAATTCAATAATCACTCACAATCAATTTTATTTTATCTCCAGTATTTTTTTTTTTTCTTTTCCACTCGTAACACGAGCAGATAATTTTCCTTTATTTTTCGTTGAGGATTGATAACTTTTTATTGTTTTGAATTTGACTCGTGGCTTTGGAGACCGACTCGGAGATTATCGCGTTGTCGACTGTTCGACGTCTGATACGATACTGAACGTAACTACTGTCCCTCTGTACCGGCGAATCTCTCTCTCTCTCTCTCTCTTCCTCGCGCTCTCGCACTCTCTCGCAAATTGCACTGAGCAGCCTCGCGTTTATATACGCCCTTGTGGGTTACACAATCGTTTTCCGTTGTATCTCGAAATACGTTTGGAAAATAATGAAAAATCCAAACAAATCGAAATTAAAAACGACCATTTTTTATCTCGAGTAAATCTTTTTCCTTTTGGCTTTTGATTTTTTTCTAATTTTCTCAAATTATGTCATTGCTTAGAAAATCATCATGTTACCAACTGAGGATGGTAAATTAATTTCCTTCTATAACGTTTCTCTGGAAACGATTTTTTGTACAAAAGTTCGTTATAACAAAATAATTACATTTTCAATATTTGTGAATTTAAATCGATAGAAAACTAATCAACAATGTTTATCGTTAATCGATATTTGTTAAATAAATTCAATTTTTCTATAAATAATTCGAAATTAAATATTCAAAATTTTCATTACATCGAAAATTCAGCTTAAAATTTAAAAAAAAAAGTTTTTTTGCATTAAAAAATGTAAAAATTAAGAAAACAAGAAATATTCACAAAATTCTCGTGTATTAATTTTTTTTTTTGGTTCTTTATCGCATAATAAAGAGTTTTTTTTCAAAAATCGAGGGAACAATTTTGAAAAATATTACTAATTTCAGAAAATAAAATTTTCTAAATATGATGGTGTGAAAATTCAGGTTTGTGGATTTTAATTAGAGGAAAAAATCGTTACGAATGAGTCGTCGTGTTGTCTCGCACTCGCATACACTGACTCATCGTATCGAACAACCCTCGACCAACAGAAAGCGCGAGAACCTTCCCCCGAGAGAGGGAGGGAGTTGGATTTACAGAGAAATCTGTGAAGGGTAGTTTTTTCAAAGGGGGCGTGAATAACGTAACCCCTGGTACACTCGTGAGCAAACAAGAACGTCTGCAAACATTCGTTTCTGCTTGTGCACGCGTCTGAAGAGTGACGGAGAGTTAACGAGCAAGGATGAGGGGGTTGGAAGGGTGTCTGTTCCTGGCAACAGGGAGAAATGAGATTGGGGACTCGGCATCGCCATAAAAATCATCAAAATGTTAAAAAGCCGAAAAATCCTCAGCTTGGTAATTAAAAATCATCCAGACATAAATATCGAAATTTTTAAAATCACAAACGATAGCAAATTAGCCTGAGCTCAAAAATGTCAAAAAAAAAAAAAAGAAATCTTTACGCAAAAATCCAAATCGCGTGTTTTTTTTTTTTTAATGCAAAAAAATTTTTCAAAAATAGGAAATTGATGCCAAAATTTTGTTTCAACTTCCACTCGACTGTCATTCGATGGTGACGAGTGCGAAAAAAAAAAATTCACGAACAGGTTGGAAAAAAAAAAAGCAGTCCAGAGAGTACGCTAAAAATGCATGTTTTGTTTTTCGTTCTGTTTTTAATTGAAAATCGTGGAGTCAGCAGCAGGAAACAGGTCATTTCGTAAAGATGGTACGCATCAGGTTGCAGCAATGATTAAAATCATTGAAATACGTCGACGTCTAGATGCCCACACACAGACACACACTCGCGTGTTTACAAAAAGAGTGAATAAAAAAATGGTTGATGCTATCGCAGCACGTCGCAGCGACGTATTTACCGCGCGACGTCAGCGCCACGCCGTGACGTCGTCGTGCGGCGAATCATACGTCACACCATCGCACATGTGCACTACGTCATCGACCCGGGAAAAAGCCCGCCTCCCATCGCGTACTCCTTGTTAAAAAAAAAAAATTAGATCGATATCGAAAAAAAAAAAAAATTAATTCCCAAAAAAAATGACAGAAAATTACTCAAAAAAAAAAAAAATTGAAAAAGGCAAAAGAAATAACGTGAAATTTTTTTTTAAACGCAGACGAAATCATGGTCGACAATTAATTACAATAATTTTGTTATTACAATTTGACTTTTCGAGCCACAGTTCTGGGAAATCCCTGATACGTTCATGAATGTTAAAAAAAAAAATGGCAACAGCCAATAATCGCCCATTGCAGAAATACGAAATTTCAAACAAAAAAAAATTGAATTTTGTAATTTTTATTTATGACGAACAAATTCATTTTCTACTGACCTGTTGGAAAAATATGAATGGAAATTTTTTTACAGACTCAAGATACTTCAAAGAATATTGCAGAATTTTTCCACAAATTTTTGGAAAGCCATTTTTGTTTAACAAAAATTACTGATTAATTGTGTATTCCCAATTTTTAGGTCAGGTTTGGCAGGAGCAAACCGGGAAACCCCTTCGTATCATATTTCATATTCATTTAATTAATTAATTGCTATTTATTTTTCCAGCTCAAGCTAATTTTTAGATTATAAATGAACATTTCCACGATTGTTTGTAGCTATTTGTTATTTATATTATTGCTTCACGTGTTTTCAACATTTTTATCGATTCAGTGAAGTTTTATTTCGTTGGGAAAATACGCATGAGTATAAAAATACATAATGATTGAATAACGACTTATCAGTCAATTACCAAACTGGGCGAAAACCAACAAAAAAACTGGGAGCTTATCAAAAGCAAATATTCGTGTCTGTATTGAGACGATTTATAAGTGAAAAACTCAGAGAAAGAGATAATGAGAAATAAATTAGAAATAAGCAATAAAAGTTACAAATAAATCAACGTTTTCAATGCCAAATAATTTCGAAAATATATTTTCGAAAAAAAAAAAATATATTTTTACTCGACATGATTTTTACTCGACGTAAAAATATATTTTTACTTGACAAGAGAAAAGTCGACCAACAAGGAAAATCCCAGAAGAATTTTAATGGCGAGAATTTGTTTTTTTTTTTTTTTTTTTTGGATTCACTCGATATTGGCCGAGCAAAACAATAGTCAATACTTTCTCGTACGTTGACCTCACGAGGATGCGCAACGACGACATACGGACCAGAAAGAGCATAATATTTTCTAGGCTTCCTCGCGTGTGCCCATTTTGTTTTTCTCGCATTGACTCGGTTTATTGGAGAAAATTGTACAAATGTTTGCAACTGCGAGATCCTGGCGTACGACCGACTTTTTTTTTCTTCGCATTCAACCTGCTGGACGATACACTTTTTCATTGAATCGAGAGACTTTCTCATTTAATCGGCAGTTGATTCCTATCAAGTCCATATTTTTAAATGACAATTCATTTTATTTATTATTTTTATTATTTCATCGAGATGATTAATTGACCATTATTTTTTTTGTCCATCCTTGACATTGCAAATTCAAAGGAATAAATTTATAAAATAAATGAAAGAATCTTGGAGCATTGAAAAATTAAACAATCGAGTATTCGAATAATAATGAATTAAAAACGTAATTAGAATTTTTAATGAACAGCTAATTAGGGACGAGAAATCAATATGGACGATGAAAAAGTAAAGAACGTTGTTACGAAATTATTTGGAGTTAAGTTTACGTGCATTTCAGAGGAAGAAACGAGTGGCACGCGACGATGAAAATTCTCATTTGATTATGTCCTTGTCGGAAGAGTGTGTCGTATATAAAAAGCTTTCTCCACTTTCATCGTAAAACCGACGTCGTTCAAAGATCATCGTACCAGAAACACGAAAGAAGAAGAGAGAGGGAGAGAGGAAGAGAGAGACAGAGATAGACGGACAAAGAGAAAAGGGGGGAGAGACACAAAAGAGGAAAAAAGTGGCGTTAAGTAGATACGGCCGCACCGTGTCAGACGAGCTCCGAAATTTCCACCGCTTGGTTCAACCTGGTGTTGGCCCTCGTCAGAGTATTAACCGTAAGTGGTTCTCAAACCAAGACCATTGTTTCGCGTTAAAAACAAAATTTCAAATAGTAATAAAAAAATTCCAAAATTCCAAAAAATTCCAAAAATTCCAAATAGGAATAAAAATTATTCAAAAATCCTCCAGCACAAGTATAATTACCGCTGAAAATTGACATTGGGTCAAAATGACCCAATGTATCAATAAGAGCCTAGAAGCCTCATTCACAATCGCTGTAAATTATTTCTCGATCCTTTTATTCCTCCATAAATAAAACCCCATAAAATGACAAAAATAAAAAATCTAAATCTGCACCAAAAAAAAATAGAAAAAAAAAACTAATATTGAAAATAAAAAATGTAGAATTCGGTAAAAATGGTGCTGCTCGGTTTGGATAATTGCGACAAGCGATTATTGAATCTCTCGACCTTACCATCAGCTAAACCTTGAAGACGAGTGTGGCTGGTTTGTCGTAGCGTATCAAAGTGTGGGAGTTGGGTTTACGTTCAGTGTGACTCACGGAGCGAGCACTTTGTATTTCCCCACGCGACTTTTTAATACGCGATTCTAATCGCTGGCGCGTTACGAGCTAGCTCATTCGTAAGCTTGGCCACGAAATCGAGCAGGCTGAATTACAACGTCAAGAGAAAAGATAATGGAAGATCAAAGGATTTAAAAAAAAAAAAAAAAAAAAAATTGACACTCGTTGTAATTCCCTCGAATATTGTCGCAAGTGTTTGACAGACGGTGCGTATCGTATGGACAAAAAAGATGGACTGTCACATTATTTGTTCATTTTTTTCATGACTAATAAGAGCAAACAGATATTTTCCTAGCATTTTGAAAAACATGCTTAGTGCCTTGTCTCAAAAACGTCACATATGACGAATCAATTTACAAAAACCTACAAAAAATGAAACGGAAAAAAAATGAAACGGAATAAAAAAAATGCTTATTTCACAAAAACCACGAAATTCAGTTCGTCCATTCATTTTTTTTTTTTTTTTGCCAAGCCAAAAATAATAAACCATTGTGTACGATAAATTTAGACTTTCAGGATTTCTTCCTTTCGGAACAAAGTTGAAGAATAATTGTCCATTTTTTAATTTGCTTCGTTAACGAAACGTTAAAAAAAAAAAATTTCAACATTCATTCGGTTTTTTTAATTTTTTGCCTGTGAGAAAATTGCTGGATGTTGATTCGACGATAAATCGTTTAAAAAATAAAACAAACTGAAAAGAGCTCGGAAATTGTGCAGAAGGATCGTTATTGCAGGAGAAAGAGAGCTTTCCCCTCTTCCTGTTGGTATATTCACGAGAGGAGAGGTGAGAAGATTGTCTCGAAAGAGTCGTCGTGAAACGAGCCGCATGGACTTTCGCTCGGTCGTTATTACGCGATGTCGAGAAAAAAACAAAAAATAAAATAATCATTTAAATAATTATAATAATAATAATAATCGGAATAACAATAAAGAGATGATGAAAAACGCGGTGAGTGGGAAAACGTAAAAATAATCTATGATATTAACGTCCGAAAAGGAGGAAAAAAAAATAAAATCATTTTCCAAGTGTCTTAAGAGGCTCTAATGCTACGAGCTTTCCTCGAAGGTCGTTTCACTGAATCTTAGAATTGACAAGGCGTCCCATTAAGGTAGTCTCGCTAGAGCGTTTTTTTTTCTACAGAATCTTTTCAAATTCCGAGGAAACATTCAGGACACTGTTATGGTCCTGCGCGCATGATTTCGAAAGAATTCACCAGCCTGCATTCGAGATATTCGCAGTCGAAGGTGCACAGCTTTTTTACACGCTTACGTAAAAAAAAAAAAAATTTTTTTAAAACTGTTTATTATTTTTTTGAAGAATTTCCTCATCGATATTTTTGTTTATTTGTTTTTTTGCTTTTTCTTTATCTCTTCGGAATATATATTATTTGGTTTATGTCTCGATATTTATTGAGAAACTGAGTATTCAAAGGTTCAGAATGATAAAAAGTCTATTGAGATGGTTCAACGTCGACCTAAAATGTTTTACCATCGTTGCTACACTTTGTTCGTGTATCTTGCTCAATCATGTGACTTCCCACGGTTGATTGAGTAGAATATTGCTACGTAACTTATGTACACACATTTTAAGGAGAGAAGGAGAGGGGGAGAGAAAGAGAGAGAGAGAGAGAGAATTTTCTGGTAGATTTCTTCTCGGAAACGTGAGAAAGAAACGAAATATTTCCTGTTCTGAATAACGAGAGAATCTTTCCTTTCCCTTGCTCCTAATACCCCCCCGAACTCGACGTCCATCTTTGATTTATTCCATTTTGTGTCCTCATTTCCGGTGAGAAGAAAATCGCAACGAAAATCAAGTTGGATAACACATTCGAACCATTCGGTGGCTCCCAAAACCCCTTTCTACAACAATTTCTCCCAAAAAGTATAAAACTTTCGAAGCAACTTTTAAAATGTACAATTTTAAAACTTGAACTTGAACTTGACGATATTTATCGTGGAAATCGAACGATTGGCCGAAGACTAAAAATTACACAATTAATTAACGATTTAAACAAATTATTTTTCCGAAAATATAATTATAAAATAATGTTCGAGCAACTTTCAAATTAAACCGAACAGGAATCCTTGACGTTTACGTTCTGTCCTCCGAATACGTGAAGCTTATCAAAGCGTGAAATAGAAAAATTATCGGAATGCCAGTGAGTACTCATTTTTTTTTTTTTATTTAATTTTCCGAGAAGAAAAACAACGTCGTAAGGTCCATCAAGCTCAGGGTTCCATCCAATGGGAGCACGAGAAACAAAAAAGGAAAAATTGCACGATGTAATCCTTGGAAATTGGTCTGACCCGCAATGCCCTCAATGGCCCTGATAATGTCAAAATTATTAGCATTTTTACGGACGAAAATGAGTGTGTTTGTGCGGTAACTTTGATACACACGCCATTGACAGTGGCCTTGTTCGAGGTCAACGAGGACATAAAAATTCGGAGAAACGCACCGCGTGTCTTTATGCGCGTAATAAATATTCGAAACTGCGAGACGAAAGCAAGAAAACAAAATGCGAGGAAAAACCGAGAGAGATAGTCAAAAACGATCGAATAGATAAAGGTCTCATAAGCAAAAGTGCAATTTCCGTTTTTTTCCCTTTTGAGAAATACTCTTATCTTTGCCAAAGTTGTATAAATTTATATTTGTATATCTGTGTATGTGTGTGTCGTGTTTATTTATGGAAAATAATGCAATGATCACAATGAGATTCCAAAAGCTTTGGCCCATGTTAGAAAAAGTATCAAATTCGCCCACTAGACTAGTCGTGCTTTCCAGGACGATTAATCATCTTCGGATTTCTCTCATTTGCAATTTCAAGAGCGCTTAAGTCAGCGTTTAAGAAAAATAATAAGTTGGCATGATGGCAGAATAATAGTGAAAGGTAAAAGTGCATCGGAGACATTAATAGTAAAACGAAACGGATGGAAGTACACGGGGAGTGACTGTGCACAAGAGACTTTACCGAGACAATACAAAATGGAAAGCGCCTCTTTCGTATCTTATTAAAACTTCAAGATTGAGAGATCGTCATGTCCAGACGGAGCAACGATTGTGGATCATGAATCCCTTTCGATTTCGTACCAGTTAATGGGAATCGATGTTTATCCGCATTCGGAAGCCTTATATACTTTTGGACGGCGTGCTTCATCAACGAGAAAATCTCGGCCAGGAGCCACCTAGCGAACATCTGGCGAACTACCCAAGTCTCTCGACGTCCCGGGCTATTTCTCACGGTTCTCACGCATATTTGCTCGGAAAAACTACTCACAGGATACTCTTTTACGTTCCATTCGTAATTTTAAGCTCCACGTTAAGGTGTTCATTTTTGTTTTTAAATATAAAATCTTTGTTTCTCACGAATTAATGCAAAGACAATAAAAAATTGAGTTCTGGGCTGTAGATATTGATCCGATTTTTCTGCATGGAGAGACTTTTGCTGTAAATGTTTTATAGCAACTTCCTACATGCTCGTTTTACGATCCACGTTGCGATAAACCATCAGGAATCGTATAATTTTCAGTTTAAATAGTTTAAATAGAAATGGCGTTGTTGGCAACACTCTGGAACAAGTTGCAACTAAATTCAACAACAATAAATAAAGAAATACGAAATGGTACTTTCGTGGACTGCTTCCTCACACCTTTTTGCATTCCACGACGCGCCTCGTTGGACTTGACACGTATTACTTTGCATTCCCATAAGCGTTGTCCACCAGATACGCCTATCCACTTCCTCTCTGCTCTCTCAATATTGTTTATTTTTTATTGCTCAAATCGTCTGAGAGGCGAGATTATGCGAATTAATTTTTTTCATCCGTTCTTTAATTGTAATTTCTCCATTCCATTATTGAATAAACTCAGAAATCTTTTAGGCCCGGACAAAAATTTTGGGACTGACTCAACAGTTCTAATATTCAAATTTTCCTTTTTATTTTATTCCGAAAGTAAGCAAATCTATAAAACTTAATTCAATGATAAACGACAACGCTTCATTTTTTGTTTATTTCCTAAAAAAATTTTTAACTTGTTGACAAATCGTTTATTCAACAATTCCTGCATCATTTTTTTCAATATTGACCAACTGTTACTGAAATTTTAATTTCAGCCTGTTCAACGGATCTTCGACGTTGATCCCGTTGCAAAAAAATTGTTATAATTGCTGCACGAAGTACAATACGAGTTTCTTGATGTGGAATACAGTGTCTAACATCACGCATCGACATCGTGACGGTAGCCTTCGCGTGTCGACTTCACCCTTCTCGGTCCAAGATTATCCTTAAGGCTTTCCATCAGAAAGTTCAAGATTTGTTTTTTTTCTTTTTCAATAAATTCGACTGATTCCTGCTCAATATTTTACTGAATAACGTTTTGATTTTCGTCACATAATTATTACGAAAAAAAAAAACTGATATTTCTGTTTCAAATAAAAACAAAAATACTCGATGGCAAAAAAAAATGAAATATATAATTAAAAATCAATTATCGTGATGCGGAATTAAATGATAATGGAAATCGAAAATATTGGAATTGATAACGAATCAATAATAAATAAACACGAAATTCCATGATTTTAATCCTGAGTCATCACGATAACCGTGCAGATTTGAAAAACGATCGAAACTGTATTGTTAATTTGTTAACGCAAGTGAAATATGAAAAATAAAATTTAAAAAAATCGTAAAATTAAAAAATTCATATGATTGATGAAATTCTTGATTGCAATTATTAATATCCGCAGGTACTTCATTCAACAATTTGTTCAATAAAATTATTTCAATCGCAGGAATGGAAGAAAAAGTTAAGTGCGTGGGAATCCTTGTTGCCATTTTTTTTTATTCCTAGGGCACTGGAACGATTTCCTTTGGGTTATGAGTTTGTCCTGTGCGATGCCTCCTTTCAACCTGATCCCTCCCCTCATTCGTTGGTCGAATTTTTTGTTACCTTCCCGGCTATTTTGAGGCACGCATAAGTTTACACGCGTGTGGTCACGGCATTGCCCACGGAAGTCGTCACGTGTGAGAAAGTACGCCACACCGGGAGAGGAAACACGCTGACCACGAGAGAGCGAGAGGGAGAGGGACAGAGAGGGCAAAAGAGAGGGAGCGATTGTGAGCGAACTGCTCGCAGTTGGCAATGCGATGCTATTTTTATCATTTTTATATAATAATCGTGCGTGTAAATTACGAATAAATAAAAATGAACTAGAAATCCACTCGCAGGATAATTCGATAATTTTTTTAACAGCTTAATTGACGTATACGTTACGCTTTTAATTATCATATCGCATTAAGAACAACCCATTCATTTTCACAAAAACTTTATAACTATTTCAACTATTATTATGTTACGATTGCTCATTTCATTCATGTCCATTCGGAGAAGTTGATAATCCCTCGATTAAGGGCTTATCAACAGTCAAAAAGTACCTGGAGTCCCCGGAAGGCTACACTGGGTCTGAAAGACCCTCGGCTCTTCAAAATTCATGTACACGGTGGATAACTAGTTGTTACTTTCTTAAATGTCTCACACCCTTGAAATTCTAGTTCCCGATCGATGTCGCAAGGCTGGATGGGGTCCCGGAGACCCCAACGTCTTCGTCAACGATTATAGGGCTCGGGAAAATTTGCATACGTTCTCAAAGTGTTTTTTTTTATAAGTAGAGTGTTTAAAAATTTGATTTCGGAATTAAATTTCATCCGGGGTCTCCCAGACCCCGGATATCAAATAATTTAAAAATATTAATTTGATTGTTTCGTTATAATTTAATTATTGTCAAAATTGTATTCATATCGCGACAGTTTGTTTATTTGTTGAATTTTTAAAAAATAATTTCAATACAGAGATTCGAATTAATTTTTATCCACGAGAAAAATACGTTTTTCTATCGTGTGCATTCATTTTTCCTTCATTCACCTGCATCAATGAAAAATATGTTGGAAAATTTTCGAACACGCGATTCGTTCGAATCAAAAGGATTGAATTTATTTTGAAAAATAGAGAGCCAGCTAGATACAACTTTGTACCTCTTTCTTTTTTGCTCAGGTTTACACACGGTGTCTGCTGGTACGAGCCAAAATAAATAACAAAAGTATCGTAAGACCGAGAAGGAGAGAAGGATCGAAAGTGTGTTTGGTGTACGATTGAATGGAAGTGTTCGCAGCTCTTGTGAACGTTACGCAAAAATTTTTTCCCACACGACTGCATTATTTATTTTTATTCACTTCTTCCAACAAATTAATTGTTTGAAAAACATTTCAGCTCCGGAAAAATTGCGAAAAATATAAACCGAGCCTAAAAATTCGTAAACGACTTTGTCAAAAATCGTAAAAATAAAAACAAAATTACACACGTTTGAAAAATTTATGAATTATTATTCCCCAGCTTGAAAAATTATATCAAAATGTTTCAAAGCCACAAAATAATAACAAATCATTCGGAAACGTCGAAGAATCACGTAAAATCTTTCAAAATTTTTTCCAAATTCATTTTCAGCCTCCGAGGAAGGAAGAAAAATATTTCGAGACCGCAAAGTTATCGAAAAAGTAACTGCACGTCGAAAAATTATTTTAACCAGCATTCAATCAACAAAAAATATAAATAAATTGTGAAAAATTATAAAACGTTCAGGAACGAGTTGTTTATTAACTATTTAACGAAATGTAGGAAAAATAATAAACTTACCAAGGAGTCGTCTCCATTTTCAGCGCTCATAGCCCGCTCTCACGAATCCGTTCGCTGCTCTCGTCACACATCATGGCAAAGCTTCTTTCTTCAATATCCGCAAATGTGCAGCAACGAAAAGAAGTAAGAAAGAAAAAAATAAAAATAAACTAAGAATCGAACGAAAAGTCACATGTCTTGACGAGAAAATATTTAATCCGCAAGGTGGAAAGGATTTTCCGAGTGTTTTTAAATTTCGAAACATTCGGTGGGAGGTCGCTCGTGTGCGAAGTTGTTGGAGCACGATGAAGAGGGCATCGGTACCGTAACACCTGTCATCTGTTGCTTCCACAGTTATCCAGCCTTTTCCAAAGTTTTTTCTCTTTTTTTATTTCTTCCCACAAAAAGCCAAAAATTCTTTTTTCGCTCACTTTTCCACTTTGCCAACAGAACAAGAACCAGAATTTTTTTTTAACAAACAAAAAAGACAGCACACGGCACTCGGGACGTCAGAGACACCTTAAGGAACACCAATTTCGAGTTTGCAGCACTTTTTGATCCTCGAGCACAATATCAAATGGAATGAAAAAAACCAACTCCAATATTTTTTCACAATTTCTAACAATTATTCATGTTTTTTAAATTATTATTATTGGCTTTTCATGTTTTTTTTATTACTTCTCGAAAATTGCAGTCATTTGAAAAAATATTTATGAATCTTGGTTTATTTTTGATTTTTTGGTATGGGAGGCTTGGAAAATCTGGTAGTTTTTGTTTGTTTGAACGATTTAAGAGCCTTGAACGATCAAGGCAGCCTCCCGTTCGAGCTCACGTACGGACACAAACTTCCATCGTTTTCATCGGCATTCGGCTTGGGCCTGGCACGATTGCTGGCTTGCTACTCGTCGTTCAGCTCGCTCTCTCTCTCTCTCTCTCTCTCTCTCTCTCTCTCTCTCTCTCTCCGTCTCTCTGTACCTTGCTCGGTTTGCCTTACCGACGCCATTCCCTTCCTTATTTTTCGCCCCACTACACTGAGAATCAGAGAGAGACAGAGAGAGAGAGAGAGAGAGAGAGAGAGAGAGAGGGAGAGAGAGAGAGGGAGAGGGAGCGAAGTGAGCGACTGGGGCAACGAATGTGGGAGAAAGGAAAAGAAGAAGAGGAGGAACAGAAGGAAACAAAGAGAAGAGAAGGAGGCAAAAAGTGAGACGCAAAGAAGGAGAAAAAAATAAAAATAAGAGGAAAGGGAAAAAAGAGGAAAAGCAGAGAGAGAGAGAGAGAGAGAGGATTCATTCGCCACTCGTTCTCATAAAATACCAATGCAAGTGTGACACACCTCACCAGTCAAGAAAATGAAAAAACTCGTGGATTTTGGGTGGGAGAAAAAGGATTATGCCTCCTTATGTTTCCATGTTTTTCAAGCAGGCTCTCCTCCTTCCGTCGTTTCCAATGGTTCGCACACCTGCTGCCATCTCTCACCTGAACTCGTAACCAAACGTGCAACAACAATGCGACGGTGAAAAAAATTTTAAACCATTGGTTCGAAAAAAAAAAAAACACTTTTTCGAATTTCGACGATCGAAAATAAAACTCGGTCGAATTTCAAATTAGATCGATTTTGGAAAATGACTCCGAACAACCGGAATCAAAAATTTAGAGTCCATTAATTTCGAAAATAAATTTTTACCAATTTTCAATCGAAGAAAAATTTTCTGCCAATTTTTTCGTTGCACGGACAATTCAGAATTAATTAACACGATCGACGAAAGAGTAAACGACGATTTGCCAATTTTGCAACCATTCGCAAACGATTATAACAAATTTTTCTTCCACATTATTCAAATTTCAAAATGATCGAATAATTTAACGAGAAACTTTGAAATTTCAAGACAATTACAATTATTCTTTTAGGTCACTGCGTCGAGTATGAAAATAATTCGTTGAAACATTGAATTGTTAAAAAAAAAATGATGAATGTTACGATGGGATGAGGATTTGTGATTTTGGATGACGAACATATGACTTGTAGACAAAAAAGACTTTTTCACAACATTTAATAAAACGCTATCAACTATTTTATGCCTTGCTGTTTGTTTTTCTTTTTTTTTTTTTTACTCAAAGACTCTAAAAATTACTTACATACATTTGGGCTTATGTATATATAATTTTGTTTTTTTGAGGAGATGTCACGTCCCCTGCAATTAATTGTAAATAATTGAATCGTCACTCGTCGGAGTATCTCGTGTATTTTTCATTTAATTTTTCTTCATCCCCACTTTATCTTTCAACTTTCGTTATGAATTCAACATTGTTTAACGTTGTTTTGTTTTTTATGTTTAAGTTTATACAATTGTTCGTGGCACGCAGCCTCGTGTTGATTATTTTTTCATTGTTCTCAATTGGTTTGTCTTTCTCTCGTGATTAACGATTCTCCTCGTTTGTCATTTTCCCCGAATAGAAACGAGGAACGTCGCGAAGTTCGAAAGCATCGTCGGTAAGGTAGGTTTTCCTTTACCTGAGAATTTACACATCCGAGATGATTTTTTTTTTGACTGATTCTATATTTTTTTTCAATTTTCTGAGAACGACGAAAAAGATTTTTCATTCGTGAAGAAAAATTTGTTAAAAAAAATGAATAAACAATTATTCTGGGCTTCATTTTTAATAACAATATAAATCCACGACCCTCCTCTTTTCCATCCGGAATCTTGCCAACTGCGCACCTACGTTTTATTCTTAATTTTAATGTATCATTCTCATTTTACTTATTTATTTATTTATTTATTTATTTATTTATTTTTTCATTCGTTTTATTAAGTATTAAAGTTAGTTAGTTATAAACTGCATTCTAAGCTGATCCCATTGTTGTTTCTTGGTCACAACCTCGTTGAATAAACAATCTCTCGATACGTATTATGGTCGTCGGTTATTCCGTCATTTACGGTTTCGCTTGGTTCAATTGTTTTTTTCTTTGATTTTTTAGTGCAAAAGACTTTGCACTATTTTTGCTTCAAGGAAGTGTGCCCATTGAAAGAATCATCGCAGACGATTCGATTCGTGTTACTTTTTACATCGACCATCATTTCCCTCCAATCCCCTTGATTCTCGATTGAGTGCCTTCAGATGGATCGTCTCAGTCCCAGCGTCCATTTTCTACGGGACCAACCGCCATTTTGTGAATTCGGTTAAATTCACGATAATTCAACGTATTTTCTTTTGGCCAATACGTTTTCAAAGTTTCGTAACTCTCCACTACGCGGATGAGGCTATTGGAGGACGTACAAATTCTCCGTTGCCTGAATCTTGAAAATTGAACCAGAAGGTTGCACAACCTTCAATAAGAGAAAATAAAATAGTTCCCACAGGAAAAAGGAAAAAAATCAATTCAGCTTTTGACGAAACGATAAAAACCTAAACGCTTCTCCTCGGAATTGATATAAATTTTTTCAGAAATTGTTATCTAACGCGTACTTTATTTTTTTAACTATGTGCATCCCAACGTTACTCGCCTTCGATCCTTATAACATCATATTTTTGTCTTTCCAACTTGTCCGGGTGATTGATACTTAATATTTAATTCGCGAATTGAAAAATCGAGAGACCCTACGATCGGCTCGATCATCAGGTACCTCTGCCTCCACATTTAATGATTTTTGTGTTTGTGTGTATATTTGTATACACAAGGAGTCCCACTTGGAAGGTTTAATGCCTTAAAGTTGACTCCACGGTTGAATTTCGAGTCGAAAAGTCTCATCAAGTTTTATCATCCGACCCTTCTGTGCCGAGTTAAAGCTCATTGAAGTTTGGACCAATCAGCGAGGAGTGACAGCAAGTCATTGCGTGTTGTTGATTGGTCGAACGTTCAGCGTCAACAACTCGTCATGGGAAAGTCAGATAAAAAGAAGTCACGAGATTTAGCGAGAGAATTCGTTGTGAAATTCAAGTTTCCGGTGTTGACCATCCATGATGGAACACCCTTAATAAAGTATTTTGGTGTGCTAATGTTGTGCCATGTTTCCATCGTGAAGTTAGTCTCAAGCCGAGACAGTTTCGACCATGGATTTCTTAATGATTTCACCAAAATTCTCATCACAGTCATCAACGGTGGCATCAACCGGTTGCTGGGGAGGGATCTGATTTTTGTCGGATTCAAGCTTGGTGCCAGGGTTATTGTGATAACCAACAGGAATTGGTTGGGGTCCTGGATCACCGTAGTAAGAGTATCTGCCAGCAAGAAGTTCGGAGAAAGGTTCGAGTTTGCCCATTTGTTGAACGACCGAATTGATGGGTTGAACGGAATTGAGATTCGTGTAGTGTTGCTGGGTGTCAGGCTGCTCCTCTTGAGGGAATCCAGTCTCGTAGACCGAGGGATGATGAGACGAGACGGCTGGATGCGTCTGACACGATGGTTGAATAGTGCTTGGGTCTTGTCCATATGCGTAGTGGCCAAAGGTCGGATTAGCTGATGGAATAGTTTGGAACTGGGGCTGGAACTGGGATCTTGAAGTGGATGGCAGACCCTGATAGCCTTGGTAGTCCTGATAAGCACTTTGTGGGAAACTGACAGCAGGTTGCTGACCAGGGAACGCTTGGAAAGCTTGTCCGAATTCCGGGTGTAACTTCCGTTGGGCACTTGGTCCGCTGTCAACGTCGTCAGGTGGATAACAATCATCACGAATCGCGTAAAGATCTAAACTGTCTTCTCTAACTGGATGAACAGTTCCAGGTGGACAAGAGTTCGAGGTTGGGTCGTGGGTGTCGTAGTGCAGAGTTGTGAAGCCACCCGCGTTGATACAGGACACTGGATCACCCGTTATTATGTTTGGATGCTCCATTTGGCCTAAAGGGGTACCCATCATACCTGGAGCTTCTCTCATCGGGGCCCGGCCAACCTGATTGACCAAGAGATCGTGATCTGTACGCTCCTCCTCTCGCTGCTTCTTTTCCAGTTGCAACCGCATCAGGGTATGTATGAAGTGAGTACGGACTCGAACAGGATTAAATTCGATCCTGCCGGAACTATTGGCGCAACCGTCTCGAGAACAGCCGCAAGGGAATCCAGCACGGTCCACCTGAGGAAAATGGATCATAGCGTTTTAATAAAGCGGAAAAGGGCCGAATCTCCAGTATCGACACGCAGACCAACTAGCCTTCTCCGTTAAAACACTTTTCTTTTTAATACTTGGCGTCAAAACACTACCACGTCTGAATATTTTTTTCTAAGAATTTGAAACTGACCACCAACTGGTGAACAGAGTCAGGCTGACTTACCTGACATTTGACATTGGCTCTCGAGCAGGGACAACTTTCCGGGTCGCAGTAACCTTTGCACCCACATCCACAATGTTCCCTGCTGGCTCTGATATCACGACAGTCATCCTTCTCAATGGCATCTATCCTTCTGACTCCAGCAGCTCTGAGCAAAGCCCTCCTCTGCCACGTTGGCACAGGTTGCAAGAAGTAATAACTGTCAATGTCCAGCTCTTCCGTATCACTGGGTTCCTCATCCGTATCGTCGCTTGGGTCCTCCGAACTGGAGGCTGCCTCGGTTCCACAGTTGGCAGCTCTTTCAGATCGTAGTTGAGCCAGCCGCGCACGATGTAGACGTCGCTGCTCGGCGGCATGCTCCGTCAAAGAAAATCTTTCTGCATGGGTATGTGTTGCACTCATTCCCAATGTGCTACCGCCCTGAGGAAGATGCAAATGAATATGATGGATTATGGACAAATGAACCAGGGACAGAAGCGACCGAAGGCTTCATGGACCATTCAAATTTACTTGGAGCACCTTGGCATCTAGGGAGATGCCCACGAATTGAAATTGAAGGCAAATGAAGCATTCAATAGGTCATCAAAAATCAAATGGCAGATAATGACTCGTTGGATTATTCGGTGGATTGTATATTTATGACATAATATGACAGAAAAGGCAAATCTTAATTTTGGATCTTACCTGGGACGGTACACAGGTGAAACCTTGAGCCCTAGGGAAGTAGTAAACGGTGACAGCGTCGAACTGAATATTGCGTTTTTTTCTCACTGGTTCATCAGTGTTGATTCTCTTGGGGCTTGGTTCCCCTTCCATGCAATCTGTAAGCCTCCGCTTAAGGCTGCTCTTAGGTGGGTTAGGAAAGTTGGGCAGTGGTAATTGCGGCTGCTGATGAATTTCCTGGTGCTGCTGTTGAATTCCGGATGTGCCAGGATCGGGTGCAAAAGCCTCGAGGGGATTGACCGCTATGGGCAGAATTCACAAAAACCTCAAACTTCAAGGAAAAGGTAACATTTTTGTGATAACTGTGATAGAATTTATAAAACTGTTAGAGGTTCACTACGCGCGTGATGGCAACGCATATGCTGTACGTCAGACTGACTCTGGCCCCTAATAGCAACGTTCACAAGCCTCAATGTCTCGCGGTATTTTTTATAATCGATACACGACCCTGATGGATCAATGCAAGGCTTGACTGTGCCGGAATATTGTTGTGTCTGTGTTACCAGCGCTATAGACTCCACGAACGAAGGAGCGAATTAAATTTGCATACCGCTTTCATGTAGGCAGGTCTATTCGAACTCTGCCTGCAAAGTTCTGAACTTTATATTGATTTTTTTTTATTTCGTTTCAACGAAACGAATTTAATAGCGAGACAAAAAAAGAAACAAGCAGACAAACCTTTGTCCTTGTCGGATAGAATGTCATCGGGAATTCGGTCGAGAAAAGAGGTTTCGGAGTCACTTTCAGGAGCCGGAGCCGTACCAGGATCTCCAGGGATTTCGCTCCCCAAGCCGGAATCACTTCCGTCCGAACGAACTTCGTCCCTAGCCCCAGTTGCGAGTGCGAGGCTTTCGGCCGAATCCTCGGTAAATGCCTCGGGTCTTTCTGGCTCGAGTCTCGTTATAATATCCCTGGGTGGTTCATCGGACACGATCGAATCCGTTTCCGGACAAGTTGATCCGTCATTGGTAGGTTCGATGAGGCAATCCCGGGATTGCAACGCAGCCATAGAGACCATTTCGGAGTTATCCGAACCGGTTTCAGTTTCGGTCTCAGTGTCTAATGACTCACGCAGGGCAATATCGGTAACTTGATCGGATGGTGTCGCGCCTGGATTTTCCCCGCTGATCGCCAACGGATCGGTCGCGGAAACGTCATCTTCTTCCTCCTCATTATCGTTCATGCTGTCTTCCAATGTCCTCCTCACACAATCGAGATTAGCCCGTAGCTGGTTCTCCTCGCAGGACTCCACTTTTTCATCCTCATTGACGCACTTCGGTGACAGGACATCTTCCAGCGTCCGTTCGAGGACGACCTTTGGACTTTTGCGTCTCAACTGATCGTTATCGTGATATTTGGCTGCCAGGCAAATATCACCACCAACAAGAACCGTCGCTGTTGAGCTGCTGGTTGTCCGAATAACGTTCGCACCAGAGTCTTCCGTGCCTTGTTCCGCAACTTCATTTACCAACCCTTGTCGATCTTCGGCAACCGATGACTCGGTAACCGAGTTGATTGCCACCTCATCTCCATCACTGTTCACTGCATCAACCACCGGTTCCGTAAGTCTATCTTCGCCAGACTTGTCTCCATCGCTCGAATCATCTCGACTCTCAGGACTTTTCGGTTCACCAATCTGCTGATCCGTAGCTGTCCGAATTCTTCCTCCGGTCTCTGGACTCCCATGATCCACGCGGGACAAAACAATCATCAGCTCCCGCTGAACATCCGAACGGTGATTCGGTGTGCTAGCAGTGCACAAATCACGGACAGATTTCGGACAACTTGGAGTTTCCGAATGTGGAGTATCCGGTGGATGATCGGGGATGCCTTGGGTGTATACCGTCTTGGGATCGGCAACTTCTGGGTCCGCCGTCCTTTCTTGATTGGCCTGATTCGTTGCTGGAGATGGGAGCACACTTTCTACACTGTTAAGATCACTGCTCGGGCACACTTCTACAGGGGGAACTTCCTGGAGAATAAAATCCTCTACTAAAACCGACTTCGTTGCAATCGGATCACTTGAGTCCGGGTCATTTACCGATCCGAAATCTACACTTCTTTCAATAGGCACCACTTTTCTGGACTGTTCACCATCTTCGAAGAGACCCGAATCCGAAGTCAATGATATTTCACCCAAAGTACGTTCCCGAAGGCTAACCAGAACAGGCGATAGCCTTCTCACATCATTTTTAAGCTGTTTTGCATGTTCTTCCGATATTTCAACACCGATTCTTTTGATCTCTGCATTGAGGGGCAAAAAGTCACCGGGTTGTCTTTTTCTGGACGGTGCAGATTCACTGAGAGACGTGGCCAAGGCTTCGTCAATGAACAAATTGTCGTCGTACATCACGTTTTCAATGTCATCGAGGACTTTACTTCCAGCGAAGACATCCACTGGCGGATTAAGTTGCTGGCCGATGAGGGTCGTTTGTTCAGGGATCTTCGGATGTTCCGATGATTCCATGGAGCCTCCCGGTACGCCAGGACTGCTGCCAGCCGTCTCCGTAAAGTCTTCGAGACCTTCCTGATTAAGCCTCGAACTTATTTCCAGGTAAGCGAAATCTGGCTCATTGAATTTGACTGGAGTCTCTTGTGAGGTGACTCCTTCTTGCACCTTTTTATCATTTTGAGCCTCCGGAACAGTCGTCTCAGCAGCTTTTGGTGACTCTGACGAAGAGGAAGTGGGAAGATCTCGTTGGTCCAACGAGCTGGAAGCCTCTTGGGCTACCACGACTTGAGGACTTTGCTGGACCGAAGGCGATTCCATCTCGTGATTATCTGCGTTCTGTCGACACAAATACATTTTGTTTTTTTATTTACTTTTGTTAAATAATTAATCGGACTTTTCGATTATTTGTAAAAAATAATAAATTAATCGGACGCTATTTCTGTTTTTTTTTTTTATTTCGATAAACTATCCAGACATCTCCATAGCGTTTCGTGACCTTTCGCATCTTTCTTCATTCTCTCCGTTTATTTTACCCCTTCCCTCTCTGTCGCCCTTTCTTTTTAGAGCAGCCTTTCCCCGACCTCTCGTTCTATTTCTCTCCTAAGTCTTGTTTCCTTCTCTCTCGCCGTGTATAAAATATCATAAGCATGGAGGAGGACGTAGGAGGATCAATAAGTCGCGCGCTACCTCGAACCCCGCACCGTGTGTCCGAGAAAGAGGCTAGAAGACGGATGGGAGGGTGCGACAGAGAGAGAGAGAGAGAGAGAAAGGGAGAAAAAGACTGACGGTGAGCCTCGAATCCGAGCAGCACCAAAGCGAGAGGGAAAGGTTGACAAATAATTAAGGATTTCGAAAAAATCATGAACAATGTCAAAAGATTTTATTTCTCTGACAGGGTGCGAATAAAAAATACCAAAATTTTTTCATATTTCGGAATTTTAAATCTCCGCTACAAGATCCTAGAAGAAAATTGTAATATCGATTGGACAAGCTACTTGTTTTCCCCAACATCCTCAATCGCTCAAAAGGAAAAATAATTGGAACAAAGCCATCATCGAAAATGCTAAGTTTACCTAAATTTTTCGTGCTAAAGATGAAAAAATGATAAGAAAAATCAAAATAACACGCGCACCGATTTACGTTGTCTCGCAAGTCCAGCCCCCATACTCGCTTCGATTATAAAGATCGTCGATTGTATTGTGACACGTCCCTCTAATGAGGCCGCCAATGCTCTTGATATACTCGGATCGTTCGAGCATTGAAAACAATGACGAGGACAACACGGACGGAGACATAAGCGTGGTTGAACCGATCTTTCGTTAATTAACAATATTTTGTTGGTTAATTTACCGAATTTGGGTTATATTACCAATCTTAAGGTACTTCAACGATCTTACGTTGTTTCAGCGAGTGGTCGATCTCGAAAAAAAGCCCCCCGGTCCCTCGGAATTGAAACAAAATGGAAGCCCCGTATAAATCAATCAAGATGTTTGTTTTGTTCGGTTCTAATGATCGGTTGGGTTCGGACTCGAGTGAAAATTGTCTATAGCTCGGTTTTTACGTCTTTTCAGGCTGAGCCGAGTTGGCCGAAGATTTCAGCAATTATCAGCGTCCGGGAAAGCTTGAACGGATTCGATTTTTTGGGTGAACGTGAGTCAATGTTTCAACGTTGATGGCTCGCGATTTTCGGTCTAACCCGTTCACCGGCTCGCGTTGCAATGAAACACCGAGGCGTCCTTCTGCTCTGGCGTCGATCCTCCTCAATTCTGCTCGGATACTTCTACTTTTTTCAGCCCCACTCCCGCTCTTTGCCCTCCTCCTTACCATTGGCCGTCGATCGCAATGCTGCGCGCAATATCTGCGCGCGCATCTTACCCCCACTCCTCGCCGAACACCGTCGAACGAATTTCCCTCTCTCTCTCTCTCTCTCTCTCTCTCTCTCTCTCTCTCGCTAGCTTCCGCTCTCTCTTTTCGTCCCTCTCAAAATTTCCGTTTCTCCGTCCACTATGGCCGCAATGTATGGAGAACAGACACGAATCCAAAGGCAAAGCGAGACGACGAGTGTACGCGGAGAACAGAAACAGTTCAACGAACGAAAAAGCGCCGGTAAACGTACCAGAGCGCTTGCGCTTTGCTAACACAAACCGCAACGCGTTTTTCGTTGCGATCGACTCTATTTAAGGGGCTTTTCCTACTCCGAAAATTGAAAAGATCAAAACTTCTTGTTCCACTTTTTTTCGATACTTTAAATTTTCTCAACTTGCCTAATTAAGCTTCGATTAATTTCGGCATAATTTAATTATATGAAATGAGAGAAATTCTCTCAAACTTCTGACTTTCCTTTTTCGGAATAATTAAAAAATACAAAAACAGAAAAAAAACGTTTTACGTTCACGGGAACGAAACGCAATTTTGATTTTGAAATGCAATTACGAGATTGCAGCGTCACGTGGTCCATTTCAACGAGCAATTTGTTCAAAGTGACTAAAAGTTTTTCGGTTTAATTTCAAAGAGAAATATTGTCGTTGCTGTAAGAGAAAAGAGACGGAGAAAGAAACTTATTCGAAGGATTCGGTGTTTTCCTGGTTTCCCCGTTTTCGTTGCAAGAAAATCCGTAAATTCGGATTTTTCGCCAGGGTGAGAAGATTTTACCTGATGAAGGAAATAAAAAGAGTAGAAGAGAGAGGAGAAAAGGAAAAATAAAAGAAAGAAGAGACGGGGCGAAAATACATTTCGACTCGTGCGATTTCATCCTCGCGCAATTTCGTTCCTTTTCCTTCGATCTACCACGTGGCTATGTATACAGAAAAGAGACATCACAATCTCTGCATCTTTTGTCTCTCTTAAGCGCCTGCTTAATCCCAAGCTTTGCTCAAAGTCACAGTGCACACACTCAGACACCCAAAAGTCCATAGAATTCCTCCAAGGAACTCGTTGCAATTTCGACAGACATTCCCAATTTTTTTCTCTCTCTTTTTCATGTCCTTCGATCCCTCAAAAAATTTTGCAAAATATAGAAACCTCATTTCCTTCATGAACTCGCTGATTTTTAATTTCGATCATTCGGTGAAGAAAGCAAAACCCATGAATCAAATTTTTCAATTACTCCTCAATAGAATCAACAAAATTCCATATTTTTTTCTCTAATTTCAAGAATTAAAACCAAAAACAAAAATCCTTTTATTCAAAATTCAATGCAAAGACGAATATCTCGAAATTTTAATGATTTATTTATTTCAATGAAATATTAATTGCAAATGTGTGTCAAGAAATGAAAAAAAAAATAAAAAATCAACACCAATTCGAGTATCGACGTCCCCTGAGTCAGTGGAAAAAAGTAACCTTGATTAAAAAGTTTTTCCATACAGCGTAGTTCGCAAAATAAAAAGAACAGGCTATATTTATAAAATTGTCCACATAAATATACGTATATGTCTAGGAGCAGGTATCGATGGTGTTACGAAAAAGTGCATGAAGGCACATAGATGTAAATACATAAATCGGTGAAGGAAAAAACTGTGGTAGCAAAAAAAAATCGAAAAGAGTAGAAAAAATGTCTGAGGAAGAAGAAAGAGGCAGAGAGAGAAAGGGAGGGCCCGAGAAGTATACAGAGATCAAAGCGTTCCCGAGCCTCTGTTTTACGACTCTGGCAAACGGCATCAAGGCCTGATATTACGAGAGAAAGAAGGAGTGAAAGAAAAAATGATAAAAAAAAGAGAGAGAGAGAAAACATCCTTCCCTTTCTCTTGTGCATGGCCCAAGAGGAAAAGAAAAATAGGAAAAGAGAGAGAGAGAGAGAGTAGGTGAGATCCAGAGAAAGAGGGAAAGATAAAAAATGCCTCTTCCTAGTCTAGTCTGGCCTGGTATCGTCGTCGTGCTTTCTGCTTTCTGGGAAACGCTCGTGGTAAGTAAAGAGAGAGGCTTTTTCTTTCTCTCACTCTCTCTCTCTCTCTTGCTTCACCTCTTTCTTCTCATTTTATCCACAGAGGTGGAGAGAGAAGAGAAAATACAGTCCGTGGAAGCAGGGAGTTTCTACAGCGAGAATCAAGCTGATGGTGGGTCCTCTGGTGTCCCCCGTCAGTGCAGTCGCCATTTTCCATATACTTGCTCCACATATACTCTCGTATGTAGATACATACATTTACGATTACATGGATTTCTATACATAGCCATAAAACGTCAGATGCAACAATGAGAAGGGCGTAACAGTGAGAATTTAATACCCTGGCTTAAGTGGCTTGCTCCATTCTGCCTAAAAGTTGATGCCGAAAAAGCCTTTTTTATAGATCAGAAGAGCACACTCAACTTTAAAATGGAATCGAATGATTCCAAATTTTTCATCAATTTGGCTCAATTTTTCAAGGGCTTTTCATAATTTTCCTGTTATTCGATCAACGAAACGAGGATCACGCCCTTAATGATTCTTACCATAACACACGCTCATGGATCCACCTACGCAGTGACTTGCCATGCACACATCGCTGAGCCTTTGTATTCCCATGTGCATGAATATCCGCACATACATATTTATAAATACGTGTAAATCGGCGTTCTACAAGGAGAGAGAGAGAGAGAGGACAGTTTCTGTCAACGGAGGAATGCTACAGTACGATCCAGGCATGCAATGATTTTTTTATCCTAACTCTATGCTCCTGGTTTCAGAATACTTGGCAATACTACAGAGAATACGAATATATTTATTGCTGACAAACAAAAGGGCGTAACTCTCGAAAATGGTCACGAGGAACTGCTTGGGTTAAGACTCTCTGCCTGCAAGAAGCTTCCACACAAATGGCTTCCTCACATAAGGGCTAAACTCACTCGAATCCAATGTTTAGTTTCACTCAATTTACGCCCTTCTCATTCTCAGCTCTCCTATATTTATGTGGGGTAATATATGCCTACAAATATTCTATGTACTCTCCACATACAACCGTTTCCATCCACCCACACACCCCTTACAACATACTGCACCAGACAACACCAATACCTGCTCCCACGAACCTACCCCTACGGCCTCCCAGGGTTTGGATATGGGGAACACTGAGGGGGATGAAAAAAGCGTGATAGAGATACTGTACAAGTGCTTGTACGATTATATGGAATATATATCCATGGGCTGCTCTGTGTTATCATCTGTTATCAATTGCTCGAAATTTTTAGGTTATATTGACCGAAAATGGCCACTTTGGAGGGGTCGTTACGAAAACAGGGGTTATTATCGCCTGACAGTGTTTCAGCGGTGCTAGGAACAGTCGTAAACTACTTTTTGATTCTAGAATCAAGTTAAACCAGCTCGGGTGGCTTAACCCTGGAACGTAACCTTTTTTTTAACTCATTTCGGTAACCTGGGGTCGCAAATGGACCCCAATTTTGAAAAATTCGGATCTCCGGTAAAATTCAACGAAAAGGGTTCAACTTGGGCTCATTCTTTTCGTTTTTTCATCCACGAGCACGTTTAAGTCGCCTGGGGTCATTTTTGACCCCGGGTTCCTGTTCCAGGGCTCACGCAGAGGTTGCGAATTTCGTTAATACAATTCCCACGATATGGTTATCGAGATTCTTCACTTTAAGGCCCCAAAGAGGGCTGAACATTGAGTTTGCTGGAAATTTAGTGAACAATTTTTGCACAGACTTCGCTTTCGTGGAGTTATGTACTTGAAATCTTCGTATTCTTGGACATTATGGGGTTTTGTTTATTTATCAAAATTAAAATTATAAGTAACCATGGCCATCGATGTCAGTTTGAAATTTCACATACGTACAAAGAGGACGGTGTAGATAAGTGTTGGAAAATCTATGTGCATGTCCATGAGGCCCTCTGGCATAATAAGAGCGAAGGGAGGTCGCAATGCAGCTCCGTGGCCTCGCTCTCTCGCTCATTTTGTTTCTCCCTCTCCCTCGCAGATGCTGTGGAATTTACCACCCGCACTCACTCTTTTCTCCTGCTCCCTCTTTCTCTTTGTCTTATCCTTCTCTCCTAATCTCTCGAGCTGCCTGCCATCTTTATCTTCACTTCGGTGATGTAAACACGTTGTTAAATGGATCTGAACGGAGAATCCACGTGGATACCAGAATCAGCTCAAGACTGGACGATGATTTATTTGTTTTCCTCAAACTGATGGAATATTTTTTTTTTTTGGCAATTTTACGAACAAAGACAAAAATGATTAATTACAAAGAAAAAAATGAACCTTGCTCACTGTTGATGAAAACATCTCATTGGACAATTGTATTCACCGACCAACGACCAAGTGTTGATGAAAAAAAAAAACAAAATTGAATCCGGAATGGAAATAAATGTGAAAGTCTTGAAAAAAATTGATCGGCAATTTGCATCCCTTAAACTTTTCGAACCGTAAAAAAGAAGAGAGTCTGAAAAAGGGTTCGACGAAAAAAAAAACTACAGCAGGATACTCGTTGAAGAAAAATTCTCAGATGGTGAGAAATCAAGAGAACGATAAGGAGAGTTTGAGAACGAGGCAAAAGCTGGATCTCTCTACCAGGAGAAAATGAGGGGGTGAGAAAAATAGAGAAGAAGGTCGAGAGCTCGAAGGAAACGAGAGGCAAGCTTCGGTTATTCTGCCAGGAGGCAAGAGAGATGAGGCTGCTGGGGTGAATATTGAGGGGCTTAAAAAACACGTTCGAGGGCTGGCTTTTGTGGAGGGGTTGAAAGGAGTGAGAAGCTTGTGGGAGGTGTGCTGAGAGGTTGGGAAGGGATGACTTCCACCTCCACTGGCATCGATCCCACCGCAGTGTAACCCCGTACAGACTTATACATCCTCAGACTTTCTTTTCATCCCCTTCGTCATTTCCCCTTTATCCTCTCGTTCTAAATTCATTAAAAAAAAAAAAAAAAAAAAAAAAAAAAACACCCCCATAGACTTCATTTTACTTTTTTGTTTTTGAAATTCAACCTGCTCGAAATAGTCTATGAAACTGGTGAAAGAACACCAGGAACCACCAACGAAAATACCAAAACGTTAATAAACTTTTCCCCCGACGATTATTTACGAAAAGAGAGGTGCCATTTTTTTAAAACTGGAAAAAATGAATTCAACCGTTATCGATCGTCTGATTTGTTTCCATCATCCCTCGCATCAGGGCAAACATTTGAATCGGTGGTGAATAACCCCCCCTCCTGAAAGCAAGGGTTGCTTTATGTTTAACCACAAATGCAGTACACGTGATGCATTTCTTGGATTGAGAGGGTTATGCAACCACCTCTCCCTTTCCCCATCACCTTTTCACCACCCTCTCCACCCTCAATACGACGCAATACCGAAGCCTACGATGCTATTATATACCATGAGCTATCTCGTCTGTCCTACCTCAATAGGAAGTGACGTATGGACTCAATGAGAAGCATATCCACTATATGTGTCCAGCTTAATATATGCATTTGCTATATATCAATTATTCAACATAAATAACTAAATAATAACTCTAAATAACTAAATTCATTTAGAGTTATTTATTAATAAATAAGAGTTGTTTATTATTTTATTTATTATTAATTTATTCATTTATTTATTATTTATTTATTTATATTATTTATTGTTAATAAATAAGAGTTATTTATTAATAAATTTATTAATTTATTTAATTTATTTATTTTTATTTTTATTTTTTTTTTTTATTTATAATTTAATCTCTAAAATCTCTAAAATCTCTAAAATCTCTAAAAAATAAATAATAAAATAATAATAATAAAATAAATAATTTATTTATTAATAAATAACTCTAAAATAACTCTAAATTCATTTAGAGTTATTTATTAATAAATAAGAGTTGCTTATTATTTTATTTATTGTTAATAAATAAGAGTTATTTATTAATAAATAACTCTAAAATAACTCTAAATTCATTTAGAGTTATTAATGTGTACGTAAGTCTCTTCACTGGACACGACACCACTCACGACTATCATTTCAAATTCATCAAAATTGAGATTAATCAGGAAGCCTCAAATTTATCATGAACTAAAATGGCCATCGTTATCATCGATAAAAATAAAATTAATAAAAAATACAAGTTGAGCTTTTATTATAATTAACGAATTCATACATTTACAGTTTTTTTTTTTTATGGCTTTCGTGTTATTTTTAATAATTTTTGTTAATTAACATTTCTGCTGCGATTGCTATGAAAATTTGATTTATTGACGTTGCTTTGACGGTTTTTTTATCATTTTTTTAAAATAATTTTTTATTGTCATTTGTACGTCATGTTGGAAAGAATATCCTCGAGGTCTTCGAGAGGAAGGCACCTCTCCTGGTAAATAACGGTACCAGAAGCGGTGCGAGGAAGAGCAGAGCCACGTCGAGGTCAATCCCGGACAGTCTCGCTCATCGCTCGTCATCACTTGGTTCCAGTTACTTTGCTGCTTGTTTATTTTTCTTTCTCTCGCTCTCTAATTTCCCGGAGAACCATGGCTCAAGAAAAATCCTCAAATAATTAAAAATTCTCAATTTCCTACTTTCCTAATACTTTTTTTATTCCTCCAGTGTCCACTCGAAAGTTCCATCGCCTCATTTGCTGCTATCATATTCGAAAATTCATTTTTTTTTTCTTTAAAATCGTGGATCAAATAAAAAATATTTATTCTCATGAATTGGTCCATATTTTTTTTTTATCTCCATTGAAAACGCAGCAAAAATGCTGTTGGTCATTGCTGGCGTAATTGTCATCGTTTCCAAGTCCTCGCAGAGTCGAAATTTTGACAAATTTTGTGAGAAAAAAATATTAGACAAAATTATTATGCATTTTCGAGCAGTCTCCTGTCTCAACATCTTTTTGTTAATTAAAAATTGTTAATTAGCGTATCAAAATTATTACGGCGAGTGATATTGGAATTTTGACATAATTTCGATCATTTTAATCGAACGTTCGATTAATGTTGATTAACGTCTGTGACAATTTTTTTTTTCTTTTTTCTTTTTATGATTAATCATTTTTTAAATATTTTAATTATCGTGGATTAATTTTCACATCGAGTGAGTCAGATGAAAAGTTATTCGTGAGGGAATGAACGTGTGAGCCAGGCTTGGGCCAGGAATAGCGTTGGGCACGGTTCTAACTGACGTCAGCATTGCTCTCGTCTTCTACCCTGGTGTGCATGAGACACAGACTTCCTCCAACGCGTCAGTCCGTTAGCCAATCTTGCAATTGAGGAATTTGCAATTGGAAAATTTTTAAAAAGATTTCTCGTTGAAAAAAATTGAAAAAAAAAACTAGCTCGTCATTTGGAGGACTTTGCTTGATTCGGTGCAAAGGACAAAGCTTTTTCATTGTGACCCACATCTTGACAAAGTGGCAAAATTAAAAATTTAGATTTGAACGATTTGGGACTAAAATTCATGCTCTAAAGTTAAAGAATTTGTTTTTTCCAAATTTCTGGAGGTCCTTCGAGGTTTTTGAACCAAGTCGAGGATTTTTTTTATACTAAATTTTCTTTAGACTGAATTTTTCATCGTTTTTAAATTCGCTGGTTTTTATATCGTTAAAATCGTAAATACGTAGTCAGAGGGGATCGGCGCGTAGTGGATGCAAGTCGAACGGTTGGCTTCTTGCAAAATGCTCCAGCGAGATTGTTGAATGACCGCGCAGTCTCGTGTACTCGAGCCTTTTTCTCACTTATTATTTCACATCGCTCATACACGTAAATCTTGTGATAACAGAAAGGACGTAACTCCTTCGGATCCCATCGTCGAAAAGCAACGCCTATGACTCCTTTTTCAAAGCAACGACGATTCACGATATTTTTCTTGCTCGAACTCCCTACTCGTGCAGAAAACAACCGGTGCAAGTGTTCCAGAGTCTCAGTGACGAGAACGAACCTTCGAGAATGGATTTCGCAATATCTGGGCCCGAGGCCAAGTTATTAACCAACGATTCCGACTTTTTATTTTTCTAACAAATTCTTTCAACACTAAATTTCAGATTTTTTAAGACGCCATTTTGTTTGCAACTTTTTTGCAAAAAAAAATTTGGATTTTCACTCAAATCGACTTCAAACGTCCGGGAGACATTTTTGAATTTGGAAAAACGTATAAAAAAGAAAAATATGGATTCAGGGGTGGTTTTTTTTTGTTTTTTTTTTGTTTTTTTGTTTGTTTTTTCGAACGAAAGAATTAACACTCGTCAAAATTTCAACGACGAGTAATTATTTCTTTTTCTTTGGTGTCGATCTTTATTTTCAATGTGGCGGTGCATCCCTTAAACTTTCCCTCGCGAGGTTGATACATGTATTTTTATTTAGGAGGATTGCGAGGTTCCAAAGTCTGCGGAGTTTCTCGGTCTGGGTTGTTTGTGTATGGGCCCCGTTGGCTTCGGGAAATTTGTGGACAGAACGCGGTGAATTTTGTGTCCTGTGTGTCGAGGGTTGTTGGAGAACCCGAGAGGGGAGGGCTCCGAGGGGTTTTTGGCGTTGAAATGGTGGGGAGGATGTGGGGAGGGGAGGGAGGAGGAGAAACGGAGGTTCGAAGGAGAAAAGGAGGGAGAATCGGCGCTGCCGGGACACAGAGAATTGTGAAGACAACGTATGGGGTGGTTTTTTGAAAATGGCGACCAATTTAGTTTCGTAAATAGTGAAAAATTCATGAGAGATAAAAAGAAAACAATTGCTCGATATATTGCGAAGTGAAAAAATGGAGGAAAAACATTTTTTAATCATTAGCTGTACTGCATAAATCACCGGAACTACCCCCTGGAAAAAAAAAAAAAAAAACACCCTCGTTTCGCATCGAACGACCGATTTATTTGTACGGACGAAAGGGAAACTCTGGAAAATGGATAGCGAGGAAGACAGCGACGATTCGATAACGCGAATGCTCGAGCGAGAGACGAAAAATAAAAATAAATAATAAAAAAAAAATGGCGCGCGGGTGAGAGGGTCGCACAGGCGTCGAATCGAGAGAGGGAAAGAGGGAGGCGACGAGCATTGATTCCACCCCTCTGAGCGCAGAGGGGTGGAATCAATGCTCGTCGCCGTAGCAACCATTCCACCCCCATCTTCCATCCCTTCGTACACGGAGAAACAACTTCTCGGTCTCCATCCCCTGTAGCGATATATATATGGGGCAATTTGGGCCAAATCGACGGGCCTCTCACCCTCGTTCTCCTTTTTTTTCCTCCTCCCTAATTTATAGGACGAAAATATATTACACCCCACGAATTACGACTTTTTTTTCCCAGAATTCGTTTTTTCATAAAGACAAAAATCAAATCTAATTAAAATAATGCTGATTACTAATTTCCTATTAATTTATTATTCATTGTCAAGATTTTTATCTGTTGATATCAATATTTTCTATATTAAGATTTAAACAAATTAAAAATCAATCGAAACATCGATTTTATAATTTTTCATTTTATTATATAATTCCATGTTATCGAAAAATTTTTGCATAAGAGTTTCGAATGGGAAAGCCCGTACGTATACGCGTGTGTCATTCCTTCTTTTTTTATTTCCCTTTTTTGTTTGCCACCTTCCATTTCACCCTGTACTGGTTTTCATCTCGCTCCCTCCGATTGTTCTACGTTGTTCCTTATTCTTTTTTTGTCGTTTTTTTTTTTTTTTTTTTTTTTAGTATCCCGATCACTCTTTTGCTCGCTATCGCTTTTTACTTCTCTTCCTCACGTTCTCTTTTTTTCGTTATTTTCTTCTCACTTATGTTCTCGTTCTCTTTTAGTTCTTTTCGTCTCACTTGTTTTCTCGTTCTCTCCCCATTGCTTCTTTCTTATTTCAACCTCCTCCTTTTCTTATTCACTCCCTCCTCCCTCCCTCCTTCGTTTACATCCTTTCTCCTCCCCTCCCCCTCCCTCTCCCACGCTCCTTCCTATTCTCCCATTTTCCACTCCTCCTTTCTTCTTCCTTGCACTTGCCCACTCCTCCAACGTTTTTACCTCTTTCCTCACTCCCTCCTCCCACCTCCACCATTTTCTGTCTCGATCGCTCTCCCGGCCGAGCCATGGAAAACCGGTTTTTACTGGGGTGCAAACTACTCAGACCTCCAGCAAAAATCGCGACATATATTCATCGTGAATTGTCCTTCCCTCTCCCTCTCCCACGGCCTTACAGAAAATTGGAGAGGGAGCCAGTGAATTAGCGCTTTGCAAAGAAACCTACATATAGTGCGATACTTTTGGCGGGGGTGGCGTCGTCGTCGTCGCGACCGTCACGGCACAGAAAATTTGGTCTCTATCGGTAAAGAGCACTCCACCACCAGCGAAATGTTGCCTGGCAACCATGTACTCGGTGTTGTTTGAGAAACTCGTTAAAAAAATTATTAACAAATTTTTATTTTTTATTCATACGTTGTCGATTACGAAAACGAAGTTCTTTTGTTTTATTTTTTATTGACAGAAAATTGACTCTACTTGTCGTGGGTGTAAATTCGAATTCGGAATACTTTTGCATTTTATGAAATTTTAACAACGAATCAATGTTTAAACAATGCTCATCGAAGCAACAATGATTTCTGGGATTTATTCTCGATTTTTTTAATTAAAAAAAAGAAAAGTTCGTTTTTTTGCCGCCAGGTGGCTACGCCGCAATCGAAACTCGTTGAGAAATTGACGAGCCTGCGGTATAAGAGTCTCCCGGAGTTCGAGCGGAAAAAATGGTAAAAATGGCACATAACTCGTGATTGTAAAATCGCGGATCTTATATTCTGACGTCGCTTACGACACATCGTCGACGATTGAAAGACAGAACGAGAGACTCGTTACCAACTACGCACCTAATCAAACGAGACCTGTGACAGCGTAAATTTAATCCTATGAAAATGCAAATAGCGACAATAACGTGCTCCGACATCACACGATCAATTGTTCATGATAATTTTTGTTAATAAAGTCGAGAATATTCATCAATTTTGGACTTTAACAGAACGGAATAATTATTTTTGTATGAAATTATGAAAACTGACTGTTCGGGCTCAAATACAAAAACTTGATGGAATCATACTTTGCCACAATAATTAACTTTTTGCTTCTAAACAATTGCAGCGACTCGGTATCTTCTGAAACCCTCAAGATTTTTTAAATTAGACTATAAATGTAACAAACCATTTTTACATCGAGTAAACATTTTCAATTTCTCACCAAAAATTATAAACAATTTTTTTTTCTTATTACTTTTCATATCGAACAATCTTCCCAACATTTTTTTTATTCATTCGCTCGAAGGCTCGTGGCGCTTTACGTAAATAAAATAGTACCGCGGCCAGAGGGACGTCGAGAAAATGGAAATAAAAGGCTCCAATAGCAGCCCCGCATGTACGTAACGAAAATTCGCGAATACAATTGATCTCACGTGCTCTCACGCTTCATGCCACTGTATACGTCCGTGCAGAACGTACACGCAAGCGAAATGTGAAAATTTGAATAAAAATGTAGCATCGCTTTACTTTCGTACTGCGAATTTGTTTTTGTTTATTCAAGAATTTACTCACTCCGAATATCGCGAAAAAAAAACTGCCACTCGATGAGCAATTTAACTTGAAAATGAGTGATCGCCCGACAACGCATCGAAGTGCTCACGTCGCTCAACAATTTATCAGCGCGTCCGCGTTGCTCCATGACGTCTCTGAACTCGAGAAATCTTATCTAATCGAACTATCACCACTACGAAACAAAAAAAAATGAAAAATATGAGGAGAGAAGCAAAGAAAGGAATCGAACAAATGGCACTTCACTTTGGTTCGAGAAATCGTCTCGGAAACACCTGATCAAATGCCACTTTTTTCTTTTCTTCATTTTTTTTACTAAGCCTCACGAAAAATAGGCAAAAACTTTGCAGTTACGTTTCTTGTCGTTTTTGTCATTCGTGGAAATTTTGTTTCTACTGTTTTTCTTAAGGCATTTTTTCGAGTCATTTTTATAATTTATTTTTTCCACTAATAATTAAGAAAAATGGAGAAAAAAAAAATTTGCAACTACGTTTCTTGTCGTTTTGGTGATTCAGATCATTCTTTTTGCTCTTTTTCAGTTTCTGAATATGAGAGAGAGAGAGAGAGGGAAACACATGCATGGAAAAAAATTCGTTTCCGGTTGTTCGATAACCGAGAATACTTCCAGTCTCTCCTTTCCCTTTTCTGTTATTCCATGGTTTTCAATTCTTTCTTTCAGTCAATGAAAACATTTTCTCGATGGGAATAGTTTCGATTTTTAAAAATTACAAAAACGCTTTTTCCACGCGTGCAAATTAATTACTGGCTCTAATTTTTTTTTCCTTCACTTGCCTCGATATTATTATCGAACAAAAATAACGAAGAATCTCGATCGAGACGAAAATTAAGTCTTTTTTATTATTCGCAACGATTCGAATCCGAAAATTTTCATCCACTAAATAGCGACACTTCGAGCAGCTTCGGTTATCAAATTTCCAGCACGAATTCTGCGCTGACGTTCCGAGAGGAATGCAAAATAATGCTCAGAGGGAAAAAAAAAAAAACTCGGAGGAGGAAAATTTATTCCATCGCTATAAAAATTGTGCGATTTTCAATGAATCCTACCGCGTGGCAAACAATTTTCTCCGCAGGACAAACTTCAACTCTCCGAGTTCACATTTTCTCGATCCAAAAAATTCTCCACGCCGGAGAATTCATAACTTCCACTTTTATTTCAAGCCGCGCATTCTTACGCTCGTAAATTTTTTTTCTACGCCATACGGTACTGTGAAATTTATTGTGACCCAAGCAGAGAGACTAAAAATTGAATTTTCCAAAGTCTGGGCTGGTAAATGCTTGAAAATAAAATCTCGAGTCCCTAAAGCTTTGGGCAACAATTGAAAAATCGTGGGAACTGAAAATTTGCAATACAAACAAAATTCCATTCAAAAATTCGAGTAGCAATAAATAAAAACGTACAAAAAAAATTGAATCTCCACAAAAGTATGAAAATCATTTTGTCATCCATCGGAAAAAATCTGGAAATTTTTTATTCGCTTTCTATTTCAATAAATAATCGTCAATAAATAATTTAGAAAAGAAAAACAAATTTTTTCTCTTCTGGGCAATAATTATTATGAACGATGCTGTTTTTTTTTTTTTTTTTTTTTTCTTTTTTTACTCAACACGGCGATACTGCTCGACGTAGAGGGACGGAAGGGGACGAAGAGGGGAGGACCGAGCGCAGGAGAGAGACAGAAATACAAATTTTACTCGCCGAATCGCGCGGTAGCACAAGCGCGAGTTTCTCGTCGTTGAAACTTTGCTGCTGCCACGATACTCTCGTCACATTGGCGTAGAAAACTCGAAGTTTGTAATTTTCTCAAAATTTGAAAAGTAACGCGAAAATTATCGAATGAAAATTTATTCAAAATTCTCAAACGATAGGAACGAAGCGGATATTTTGTTGATAAATAAAAATTAGAAAAAAAAAACATTTTTCACTCAATTAGACATTTTTGCTCTTTTATTTTCTTCACGAACTTCCTTTTTAAAAAATGGTCCCAAAAAGAAATAACAATTTTCGAAAAATAATTGATTATCGGAATCGACAGTTTTTTCGTTATTTTGAGAACGTGATTTTTGAGTTTTCGTCGATTTTTGTGGCAAACATTTTTTTTAATTATTTAGACACAAAAAATGAAGAATTTCGAAATCTGCGGTGGACCTTCGACCTCGAGACACACCGCAGGTGCGGTTAGGTCAACGGTGAGGTCGGCTGGTTAACTTTTTATTTTATTCACACTTTTTAAAAAACAATCGAATTCTCCAAATTTCTTTCATTTCGTGCTCTGGAATTTTATTTTTTTTCTCAATTATCCAACTGAGCCAATTTAAACAATCAACGGTTCGTTGACAACAATTTTATAAACAATTGAAAAATATCGAGGAAGCATATTGTGGGTTGGTTCGAAAAATCAATACATTTTTTCGAAATAATCCCACACCAATAAATGTCAATAATAAATAATTAACCGTGATTCTATAAAATTAATAAATTTTGTCGTAAAAAAAAAATCGAAAAAAAAAATACTCCAAAATTTTTTTCCATCAATACAAATTGGAGCATTTTGCAATAATGATCCGTTCCAAAAAACGAATAACCCATGAAAATGGAAGAAAAATGTTCTCGAATGTGAAACGAAAAACCAAAAATCTTGAGATTTCGAAAAAAAAAAAATACTTCGGAATATGGAAGTGGAAAATAATGGATAATGAAAAAATTGAAAAGTAGCAAAGAAAACGATAAAATTCTCTAAAGTTTTTCAAAATTTTCCATCATAAGAACGTAAGATTTTACGTAAAAATTACTCCAAATATTCGAGCGTATAGAAAAAGAAAAAAAAAAGTTAAAATTGATTCAAAAACGAAGTGAAAATAAAAAAATAAAAAAAATTAAAACCTCAAAAAAGCCGAAAAAATCGGTTAATAAGAAAACGAAAAATCGAACGTCGAAGTCGATTCGAATGCTACGCCACTGTACACTGAATTACCCCTCCCCTTGCGGACTATACCGAAGAAAATAAAATCGCACCGGGTAGAAATTAGTCGATTGTTTATTTCCTCTTTCGAAAAAAAAAAAAAACAACAAGAAAAAGGAGCGTAAGTACTCACCGAAAAATTGTAGGATTTACATTTTCATTGTAAACGACGTAGCGCGAAATTTATCGGTTGTTTCTGGCTTTGAGGGCAGCGTGTGTCGAGGAGCGTGAGAGCGAGAGAGAAAAAGAGAGAGAGAGAGAGAGAGAGCGAGAAAGAGAAGGACGAATATAGCACGGCGCGAGTTACAAAAACTCACACAAATCCACACAGTCACAAGCACAGACTCGAGTCTTTCAAAGTGTAAATTTGGCTGGATTTTTTCGAGCGAATAGCAAATAAATAAATTGATGAAAAATAATAAACATCAATTTTTCGAGCACGCGAAGCGAAGAGAACCAATTTTTCAAAATGCGCAGGCACTTTTTTGAAAATTAATATTTTTTGAGGAAAGAAAAATAAAAAAACGACGGAGACAGGCCTTGGGGCCAGCAGCGACAGTCTACCATCAGCACGATACTAGAACACAGCCAGCCAAACACGACCAACTTTTTCTCCACCGTACGTAAGAGCGAGAGAAAGAGCGACAAAGAGACAAAGAGAGAACGAGTCACAATGTGATTCAGACGGGGGAGGGGGTAAAGAAGAGGGGGTGATGGCTTGGTTTGGCTTTGGAAGATGCGGAGAAGCCATCGAGAGCTCTGCCATCTGGCGGAATAAATTTACACTGCTTGTTCGACGCCATAGTTCGTTTTTTTCCCACAACTTTGTTTTGGCGCCAAATTCAAAGGCAGTTTCCAACGAAAACAAAGATCCTTTGTTCTTTCTTCTATTTTTCTTGCTATTTCGACACTTGTCTGTCATTTTTTGAGCCTTCTTTTGATAACCTTGAGATTATGGATCAGTCCATATCCCGCCACAGTGAAGGGAAGAGCAATAACTTGAATTTTCGAAATTGAATATTTTCTACAGGATCTCACCGATTTAAAAAAACCTCCGTCAGCAGATTTTTGCCATCGTCCTGCACCTCCTGCCAGAGCCTTTTTGTAATCGGTCAAACAGTCTCGAAGAATTTCAATTTCGAAAATTCGAGGTGAGCGGTCCATCACCTCGAGCACATAGTCACGACGTTTCTGAATATTTTAGGTTATGTTTTCCGGAGTCTGGACTCCATGGGCAGCAGAAACTGCTCCTGAAACTCGACAGACTCTCAAAATCTGCAATTTTTGCTAAAATATAAAGAGATTTCTTTAAATATATTGATTTTTTTATTTGAGCATTATGTTGTGTTATTTCAAAACTCTATTTACTACACAATGAATACGTAAACTAAATACTTTCAAGACTTTGGTGACCGGAAGCCATTTCGTGACTTACTCTTCTCAGCAAATTTGCTTTTTTTTTGTTTTTTTTAATCCCACGCACTTTTTTCGTCAGTATTTTTTTCTCGATACAATATTTAAACATTTTGTAAATAAATTCCATTATTGCTCTAGACTACGAGTCATCAAAAATGTTTTTTTGGTTCTTTCGAATCGTAGTTACTTTCTTATAGTTTCCATAATCGCCAGATCATTTGCTCCACGTTGCTTCATTCTTTTCAAAATTCTTCTTGGCACTTTTTAAACTTTAGTTTACTTACATTTATTAATTATTGTTAATCCAAGACTTTCATTATTAAATCTATATAAATATTCATATGTGTATATAATATAAATATGACTAGCATATCATACATGTATCACATGCTATATTGACTATCGTGTTTGCGGACGAATAGGATTCAGGATTTTCATCCCGAGTCCCAATTATTTTTTTTTTTTTTACGATTATTTCTTATTTCTCCTTATTGCTTCGTATCATAAACAATATTTTTTATCGTTTGGCAATTAAAAATCTAATACTTTCATTGTTTGCAAAAAATTGTTGTTAATATTATTATTTTGTTATTTTTATCTTCATCGTTAATTGTTTATTATTAATTTTGTTATTGTTACCGTTATGACTTAGTTGAAAATTAAATTCCACTCGTTCCTCGACATTTTGAAATTTGCTTTCTTTTTGCTTTCTGCTTTTTTACGTTTTTTTTAATTCGACTCTCCACCCGTAGCAGCTCCATCTCCCGATGGACCTCCGGCTGCAACTCCCTGAGAATTCTCCCCCGATAATCCCTGCAACTCGTGCACTCCCTGGAATAATTTGCCTGGAAAACCTTGCAGAAGATCGTACGAGACTGGCGTCGGTGGCAGAGCTGTCGTATGAGCGTGTGGCGACTGCAGCACCGCTATGACCCTTCGCAACTCCTCCAAAGCGTTGCCTGAAATAAAAAAAATTCAAAATTCCAAAAATCACTATTTTTTTATTCCAAAATTTCATTTCGTTCATTTTTTTTGTCGATGATTGTTGCAATTACAAATTTCTCGGTTGACTAGGTTCGTTTGATTCTCCATCGATGAATTTTTTTTTTTTTTTGAAATTTGACAATTTTTCACTCGTTGGTTTTTTTTTTTTTTTTTTTTTTTTTTTTTTTTAACACATAAGGAGGAGGAGGCATATGGAAATTATTAACTCGAAATCGTCGTACCTTGCATGAGAATGTAATTCTTGGCCAGTAGCAGCGTCGCTATCTTGGAAAGTTTCCTTACCGACGGACTATGAGCGTACGGAATTACCGAGCGCAGTTCATCGAGGGCGTCGTTCAAGTCGTGCATTCTTCTGCGCTCCCTTGCGTTTATATTCAAACGAACGCTTTTCCCTTGTCTTGTACTTTTTGATTTTGGTGGACAATTGAGTCTCGATGCTCCTGGTCTGCTGTAAAAATAATCACGATTTTGCCTGAGTTAATCAACTATTTTCTAATTAAGTTAATTAAGTTTGGGTAGAGAATTTTTTTGACTACATTGAAAAATCATTTAGTCTCAGAAAAATGATTCAAATAGATTTTTCTCGAAATTCCGACGTTGCAGTTTTTATTCAAATTTACGAAAATTTACACAATTAAGAATTAATTAGTTTTCAATCAAATTGAAAATGTATTTTTTTTTTTGTTTCGGTTCCAAAAATTTTGAATTTGATAACAAAATGGAAATTTTTCGGCGTTATTTATTTGTCTGTAGTTAGAATTTTTGTCAGCCCTTGAATTAATGATTTTGTAATTTTTTACAATGTCGATCTCGATCGTTTTTTCATTTTTTGGAATTTTCGTTGTGATTTTTTTTTATTACCTCTCCTGATCCGGCCTGTTTTCGTCAGATAATGCGCTGGAAGATGCGTGAGGCTGAGGTTGTTGTTGAAAATAAAAACCACCCAGACCCACTGCCCCCAATGGGGTTCTCCGTCCAGGGGTTGATTGGGGATGATCCCCTGACGAATAACCGCCCGAGGGTCCGGTTATTCCCGGATGAGATGCACTCGGAGCCGAATATGCCATGTTATCGAGCACAGGATTTCCCTGAGAGGGCAGAGGGTGCTGCAAAAAGTTATAAACAATTATTTAATTAATAATTTCGTAAAAAATGTTCAACAATTAATTATCCATGAAATTTGTTTCTCGAAGTATCTCAATATGGTAAGAGTCGAGTAGTCAGTTTTGGCTTCTCACTCCGGGTCAATTTGACCCGAGCCTAACTCGATCTTTGGCCCAAAACTCGAGTTGAACTTTTTTAAAACTTCAACTACGGTAGAAATGATTGTCGGTTGACATTGAATTAGGTCTCAATCTCTTAGTCGGAATTCGCACGATTGATTCAAAAAAAAATGTCTCGAAATATATGCATTTTCCTCGGAGTTGTGAGCCTCTGAACTCGCCGGGTCAATTTGACCCCAAGTCGAAAATCCGTGGTAAGGAAAAGTACAGTTGGATATTGCGATTAAAATCCTTTCCTTTTAACATTATTTTCATCTCGTTGGCTTGATCCAAATTATTTAAATAAATCATTAATTTTCAATTAGCAGATTTCAATTTTTCTCAACAATCGCTCAGTCGTTCAAATTATGACGAAAACTTAGCAGAATGCCAGACTTTTGTGGAAGCAATTTATTATTTTGTTTTTTTTTTCCTTCATCTGATTAAAAATATTTTTATTCGACAGAGTCGTTTTTTTTTTTTTTTTTTTTTTTTTTAATTCTTACATTAGTTCGATGATCCCATGCCCAAGTTGGATGAGTACCTGGTCTCTGCCAAGTGCCAGGATTCAAATGTGCCTCTGGTTCTCTCCGCTCGTCCTCGTCCCCTGAGCTGCTTTCGCCATCGTAAGATCGCATTTTTGATTTTTTTCAAATAATTAATAATTTGATGCACGTCACAGAAATATCGAGAGCCCTTAACTTTTCCTGACTCTGTGAAAGTCCTGAAAAGTCATGCAAAAAAAATCACAGAGTTGATTAAAATTTTTCGATGTATTTTGGGTAATAAGCCAATTCAAAATTTCGCATTTCTTCAAGAACTTTTTCATTCTACGAGCAATTTCGAAAAATTAAAATATAAAAAAGTGTCATTTTTATAAACGATTTAAAAATTTGGATAATTTTTTAAATAAATTTATAAAAAGTACCTTAATTGTTTACGTGGACGATTGGGCTGTTCAATTTTTCTCTTGAGTCGTCCTCTGAGTCATCCCCCCAGGGTTCAGCAAGTTTTTTTACGTACCAATACGTAAATCGCCATAATAAAAATGCAAAAATAATTGATTACCAGATTTTTGATTTTGAAAATAAAAAATGTTTCTCCCACGATGTATTTGGTCGATTTGGACGTCAAGCTTTCATTCCCGTTTATGAAAACGTTTATATATGCTCTCAAAGGACGAATGGCAGACCGCAAATCACAGCCATTTTATTCCAGCATCCCCCGACAAAACGAATTGGCCACTCTCGCTTCAATCTCTGTGTAAATTCTTCTCGTTTCTCACGGGCTTCCTACGAGTTTTTTTTTTTTTTTCAACCGCATACTTTTTACAAGACTGTCTCCAAATTTTCCGATTTTTTTAACCGATTTTTCTACAGTCCAAATCTTTATTTTTTTTAAGGGGGTGGAAAAATAAATTAAAAGATTTATTGCTAATTAAATTAAGGAGATTTAACGAGAGGCACACCAAACGGCCGCAGCCGAGTGCGAACGCACGTATATCTTCACACGCACTTTATTTCGTCCTCGTCCTGCGCCCTGTTTCCCTACCCTGACGCTTTGCTACCCCTATTTTTCAGTTCGACCCTTTCCTCGACAGATGGCGCATCCCCGATTCGACAGATGCTCTTTTTCACCAGATCGTGGCGACCTCTGAAGCTCTTTTAAAAACATCCCTTATTTATCGACTTACGATCACACCGAGGGGATGAAAATGGCGGAAAAATAAATAAAACACGATTTTTAATTTTCATCATTTCTCCGGTTAAATCACTCTGACTCAATTCGGAAATTATTCCCGAAGAAAAAAAATATCAGTTCGAAGAGGGAAAAATTTTGAATCTAAATATCTGTTTAAAAAATTATTCTCCCTTTTTTTCTATAAATTTGAGATTCAACAAGAAACCGCAATAATCATTTCAAGGTTCGTGAATGAAAAATATCTTAGGAAAAAGTTTCGCATTGAAAAAAATCGTAAAAATTACAATTTTTTTATTTTTTCAAATAACTACCCGGGCTCGTTTTCTTTGAATTCGAAATTTTATCGACACCCGATGTCTAATTTCCTTGTTTTTTTTTTTTTGGTTTCATCAAGGAGCCAGAAAGTCTCCGCAATATTTATTTTCCCAGCCTTTTCTGCGAATCAATTCCAAAAAGGGTTCTAGAAACCAAAGAAATTAAAATAATGCAATAATTTTGACGCCAATCTCAGAGTCTACCAAAATCCACTTGAAAACTCACCCTCTAAGGTCCTTTCCTTCAATTAAAATTGCACGAATCAAAGAACTGTCAAAAATTACAAAAAACGTGAATTTAGTGCATGCGAATAAATCGAAACATTCCCTTAATGAAGCGAGACAATAAACGCTTTTAATTCTCATAATCCCAGTCGCGAAATAAAGTTAAAAAAAAAAAAAAAAAACAACAACTCCGACCCCATGAGATAAATGGTCGTCCATCGATCGTCAGCTGAAAATAAAACGTAGACGTGAATAATAATTGAGTGCCTGGGTATCTCGCTTTTGGCTAATGTATCACAAATGTCGATGATAATCCACCGCGTCGAAGGGATGCTGCGATATATAAATATACAGCAACATTATATTCATTTATTTTAATTTATAAAAAATTAAAATTTATCCTTCAATTTTGAAAAATCGAAAATTTTCACGTGCACGTTAAACAGCCCATAGATTTTTGTGTAACCGTAAATACATGATTCTTGTCACGGAATCAAAATGGGCATCCCTCGAAAAAAAACGACTTTGCTCAAAGCATTGTTCACCCCATCTGTCGTGTGTGAATTGGCAGTCTCCCTCTTTCTCTTATTCTCTTCGACTGTCTCCCTCGTCGGCGACGAAATAAGAAGAATATGATATTTTCAAAATAACATAATCCCTGAAAAAATTAGTATCGACTCAAACTCGATTTTTCGATTAATCGATCGTCATTTTTATTTTTTGTTAATTAAATTCAACTCTGAATTTTTTTTTTTCAAAGAATATTCGAAAAATCGAATTTGAAAACATTTTTCGACGTTTTTGTTGTTCGAACAATAATACGTTGGACTGCACTTGAATTTTGGTCTAGAATGAATTTCCAAAAACAACATTTTCATCCCCTTCGAATTGCCTTTTGAAAAAAATAGAAAAATAATAGTTTTGAAGCATTTTTCGAAGCAGCAGGCGACGTGCACCGCGAAGTTTGTATTTCACGATCAAATAAATTGAGAGAGAAGGAGGAGTAGCCCCCGGGGCATTTGGGGGGGCGGGAGGGGGTGGAAAATGTACGCCAGGGGGTTGAAGGGAGTCTCAAAGGCCTGGGAGACGCGAGGGGGTGAGATTCGTTGGCATTAATAATTGGTGCACCAAGGGACCCGGGTGTTTACCATCGACAACTCGACATAATGTTGTCCCAAATGGCTATTGGCGGCCATTTTTCATTTCACCAAAATTTATCCTCCCATCAGAACCGAAAATTCTCACCCCGGACTAAATGACGTCGAGAAAACTTTTTTATCATCTCAAAAGCCTCGAGAACTTTGAAAGAAAATGTAAAAAAAAAAATTTCCACCCCTGTCCGAACCATTTTCACCCTCATTGTGTTTCCAGCTCTAAATAATATTCCTCAGCCCTCAATCTTAAGTTCGTAGCTTAAAGCGACGTGAAACTAATCGATAAGATAATACCAAACACGCGGATGGATTAATATCGATTTTTCAAGTGTGTAGGAAGAGAGCAGGCGTGACCGTTCCCAGGGGTTGGAGAAAACGATAAATAAGTTTCGATCTTCTTGGTCCCCAAGGATCTTTGCCAGGTATTATCGAGGCAAGCAGATAAAAAATATTTCAACGGGATAAGAATGATTATTATTAAAAAAGCTTTACAAAACAAAAAGTCAACAATTTTTATTAAATATTTATAAACAATCAAAATAATAATGAATCCCCTGAATTATGGACATTGAGAAATTTGTTAGTTTGATCGAAAGACATGGATGAAAAAATGGAGCAAGCCGTGATCTCTCAGAGCCCTGAATCATCGGAGGTTTTTTTTTTTTTTTCTTTTTTTTTTCTCTACATAATAAAAAATGCATCGTACCAGAAGCCACGAAGAAAACGGGCTTATACAAACGTACAGTTCCTTGCTGCCTACATATATTTCTCAGAACGAAGAGGAGAGAGGAAAAAGCGAGCAAAAGTGTGTAAACATTGGAGAATATATGTAGATGTTCCCCGGGAAATGTGGACGTAAAGAAATATCAAGAAAGGACGAATAAGGGATGAAGAAGAAAAAGGCGTAAAAGGAGAGAGATTTTATCGGAAGGGGTGCAACACTCCCGCGCGTTTCTCGAGCAAAATTCGCGAGGAGAGGATCGAAGGAAAAAGAAAAAAGACAAAGAGATAAATAGGAAGAGAGGGAGAGAGACTTAAGGGTGGGAAAAAGGGGGTTGGTTGGTTAGGAAGCGTAGATTCACGCAGAAAAAAAAAAGACACGATGAGAGAGGGATGAAGCAGGGGGATGGAGGGTGAAAGAATATATAGGAGTAAGACTGGGGAGAGTTGCCTTGGCAACCCTGTGCTCGGGGAATGGACCGCGGGGGTGAGAGAAGCGAACGGGGCTTGCCGGCGAGGGTTGCGGGGGATTTCAGCTCGTGGTTCCCTGAGCGGATCAATACAGCATCCGAGCGCCTGTTCCCGGACCAAATACAGCCCCGAACCACCCCCAAGCCACCCCCACCCCTCGCGGCTCAACCCCAACGACGATAAACAGAGAGAAAAGAACCGAGCAAAGGACAAAAAGAGAGCGCCCAGAATTCCAAAGTGTCCAACCGCTCAAATACATGTATGGGCTCCCATAGACGAAACCATAACCCTTTCCTCCTTTCTTCTCTCTTCGTGCCAGCCACGTCAAAAAATTATTCACCCCCCCGCATCCCTTGTTTTCTCTCTCTCTCTTTCTCTCTGCGTCTCTTTCTTCCACTTTTTCTCTACCATTTTTATTTTAACTTCTCCCCTCCCTACTCCTCCCTTTTTTTACCATCCACCCTTTTTCTTCCGGTACAGGTTCACCCTCGATTCCACATACGCATCATAAGCGAGATTACTTCGCTCAAAGCGACCAGGGCGGACATCGTACTCATTTATGATTCGAAATATCCTCAAACCAGCCCTTATGACTTTTAGTCACGTTTTTCGCTCGTCGTCCACCATCCTATACAGCAAATCTCTCTTTTCTAACCCTTTCTCTCACTCTCTCTCCCTTGCCCTCTTTCCACAACGGTTACAGCGTGCCACCTCAACGGAAAACGCAATAGAAAAGCTTCAGTCGTGACATTCACCAACGCGGCTGCCTCGAACCATCGATCCTTTTTACCTCCCTGTCCCCCTCCTCCTTCTCCTCGTGCCACACGTTACGAGAGAACGCAGCCTCCTCTCCCTCCCTCGCTCTCTCTCTCTCTCTCTCTTTTTCATTTTGTGTGTGCGATCAGCCATTACATTTTCCGCCATTATACTATTCGCTACGTACATGTATTTAGCGAATGGACATGTTTGTTAAAATCCAGCTTCCCACTCTGGACCAACGACAAATAAATAAATCCTCCCGTGATCCTTTCTCGCCCACTGAATCTTTCGAATCTCGACCCGATGACAAATTAAACGAGTTCACTGATTTTTCTCACAAGAAAACCAAAAATATTTGCTTCACAAAAAACTCTTTCGCTCGCAGTGTTCGTTGGAATCGAACCGAACGAATTTTTTTCTCAGGCTCTCAAATCACCCAAAGATTTCATCAGTTTTATCCTCGGGCACGAAACCTTGATTTTTGGTTTTTCTTTGTTTTTTTATCGACTATCGGGGGTGGTTGATGATTTTCTTCGAAAAATAATGACGATCAGCAATTAACTAATATTTTAATTAGCTCGATGAAATTTTACGTCGAGCTCGTGTCAGCAACATCGTTAAAAAAAAATCACAACCCCTGTTTGAATTTTGGAAATATTTTTCAGATTTCAATGAACCTTCAAGCTTATCAGTTTTTTTTTTTCACATGAACTGCAACCCTTTTGAGATTACGACCCTTGTTCGAGGAGTCTTTTGCTCCGGAAGGGATAAAAAGATATTTTCCAACGTAATTTCATCCCTTAAACAAAAAAACAACCCTTGTTTAATTTTTTTTTTTCAAAAAGGGTTGAAAGAAACAATAATTTGCCTACGATTCCACGAACCTGGGAAAATAATAACTTCAGCCTGATAACTCCGTCTCTCCTTTTTTTTTATTAATCTTTAGAAACGCTGAACGAACTCCAATATTTTCAATTCGTCGACGTTTTAATGCTGCTGGTCGGATTTTCCGATATAAAAATATTGGTTCCCGAAGGACATTGCGATTAGGGAGGGGGGGGGGGGGAGCTCAGAGAGTAGCTGGACAAAAGTTTGTACACAACAGTTACATTTTTACTGGCACTCGTACATGTCTATGTATTTAAAGTCTATAGACATATATTCATTAAAAGAGAATACAGATTATCGACAGCTTTCACGTTTGTATCCTAACAAGAATCTTTCTTTCCCCCCACCCTCCCTTTTGAGTATTCTGTGTACTCAACGTAACTCAACAAACGTTGAGGTGCATAAATTGCTGCTGGACCTGCTATCGTCTACAGAGGAAGCGAGAGAAAGAAAAAGAGAAAGAGAGAGAGAGAGAGAGAGAGAGAGAGAAAAAAAAATGCTTCTCGTACTCATCTCGTTGAATAGGGTGCATATATAAATAGTGTGTTTGTGTGCGAGGGTCATGCGCTGAACAGCGCAGTCAGCCTGTCTAGTAGCATCCTACACATTTTATAGAAATATATGGGCATTTTTGTGTCTAATTACTACCTTAATTAGTGGCTTTAATGAAAATTGATTATTGGCTATGGAAAATGTGTCGAAATTTATTTCTAACAAGCCTGGAGGTTAATGGGTGTTGAATTAATTGTTGAAGGTCGTCGGTATTTATCATCGCTTTAAGGATTATTTATGGTTACCATTAAATAATGGGGCTTTCCAAATTTTTAGAAATTCACCGTTTCGTTTTAATTGACTGGAATTTTTCTCACTCGTGGCGATTTACTAATGGAGCATTTTTCCAGGTTCAAATTTGAAGTAAAATGGAGAAAAAAAATTTTGCACCCTTAAAATGTCGAAAACTACCCTTATCGATTGGAGAATTTTTGTTTGGCATTTTGGATGATAATTGAAATGGACGATTCGCGTGGATTTTCCTGTGGAAGTTGAAATTAAGTGGTTGAAGGGAAAAGGGCTCGAACGACCCGATTTAAGGGCCAAAATTGTGTACTTTAGGCCCTTTCTGGTGGAGAGTAGTCTCTAGAGGGATGATCGCGTGGTAAGGGAAAATAAAGGGTCGCTGGTCCAACCGAATCATCAATTCGAGCATCGAAAGTTTAATTGATGATTTTCGGTCCTCCAGCAATCTCCAGCAGGCTGCGAGGGGCGAATGAGCGAGAAAACGAAGCGAGAAGAGAGAGAGAAAGAGAAAAGGAGAGAGTGAGAGTGATCTCGTCGGGGCTGCTGGCCCTTTGTTCGTCCCAGAGCCCTTCCTCGTCGTCAGGGTAAATCTCCCTTTCCCACAGATCGCGAGAAAGCCTGTGAAAAAAAAAAAAAAAAAATTATCCAGACACGATGACGAACCATTTTCATTTATTCGTGTCACTTAATTTTTCTCCTATTCCACAATTTTATTCATTTTATTTGCTCCAGAATTATTATCGGCTAACATTTTTTTCAATATTATTTCAATTTATTTTTCAATTTTTATTTGAAGCCATTGTGAAAACGATTTTAATTTAATTAACAGTGTAATAAGAATTTTAATTAATTATCATTTTATTTTTAATTGATTTTAATAATGAATAAACGGTTTCAAGACTCCATGAGCTTCCCATAAGCTGTTCTTTGACGATAGTTAAAAAAAAAAATGACTTGCAGGAAGACTTATATTTCATTATGCCAAAAGTAATCGATCTCTATATTTATAGATATATCGAAAATCCACCCTCGGTGATCGAAAGCTTGGAAATAAGTGAACGAGTCTCGAGAGATATTAATACGAATTCGATCTTGGTCCTTACATTCTCATCGTCTGGAGAATCGCCTCTCTCGTTTTCGCGGATCCCCTTGCAATTTTTTCAACGTCCCGGGAATCCCTTGTAGGAAGAAAAAAATATAAAAAGGCGAAAAAAAAAAAAATAAAAACAAAGATGGCGCGGAGAGGTTTAATTTTTTTGTTGCAGTGGCTTTTCTCTTCCGTCGTGTATTTACGTCGACAAGCTCACGGAATTGCTTCGAGAGCCGTAGAAAAACGGGCTCGAGAGATCCGTTCTCATTTTTATATTTTTTGCTCTCTTCTATATAATATTTTCCCGGAAACTACCCCTCGTGGGAAAAATCTTCTTGAATTTGTCTCTTGAATTATTTTTCTCGGGGAAGCCCGCCAGCGAGAGCCGGAAAAAAACTTTCCGTGTGACATAAACGATGTAAGAAATTAACCATTGTCGTTTTCATCCCCTATTTTCAACCCTCTCGCTCCCGGAAAACTCGGTGTACAAACTTTTCTGCCGTCGAGGCACAAGATGCTTTTTATTTTCACCAATACTTTATTTATTCATATAAATATGTATATAAAGAGACATATATATATATATATAAATATGTGTGTGTGTATCGTTCATCCCTTAGTCTCCACCCCCGTTCGCGGTGCCTCCGAGCTCTGGGAGAAAATTTGCGGTATTAATTTCCTCCGGAAGGACGGAGGTCCGCGCGCGAGGGGCTTGTGCGTTCGAGAAGAGGGGGTTGAAAGTCAGAGCTCTTTTGCTCGGGGTAGCTCGTCTCAGGCGGAGGCTCGAGCAACAACAAAAAATTATAAAAATAAAGAAAGATCGAGCCCAGCATCCGTACGGAAAGGAGAGAATCAAGAGAACAGCAAAAGAATGTGCGTGTGCGAGAAGGAGAGAGAGAGAGAGAGAGAGAGAGAGAAGGGGATGGAGGGAAAAGGAGCGGGGAAATTTAATAAAATTTCATCCCTCAGCCCCTGGGCAACCCCCACAAAGCTGCCGGGCCAGTTGGCGGTCACCATGGTGACGCAGCATCCCTCGCCGCCCCGTGACGTCACTGCTCCATCGATCTGCACAAGCACCGAGCAACTCCAGCCTCAACGAGCTATAGGGGTTGTTTCTCGTACGTAAACGTGTCGATGTGTGAGGCTGCAAACGTGTGAGTGTAACTCCGTCCTTTTCGAGCGTGGTTATCGCGCTCCAGCAGCATTGGCACGTCACACGGACACACACACACTCAGGGGTGAACGCAAAACCAACCTATCGCGAATACCGAGAAAAAGAAGAAGGGAGAAATGGAATAAGGGATGAAAAGGGATGAAGAAAGAGGAAAATACTGAGGAGGCGAGAAAGGGTCAGCGGATGAGATAAAATGAGGGTTGGAGAAGAATCAGAAAGAGAAAAACAAAGAAATAAGGGATGAAGACAAAAATAAGGGTTGCTTACGAAAAAAAAAGTTGAAAAGGAGAGACAGAAAATGAACAAGAAGAGATGATGAGAAAGTACCGATAGTTTTGCTAAACAACTAACACCCTTGCACCAAATTTCTTTCTCCCTTTTCCACCCCCAACCCTTCTTCCTCCGAAAGGTCTGCTTTTTTTTTTCCTTCACTCCTTCTTTTCTCGTTCTCCATTTCCTCTCGTCTGCCCTCTCGTTTTCTCCCTGGCTTTTACTCTTCTGGGTGACAAACCTTTTTAGGGGATGAAATTGCGAGAATTAGTCTTCTGTCTTCCTACTTCCATCCTCAAAGACTTGGCTCTCGGATTTCAAAGAAAATTTCCACGTCATTTGACACTTCGTTTTCTCGCAAGATAAACAAATTGAAAAATTACAATATTTCAAACTTTTCTTTCCTCAAAACTTAATTGGCTACGTCGTTTTGTCCAACGAAACATAAAATTCTTTTCCATCGATTTTTTCCACTTAATCGTCACGTCCAAATTTCCATATTCTTAATTATTATAAAAATGAAAATAATAACGTTATTTTATTTTTTTCTCTTTCGTCAGATACACTTTCCAGACTTCCCACATAAAAGTCGTCTAATTCAATTTCTTACACCCCTACGTGTGCCACGTGTGCACCAAGAGATCGTTATCGGAGAACGAAGCATGAGAATTTTTTTTTTTTAAATCTGATAAAAAATAAAAAATGGTGAATGAATCGATGACGTAGTTGCCATTTTTTTCATCCCCTTTTTACATATTAAAAAATATAAATACATGGTAAAGTTTATGGGTTTAAATTAAAGGCCACGACGAAGCATTCTCAACGTTTTTTATAAATTTTTAAATAACAAAACCACCCCCCCAAGGCGATTAAACGTTTTTTTTTTAATTTGCGTTGCTCAGTCTTATTCTTACGAGATAATTCGGTGCATCATTTAAAGCAAGACACCCTCTATATGCGGAATGAGTTTACTATCTCTTGACGAGGATTTAAGGCGTCGAGCTGTCTGGGACGTCGTCCTCGCGGCCACCGAACCCTTGCAATGTGCGCGCGCTCGTGCGCCCCCTGGTGCACTTACGAGCGAGGAAATCTTTCGTAAACTCGTGGCATTCCAAGCACCCGGGGAAGAAATAAAGTGACATATTTAATTTCATTGAAAAAATGATGGCCAAATTTAACAATTTAATGGAAATGAATAAATTTCAATGTGATTACAATGATTAAGTGAAAAAAGTATCATTATTATTGGATTCATAAATTTTTATCTATAAAATCCATATCGATCGATAAAATGCAAGAAAAAAAAAGCAAACGAAGGAAAAACCATAAGCAATTACACTGTTCCTCTTGGTTCATCATACCGTGTCTGTTCTCTGGACAAAAGCCCGCGAGAAATCGTCGATTGATCGGGTCCAGACTGTCCATATTTGCCCCATGTGATTCCTAGCGTTATATAGATACAAATATCGATATACAGGGTGTCCGAAAAGTGACACAATTTTTTCATTGCTTCGGTAAGTTTCTATCATTCCAGAGAGAAAAGTCCTCAGCGATTTTCCTCTCTGACTTACCATTCTGCGTATATTTATTGATTTATCATTTTTCATAAAATCGAGCTCTATTCATCGATTTTATCGTCTTTTCAAGTCCTCGAATTTCTTTGCTCATTTTTGGGACACCCTGCTCGTTTCCACAGAGAACGAGAAAGGATCCGAAGCGTGAGATCCGAGGGAGAGAGAGAGAGAGAGAGAGAGAGAGAGGCCAAAGCCCCGAAAATCGAAATGCAATAACACTAGTTGGCCGGGACCGGGTGATAGTCCTGGCTGGCGGCATTGGAGAGGGTGCATCTATCTCTCCGGTAACCCTCCACGCTCTCCTTCACCCTCAACGTATATAAACGTGTATATAGTCGTTATATATATATGTATATGTATATATATGGGGTTCTTGGTCCTTTCTCTATGTGTTCGTCCCACAGGCTGGGGATTCCAGGGACGGCAGAGTGTTGCCTAGCGACCTGGCGAGAATCGCTGTCATTTCCTCTCTCTCTCTCTCTCTCTCTTCCTCTTTTTCCTATTTTTCCCAGTCGTTTTTCTTTATTCCTTTCTCGGTTGCTCCTCGTTTCTACCACGTTCCATCCTTATTTTCCTCTCACGCTCTTTCAATCCCCTCGTATTTGAAAGAGAAAAAAAATATCTCTCTCTCTCTCTCCCTCCCCTGCTCGCCCCGTTGTCTTCATTTTTTCTTCTCCCGTGTCGAGACCTTTTTTACTTCGCGTTTTCCGCCTCCACTTTTCTCCCTTTTTCCATCCGGAATCATCCACCCCATCCCCACGATCCCCTTCAAATTTTTTCACCACCTTTACCGAAACTTGCAAGTTTGAAAATTTTTGAAAATGCCACTTCCCTTTCCATTTTTTCTTCTTTTTTGGGTTTTTATTTCTCGTGGATTTGAGGTCACGGTGGACTGGTTTTTATAGGAGGGCGTGGTCACGACCCATCCACTTTCCAGTTAGCGACCTTTCGGCCTTGAGAATTGACCAAAAATGATGAAAAAAAAAATTTTCATTTTTTTTTTTAATTTTCTTAATATTCTAATTTCTTTTTAATTCGATTCTTATTTTTTTCGGGAACGAAAATCTAAATTGTCGTTCAAAGGAATAAAAGTCGAAATTTTGGAAAAAAAAAATACAATTTTTTTTCAAAAAAGTAATTTTTAAGCTTCTGTTTACGATTTTCAAGGTTTTTATTTGTCCTTCGCTTACAAGGCTGCACGGATAAAGACTGGTATCTTTTTAGGAGATCAATCGTCCGAAAATACGTTCAGTATCGGAAATAATCAAATTGTTCTCCTTAACAAATCAAACGAACAGTTTAGGCGAGTTTCCAGATCGTCTCATCGAGCCCTACTGCGTCTCACAGCAGGGAAACTTGGATCTTTACCGAAGCGATGGAACAGCAGGGGTGACGATGCTCTCATTTATTTACAGAAACGATAGAAAAATGATGCAAAACGTTACCAAATATCTTACGTTTTATTATTCACGCAATTTTTTTTCATTTTCCTCAACTTTTCGTTCGGCTCGTGTATTTTTAAATAAAAAAAACAATTAATTAACCAATTTTTATTCGATTGAGTTTCCAAGTTTTTCTTACCTCATTAAGATTCGGTGGCAAGCCTTAGGTCAAGGAAATTTAATTTTTTTATGACGATTCTTTCAATACCTTAAAGTACAAAATTCCTTAATTATATATCGATGATTTTTGTCACGTATTTTGTCCAAACGTTGCCAAAAATTAATCAGTTTTTTTTACACGAAAATTTTGTTGAAAAAAATTTTTTTACACTTTAAACTCGATCACTAGCTCAAAAGATTGTTATGTATGGAAATAAGGGATGAAGGGATGAGTGGACCGGGACCCAAAGAATTGAAGGAAGAGGGTGAGGTTCAGTTTCCAAAAAAAAAAGGTAAACCGAAGCTAATTTTAGTCTAAATTTAAGATGGAATTTTGAAGCTCGATGAAACTGAATAAAAGATCCAATAAAAATAAGATCTCGCACACTGGGGTCAATAAGAGTTTCCGATGAGGCTAGAACCACAAAATCGTTTTTGATAAGTGTGCATACGTGTGGGATTGAAAATGGGGAAAGGCACAGAAACTGAACGATAATCCTTGGAGAGTGCAAGATTCGTACAGAGTGAAGAGCTCCAGTTTGCAAAGGGGATTTTTAGGGGAGGATTCTTAGGGGTGAGTCAAAGGAATCCCCATATTTTTAACGCATTGAAAAGATCCTAGTAGATAAACTTAAGCCCCGATTTACTTCAATAAATATGGATTCGTTTTATCTCATTCGTGGGCCTGATAATTCGATGATATTTCATAAATTTCATCATTTTTAATATTTAACTATTTACGAAAAATTATTGACGATTTTTATATTAGAAATCAGAATTATTCAAAATTTTAGGCCAACTTTGCCAAACAGTGAAGAAATGATTAATTATAATTGACCATGAAATATTTAAGTTATCTGAACATAATAATTTGATAGGTGACGATTTTTATGGTTTCCGAATGACAAAAACCGAATTCAGGCTCGAAGAATCTATCGGAGGATGCTGCAGAAAAAGAAAAACCAAAACCTCTGTTATCGTAACCTCGATTAGCGTAATTTTTCTCGTTCTGAGCAGAATTTCGATGGGTTTTGCCTCTGTTACGATAATAGAGGTTCCAGTGTAATCGATCCATTGTTAACGTGTCGCAATGGAAAAAAAAGTTCACACAACTTGTAAGAATCGTACAAGGAACCTCTATTTCCATAACCTCACTTAGCGTAATTTTCCTTCGAACCAAATAATTTAATAATTGACAATTTTTCTATTTTCTGAATGACAAAAACCGAATTCTGGCTCGAAAATTCTATTGGAGAATGCCACCGAATTAGTTGAACCAGAACCACCATTTCCGTAACCTCACTTAGCGTAATTTTCCTTCGAACCAAATAATTTCATAATTAACAATTTTTCTAGTGTCTAAATGACAAAAATCGAATTCAGGCTCGAAAATTCTATTGAAGAATGCTGAAAAATACAGAACCTCTATTTTCGTAACCTCACTTAGCGTAATTTTCTTCGTTCTGGTCGGAATATCGATGGGTTTCGCCTCTGTTACGATAACAGAGGTTCAACTGTAATCGATCCATCGTTGACGTGTCGCAATGGAAAAAAAAAAATCCTGCAACTCGACAAAAGGTGTGAAATGATAAAAAAATACTTTCCAAAATAAAAAATGTCCTTCTGATTTAGAAAAACGTTGAAAAAAGTTATTTCCATCGATTATTATCGTCATAAGTCTGATCGTAGGGAGGACCTAAAGTCGAGCATTTTCAGGCAACTTTTTCGGGGATTCTGTTCACGTTTGAGCCGAGGGTTGGCGAAAAAAACAGGCGGCTTCTCGAGAAACGCGAGCAAAAAAAACACACACGCACAGTGATAAAAAGGGCGGTTTCCACACATGGCCCAGGGGGTAGTTTTATACATAGAAAAAAAAAAAAAAACGACCGATACGTACGAGCGAAGCTTGCGAAGGATTGTGAACTCGAAGCCCGAATAGGAATCTCACTCTCACGTGTTTTTCTTTCCCTGCGGAGCGTTTCCAGTGGACCAAAAATTCGCATCGTCAAAATTTAGTTCGCTCAACATTTGTGTAATATTTTAACCGATCCCTTGACTCTCGAATCGACACGAAGCTTTAGCCTCGAAAAGTCCACGATTTTTTTCATTCCTCCTCCATTTCCGCGACTGATTTTCCGACTCGGGAAATAAAACGAAAAATAAATGACGGACGAAAGTCTAAAAAATCCGAAAAATGCTTTTGATTTTCTTCATTTTTCAAAATTATCAAAAAATTCAGCAACACCAAAATCATAAGGATGGAAAAAAATTGATTAACCAAATAAAATTTTAACCATTTCGGAACAAAAAAATTTTCGTCTCGCGGAATCGAAAAGTCGATAAAAATTGGGCAGGAAATTCGAAAGTCACGAAAGAGAAGGGAATTCGTGGTACGAGATTTGAAAGAAAACGAGCAAGTGTCGGAAAAGTACAGCGAGCTATTGAAAGTGAAGAATTCTCTCCGGACCAGCGCCTCGAACATTCGCCTCTGTCGTATTCGCATTTGTGCAGAAAGTGCAAACGCAATTTGCAAATTTCACGAACTAAGAGCAGCACTCGCTGCGGAGGCTGGAATTATCTTCGCAGAGTTTTGCTCGACGGAAGAAGAAACGCAGAACGAGAAGGAGGAAGCGTGACGTTTAGGCACGACGGAAAAAAAAATTCGAAAGAAAAATAAAAACGGTAGAAAAAAAAGAAAAAAGAAAGAACAAACGGGGGCGAAGAGAAAATTGAAAAAAAAAATCACGCTCCAAAAAAATGGGGAAGCATAAGGAAGAAACAGAAAAAAATAGAAAGCCAAAAGGATCCGAAACTCAAAAGCGAAACGCAGCGAATTTTAATTAAAAAAAAAAAAAAAAAAAAAAAAAACATCGCGATTAAAAATGGAGGAGATTAGAAAATAATTTAAAAAAAGTGAAAAGACTCGAAGGAGCAGAAGGAAAAATGTGGTGGTAGAAGCGAAATGCTGAAATAAAGGGAAGAGGAAGGAAAAAGGAAGGCGAGCAGGAAGCAAAGAAGAAAATGAACACAAGAGAAAAGAACAACGTAAAAAAAAAAGAGAGAGAAGAGAAGAAGAACAAAAGTGAAGAAGGAGAAGTAAATACAATAAGAAGAGATGGGGAACCCTTGTGGAAGGAAGGGGCTGAAGGTAACGTTGGAAAGTGGTGCATAAAGGGGTGGGAAATAGTGGAGAGTACGTCGTGCGAGGGTGGAAAGCGTAATGTGTACAATTCTCGTTCTCTCTTTCCCTCTGTTTTAGTAATTTTATTTTTTTTTTCCACTGCTCGCTGGTATTCCTTGCGAGCGCACGTTTCGCTCGTACTAGACTTTCAAGTATTTTATAGAGGGAACAGGGAAGACTGTGAAATCGGTAAAACGAGACAGAACCAAAAGTGCTGAGCGGAAGAATATTAGAGAAAAAACATTTCGAGTGTGAGTTAATTGAGGATTCGAAATATTACGAAAACAGGGGTAGTTCGTTGAAGAGAAAAAAAAAATTATGAAATAACGTGGAAAATTCTCCCTTCTTTCGAATTATTCGACAAACCAAGCAATTAAACGAACTAGAAGCACAATTATTCATGGATTCAATGGATCTGGGTCTCCTGGACCCAGTGTATCAACGAAGAATCAATAAATTTTAAAATATTTCAATTTTTTTTTTTAATATCGAAGAAAAAAATTACTATTTCTAAGATTTGTGACTTTCGTTCTTCTTCCACGTAACAGAACTCGGAGTGCAAAGGAAAAATCAGTTCGAGACCTTGAAGGTTATTTTAAAGTGCATCGTAGCTTTCTCTCGAGCTCAGTGGAGAGTGCAATGTAGAGGAAAGCCAAAGGGGATTATATGCCTGCTTTTCTACGTACATTCTCCTATGGACGAATGCCAAAAACATTCCTCGCAGCGAACTACCCTGCTGGTGCTTTTCACCCTGTGACTCTGAATTCTGGGCTTGCTTCACTGGCGAGACTTTCTCTCTCTTGCTCCCTCACTCTCTTCGTCTTTCTCTTCTGAAACTCTGTAGTAAAACGTACATAGTAGATTCTGACATTGAGGGAAAGTGGATGAGAGCTTTATGTCGTGATTCGTGAGTTCGTCGAATCACTTGCTTCCGAAAAATGTGGAAAAATCCAACATTTTCAAAATCAAAATTCAAAACATTGTGAAAGCACCTGAAAAAAAAAAAAAAATTCAACATCAAAACCCTCGGCCAACTTTTTCAATGTCTCATTATCCAGTAATTTTCAAAAAACAAATAAAAAACAAATTTAAAAAAAATCGTCGACTCGTCCATGACATTTCGAACGAAAAATCGAGACAGAGAACGTGAGACACATCGCCAACGATTTAAATTCATAATTTCACAAAATGCTGCTTTGAAAATTCAGAAAAAAATCAATGAAAACCAAAAAAATACGAAGTACATTTGAGAAGAACAAAACATTATTTTATTTTATTTAATTTTTTTTTTTCAACAATCTCCTTCCGCAAGCGTTGATTGAAAAAGTAAAAGCAAGTTTAAGTGAATATATTTATAGGAATAAAAGTGAAAACGCTCGGAAAAAATGGCTCGTTTATTTTTTTCACCCCCCAAGAAAAAAGGAGCTGCAAATTTAGTGAAAAACGATCGAAACGATTGCAGCTTTTTCGAGCACTAATCAAAAGCAGTGTGACCGGTGTCAGGGACTCTCGATTCCACGAGAAACAAAGCGTTTGGTGAATCGATTGGAATTATTGGAAAAAATGGGGGATGTTTTTTGAGGGTTGATTCCAGGACGCCCTTGAACGGACGAGAATGGCAAGCTACTTCGCAAAAGAGCCTTGCACCCGGTTAGAGATTAATATATAGATGCTCGAGAAAACCGGAAGTGGAAGGTATAGTCATAAAGTATGAAAGCTCGGTCCACGAGAAAGAAACGAGAATTGGAAGCAAAATGAGAAAAGCGAGGGAGGCCATCGTACAAATACATTCATACATATATTTATCGTTTCCGAGTCCCTCGCAGCTTCCGCCAAGTTGGTGCGCTTTTCGCGGTTAAATGCGCACGCGTCCTCATCCAATGAGCAAGAGAAAACAAGAGAAAGAGAGAGAGAGAGAGAGAAAGGGAAATTCTCGAACACCCTTGTCGAAGGGGTGGTTGAGGAGATTCGTGGTGGAGGGGGAAAAGGTATTCGGAGAGCATTTCCAGTCCAGAAACGTGAGGACCAGTCATTGGCACATTTAGCTCCTTGAAAAGCGTTCCAATTAAAACTAAATTTGTATAAATCTGAAAAACAAAAAGTTAAAAAAAAAATCATTTTTTGTTTTTTTTTTGTTTTTAATTGTAATTAAAATAAATCGATGAAACTTTTTCTGAAATTCGTTACAACTCAATAGTTTGGAATCTTCAAAAAAATCTTCAACATTCGAAAACATTGAAAATTCGATCTCAAAAAATGCAGAAATTTATTAAATTATTTAAAATCATAAATAGTTCAAAAATTTTCTTTTTATTTTGTGTGCCAAGCTCTGAAAATTTAGTTCCCTCAATATATACATTTATTCGAGCCTCGATCAAAGGACCCAACAGGATCATGTGCAACGCGCGCAACCCCCAACTGCGACCCCTTTCATCTCATGAAAACAGAGACAGAGAGAGAGAGAGAGAGAGTCCGGGGAAGTCCACTCGACTCTCCGAGCCACAGCATCCCTTCCCTCGTCATCCTCACAGAGTCCCAAAGAAAAGGGCCTAAAGATCGCCTCAACAGATCCAACTTACGCCCTTCTCGCTATCAGATATTTATGTACTTTGTATATATGTTTATATAGGGGTGGTTTCCGAAGAGACACACACCATTTTCCATCCGCTATGAGAAAGCTCCCCTCTTGCTCTCTCGCTCAAAATCCACGTCCGTTCGGCGCATCAGGCACGAGCCAAGAGGTGAAGGCTGGTGGGTCTGTGCCAACCCCGTCGACGCGTGGATTCTGCTCTTCACGACGAGTTTAACGAGCGAAGGCTTCGAGGCTTCTTCTATCTGTCACGCTCTCTTTCTTCTAACGTGCCTCGTGTGCCCCTCAGTGTCTATTTTTCCAAATAAATATAAAACGATTATAAGAGCAAAAAAGAGGGTAACGAGTTGTGTCATCATTTTAATCAACAGGCTAATGAGCTTGAAAAAAAAAATAAATCAAAATATTAAAATCCAAAGAAATTTTTCTGGCAAATTAGCATCGGGAAAAAAATTAGAGAACGATTACAATTTTTTTTCTGTCATTAAATTTAAAAATTTGACTTTGTAGAATTTTGTTTCTGCGTCGAGAATTTTGTGACATTTTTTCAAAACGTGCTTTCTGTTTGTTTCGATTTTCCATTGACGGAAACGGACGTGAAAGTCTCTCGGTGCATGGTCCGAAAATTGCTGAAAAATTCAAAGTGAAAAGGAAAAACAACGAGAAACACACACACACACACACAAACATTAAAACCCGCGGAAATTCTTGGCGAAATAAAATGAAAAATGGAGAATCAGTGAGTTATGGAAACAAGAGAAGAAAAAAAAAGGAGACTGTGGAGAAAAGAAACGTGGAACTTGAGGAAAAATGTTAAAAATCGATCGAGAAAAATGAAGAATCGTACAAAAAGAAACAGAAATTGACTGGATGCCGCGGAGGAAGCTGCGAACCACGAAGACCAGAAAATAAACAAGGCAAAAAAAAATCTCCCTCCAAAAATGGGCCGTCGATAGCAAAAAAATACGATGGAAAAAAAACGATGGAAAAATGTGTGAAAATTGAAAAGCCGAAAGAAAAGCTTTTCTTGAAAAAGGAAAACAGCGTAAAAGTCAAAAAAATTTAAGGGCTCGTGGACAAGGGTTGAAAAAGCTTCCCCCACCCTCGACAAGATCCTGTCTCCGTCGTTCAGAGCCAAGTGGGGGTAGTTGAGCCAAAATCGTAGCAGGGCCTTGGGGGAGGCTTTAGGGGTAGTTGAGCGTCGAATAAAGGGGTGGGAGAGTCGAGGGGCAAAGAGGGGATGCAAGTATATCGTGCGAATATCTGGCACTGGGGGTAGGGCAAGACGGGCGACGGCGGAGAGGGCGCAGTGGCCCCGCGACCATCAAACCATCAACATCCCCAGGAAGAGCTCGGATCGACGACGACGACGACGACGACGACTTTCGAGGCTTGCAAACGTTGCCGGTGTACTCAAATTATATATATCGTTTATTTCGTGTATATATCTGTAGAGACATGGACACTCGTATCTTTTTGTATATTAAGGAAAAAGCGCGCATGAGCAGCTCGAACAACGCCGGTAATGTCGACGTCGACGCCCCGAACTTTTCAACCCCCTCTTTGTCTCTTCTTCTCTCTCGCTCTCTCCCCCGGTTCTGCTTTCTCTCTCTCTCTCTCTCTCTCTCTCTCTCTCTCTCTCTCTCTCTCTCTCTCTCTCTCTCTCTCTCTCTCTCTCTCTCTCTCTCTCTCTCTCTCTCTCTCTCTCTCTCTCTCTCTCTCTCTCTCTCTGTGTGTGTCTCTCTCGTCTCGTTTGATATCTTTATCTTTATTTCTCTCTCTCTCTCTCTTCTCCATTCTCTCGGGGTTGGCCGTCATCGGGGTCCCGTCTCTGTTCACCAACACCGGCTCCGTAGTCGTCGTCGTCGTCTTCCCCGCGTAAAAGCCCCTTAAAACTCATCCGGAACGAGTTCGGAAGTCGTTAACAATAATTGGAGAAAAAAAGGAGCGAGATTATGAGGATTTTGGAAAATCTAACAGGATTAAGGAGCCAGGAAGATAAATAAACTTTTGCAATAATGGTCCAGGTGTTTTTTTTTTTTTTTTTTTTAAATATCGTGATACGGAAATGGTTCGTTTTGCTTGGGGATTTCGCTTCCGAATTGAAATTGTGGCCCTCCTAAATTTTTTCACATTTTCTGTGAATTCCTATCGAAATTTATGTGGAAATTATTTTTTTTTAAACATTTTTTTTTCTGTTTATGGGCTGCGACGATTCAATTTTATGGGCTTTTTTATGGGCAATACTTTCTCGTCAAGTTTTGACCTTGGAACCATTTTTACAGACCGAACCACTCCGGCGGATTTATCTGGCTTCCGGTGCTACCGGAAGTCCACCGGTTCCCCCTCCATACGACTATCTTTCTTCTCACTTTTTTGAGGATTTTTCAAAATTCCTGTCATTTCAACCACTGCCTTTTTATTTCACCATCTTTTCTCTTCGATTCACCAACCATTTATTTGTCACGTGATCGCGCAACCAGAACACCAAGGAAACCGGAAGTTCACCGAACTTCGTGACCTTTTTTCCAAGCTTCAAACCTCCTCGTGATACAGTTTGGTAACTTGATTTTTGGCTCTTCGATATTTATTGCTCGAGCTGAAAAGGACCGACGAACCACTCGGCAAACGAATTTTTAAGGTAACGTTACATTTTTTTCAAAATTCTTTAATTTTCAATTTTTTCACTCATTTTTATTATTATTTTTTCTCCAACGGATTTAAACTCCGAAAAAATTTAATTTTTATAGCAAACTAAAGCGAAAGGAATAAAGAGAATTCGAATAAATTGTAATTTCAAAATTTGCCATTGGTTTTTAATTGATTCGCATATTTTTTTATGTTCACATTCAATTTATATTTTTTATGCTTAATGAAAAAACAATTGCGTGTTTTTAATTAAGATTTTTTCATTTTTTTTCACCGTTTTAAGTAAAAATGGAAAAAAAAAATTTTAATCAACATTTTTTTCGAGTTTCTCGATTCTTTTCGTTCTTACTTTTTCAAGTATCGTCAGTACACGTTGTCGTGATTGTAAGAAGGTCGTACCAGCCGGGCAGAACGATTTCGAGCTTGTAAACTATCTCGTGCTTCGACGAGGCTCCTTAAATCGAGGATAAATTGTATAGACACACGAGAAATGGCGAGAAGAGAAAGAGAAGGGAAAGTTCAAAGAGAAAAAAACGGATACACACGATTTGGCAAATTATCAAGAGACTCCACGTGAGTTTTCCAATAATTTTTATCCTCTCCAGATTTTATTATCAAGGTCAGTACTGTCCCCTTAAATTTTTTCACTTTCGGAATTTTTCGAAACACCTCATCGTTCCATATCGTAAAATAAATCGACATCTGGCGGTTTCGAGCCTGCCACAAAGTCACCATATGTCATCTCATGGTGCACGAAACAGAAAATGAAAAAAAAAATTTCATCCAAATAACCGGATTTGTTTCCGGAGTCAAAAAAATTATCGAGAAATGGAAAAAAAAAAATGTGATTCCATATTGCCATGAAAGGCTGTTCCCTAGATTTTTTTTTCCACCAAAAAAACGATTTTTTCAGCTTTTTAAATATTTTGATAAAATTTTGAACTCTTTCCGGAATAATTATTTTATTTATTTACTGCAATTTTTAATTTCGAAACATTTTGAATCGAAAATCAATTAGAATAATTAATCGATTACTCATGCAATTGTCGAATTAATTTGGACTCTCGTTTCAATCAGAATTTTGAAAATCTTTTTTCAAACGTTGAATATTTCTGTTCAATTAATTTGTATTTTTTGTAAAGCTCTTTATTCTCACTGATTTTCGCACAAGTCAATTCCCCACCTTGTTGTTTTATCAGTAGTGCAGTATCGCCATGACTACGAGAAGTAAACGTGAAAATAAAAGCTGCTGTGGTTCGATCAAATTTTCATAATTGATGGTTCATCATTTTTCTTTTATTATTAATTTAAAAAAAAAGTAATAAATCTAAAAGAAGCGATGGTCGATTTTTCCTTGTTTTTAATCTCAATGATAAAACGCATTTTCGATTGTCGAGAGATCGCGAACGAGTATTCTCATAAAAATCGAACTGTGAGCGATTGCGAGCGCGGGAGCTCTCGGCTTCGAGAATCGTGCTTATCGTTACGTCAATATGTAATCAGCTGGCGAAAGGGGAACAGAAAATGTGGTGCAGAAATTGCCACGGAATAGCAAAACGTTTTTGCACTAAAAGAAAAAAAAAACTAAATTACCCTCATTTCCCTCAAAGATTATTTAATTCGTGCCAATTAATTTCGTGCTTAATTAAAGCTGAGAAAAATCTCGATGAAGAAATTTGAATAATAATTCAAATTTTCGTCGTTTCATTCTCTCGATTTTTTCCAGGCTCCAGTTCCCATGGCGGAAGAACAAAAAATAGGGCTTGGTACGAACTTCGAGTGCCAGGAGATGCGAGTATAAACAAGGGAGGAATGCATTTCGTGCGATCAGAACGGTGAGAGATGAAAAATTAAAATTTAAAAAAAATTTTAAAATTTTTTTTTTAAATTAAACTAAAAAAAAAAAAAGGTTCAGGTTATCGCATCGGATTTTTGTGTTTTTTATTTTTTCATTTACATTCCACGAGACGGCATCACTTTTTTCCATTTAAACATCTGGTACTTTGACGGTATTTAAAAAAATAGATTTTCCATGCCCAGACAACGTGATGGAGCGTTTTTCTAAATTAAACGTGCAGATGTTGTGTGCCAGGGATTTGAATAAATTCGTATTAAATGTGTCTGGTCTCGGTGTAGGAAAAAAAAAAAGGGAAAACGCCCGAAGGGCATGTGTCCCGAGAAGGGGGATGCGTTTAAAAGGCTCGGGTCAAGGAACCCCTCTGGGAACCCTGACCCACACGAATTTTTTGTTTTTTTTTTTCCTTTCAGAACCAAGTGTCAACAATTTCGGAATTTATTCCGCAGATGGCCAAACTTCACGGGTAATTATTTTTTTCAAAATCAAACAAAAAGTTGACCCTCCAAATTTTATTAAGAAAAAAAAAAAATTTCAATTTTTTCGATGAATAGAGAAAAAATAATTGAAAACAAAACTCGCCCTCGAGGCTGCCTAGGGAAATAATTGTTTAAACATCGAAATGAATCGAATCGACAAGAATCAATGTAAAAAAATAAATTCCAACCCCGGAAAATTGGAGGGAAATGTGAAAGCAGATAAAAAAATAATGTCCAACTGCAATTTTGATATTCTCATCGATCACGAGTCTCCCGAAGACGGTAAAAAAGAATAAACAATAAATAAGATGGAAAAGCGTCAGCTGCGTCTCCGGGGGTTGAAAAAAATGAAATTTCGATCAGAAGACTCGTTTCGTTTTCCCTCATCGACGACACCCCACGTTAAGGGAGGGCCGGGGGGCTGGGGGGTTTATAAAATAGGGGTGATCGTAAAATGTGCACCCTTGTTACGTCAAATAAGTACAATAAGTTACGGTATAGATGCGAGAAGGGCTGTGTGGGCATTTTTCATAGATGTGCATCAAACTACCCGTTTAAACTTACAAGGGATGCTGCATCGAAATAATGGTAGACAGGGTGGTTGAATTTGTTCCTTCACATGCTCATATTTCATACACATATTGACGTACATTTATTTGTCCATTGTGTCGCTTTGCACATCCATTCTTCATCCCCACCCCTATTTTCATCCCTTATCCGGAGCTCGACCCTCCACCGGTCATTAGGTTTAAAAACCCAACTGGAATATTTTTGGAGTGGGGGTTGAGCCTCACGAGGCAGGAGTCTCGAGTCTCGATGGATCGAGAGTTTGTACTCGCGTTTCGAGCCTCGTAAGGGATGCAATCTCCCCTCGTGTATTCTCTCGTTTCTCACGAGGTTCATCGTTTTTCTGCTCATCAGTGCGCGTTTTATTTTGTGCTTTATGGGGTCAGCAGCTAATTAAAAACATCGTTTAATTTTTCCCATTTTTTAATCTCATTGGGGGATGAAAAATTATTGTGTCGTGTATACTTGTGTGTATGTGTGTGTGTGTGTGTGTCTTTCAAACGGTTGGCAACAAGTTCAGTGGAGCGTGGCCAAGATCGACTGGACTTCGTGACGAATCCTCGCAAACCACCACCGCTCTCAAACTTTTCCAAATGGATTAAAAGAAAATACGATTTTTCATCAAGCCCAAAAATACGACACGTGAGTCTATGCTCCTTGCGTTCACAGCGGGCTTCCATGTGCCATCTTTTCAAAATTCATAAGGCACGCGGTGAATGCTAAGAGCGGACCAAAGTCAGCGTGCAATGTCGTTGGAGAAGATAAATCAACGACGAAATCGACATCGAGATGATAAAAACTTGCGAAATTTTATTGTGTGTCAAAATCGTTCACGGATAAATCGTTGCAAGGTAAATATATGCACACGATATTAATATTGACGAATAAAAACCTGAATGGATGAGGAAAACAAAATTAATGCTCGCTGCTATTGTTTTTATCATTTTTTTCTTTTTTTCGGGTTTAGAGATATTAATCTTTCACTCGTGAAGATAAACTTTGAACGAAATGTAAATCATTTTCATGAGTCGACATAATTTTAACAACAAATTCACGAAAATTAATAAAAAGTTAATGATTTTTATATTTTCTGTGTACGTCTCTAGAAAAATGAAGAAAAATGCAGTATCGAGAATTAATTAGTGCAAAGAAAATGCACAATTGACATTTATGAATAAATTAATTTTTTTGTTGTGTAAAAATAATTATAGTAATTTGTTTTTGTCGAAAAATAGGGAGCTGCGTATTTTAGTCAACGGTTGTCATGCTGATCGAGTGCAAAATAAAACGCGCAACAATTTTTTTGTAGAAAGAAAGCGCAGGGGTGGTTTTTGATTTTTTTCTTCCCAGGATTTGTTGGACCAGCTAGTTTTGTAGAGTTTGTGGAGTATTTAACACGCTTGTTTGTGAAGGCATGATAGAGAGCATTGAAAATCGCGGAATTTCCGGGAGCGTAAGCGCGAAATGATCGAAGAGGGTGAGGAGGAGAAATATAGGGGTTGCTCGTACTGTATCGACCGCGAAATATCACTACAGACTCACATATATTTGTATATGGAGAGAATAGCAAAGAGAAAAGAGAAAATAGCGGAGAAGAGAGAGAGAGAGAGAGAGAGAGAAATAGGGGTTGGAAAGTTTAAGGGTGGAGGTTCGTTGCCCGGCAACTCCACCCTTCGTGCGGGGTGCATACAGCATCCGAGCCTCGCGGTCTGTGGCTCTCTGGCTCTTTCTCTCTCGTCGTCTCGCGCCCTCGATGTGAAAAGCACCCTCTTACGGGGGTGGTTTCAGCATGGGCCTGATATAAGGGTTGACTTTCATGGAATCGTCATTTTGAGGTTGAAAAACGATTCCAGCATTTCATCGTCTCAAGAAAAATCACTGCAGATGTAATTTTTATTCGAAATGTAAAGAAATAAGGGATGATGGTCATCAAATTATTTTTTCCACGAACCCCGATGGACGAAAATTCAGTACCAAATTCGTGATAAATTTTGTGCTTTTCATTCCCTTGTTTCGGGGCCAAAAGCAAATTTAACTCGTCGGGGTGGTTTCAACCCTTCCTATGGTCTGGACAGCTCCTTAAATACGATGATACATACACGTAGCATTAGTTCTAGTGTCTGGGGAAGTCGAGAAACTAAAATTGGAAAATGAAGGACTCCAGAAGTGGATGAGTTATGTGCTGATATTTTTTTTCCCTGTTTTCCTCACCCTTGTGGACCATGCTCGAGAGGGATGGGTCAGAAATATATAGGAAACGCGCTGGTGCCACGCCCCGATAGCCCGGAAACTTCCTGCGAGACGGAAGCATCGTAGCAGTCGGTTCTCACCCCCGCGAGGATTTCTGGCAAAGCTGGGGATGCTGGAACGAAGAGGGGGTTGAAAAAAATGCTGAAAATTATAATCATCGATAAACCAGGAGAACAGCACGCAACGAGAAAAGCGTGACGATGTAAAAATAAATATCTATTTTCAACCCTGTAAATTAATGAAGGGCTGTTGGGGAAAATAAGGGTTGTAAAAAAATGCAAAAGATCGTGAAAGTCAATAAAAACCGACGACAATGTTGGTTCGGCGATAACTGTACGGTCTCTAAATACGATATTTATTTATTTATGTTGTACACAAATCTGCGGTTGTTTGCAGGGGTGGAAAGAAAATGGCATCGAAAAATATAAAAATAAAAATCGAATCGATTGATATCGAAATAATTCAGAGTCAAGAAATGGAAAAACTTTGTTTTTCATGCGTGAAATAAATAGAGCCTTAAGGGAGAAGAGTGAAGCCAGGGATGCTGGCAACAAGAAGGGGATGAAAAATGTTGAAAAAAAATGTGAGCTTTTGTAGAAACGACTAAAAATCTAATCCCTTGATCCCGATACAAAAAATATTTGCTTTGGAGAATCTAAAAATGGAAAAAGCTTTTACTACCCTTTACTACACTCCAATTCGATTTTTCAGTATTTTGTGACTAAATCCAAAGATGCAGCGAGGGAAAAAGGATGAAAACAAATGGAGACAATTAATCGTGTGTTCCAGAATCGACAGCAATGAATAAAATCGACCCAGCAATGAGTAATTGCCGAAAAATAATAAGTTGGTTTCTACCCTGTGAATAAATATGGCAGTGATAAGGGTGTTGAAAAATGGTGTGAAAAATTGAAAATTCTTATTGGCAATAAATGGAGCTGCCACGAGGTTCGAGTCTCCAGGACAGTAGATTTCTTGAAAGAGAAGAGACGATAAGTCTATCGCGCGGGGGTGTGAGGGAGGGTCCGAGGGTTGGTTCCGCTAAGGGATGAATGTCTAGGGCGTGAAAAAAGTGCTGCTTCTATTTTCTTTGGCTCTCCGCGAAAAGAGACAGAGTTGAAGCTCCGGAGATGGAGTGAATCATGGAGAGAACGAGGGGGATGAAAATAAGGGAGAGATATTTGGGTGGAGGGGGATGAGATCAATACCGGGTCGCTAGGCAACGAGCCTCCGGCGATCTCGGTCCGGGTAGACAGGGTGCCGCCACCAGAACCGGCGAAAATTTCACCCCTGCAACCCCTCGAGGCTTTCACCATCATGGTCCCTCCTCAGCCACCCCTAAATTTCACCCCATGTGCATTTCTCCATATACATATGTGAGTCCAACACACCAAGGCTTTCTGTTCTCTCTCTCTCTTTCCCTTTCGGTCCTTCTCGTTGTCGAGAAACTTTGAGAGAAACATCGACCACCCCCTCGAGCTTCGATCAATCCAATTTTCCACCCCTCTCTCTCTCTCTCTCGCTCTTCGTCTCTCTTGGCAAATACGATGTCAAATTTACTCCATATGCATAACTGACGAGGCCTCGATCCGTCACGTTCTCACCACACCAATTCCCAGCTATATATTCAACCCCAAAATCGCCAAGCCCTCAATAACGGAATTTCCGAAATTCAAGGGTAGTTTCAACCCCTCAGGCCCTCCGGCCTTGTTATGATACTTCTCAATAATCAACCTAACCCAGAAAAAATACAACGCACCAACTAGCCGCTTCTCTTCAAACGGAAGCCTCCTCTTTTTGCCACTGCCTTAAGGGATGATACACAATTCAATTTGCACCCTCGAATCTTTGCTTTTTTACATCCGGAGATGAAAAACTAGACGGACAACGAGATAAACACCTCATTCAAAAAAACAACCTCCATTATCAGCCCCTTTTTCGAAAACAAACTAAAACTACCCCTGTCCAAAATAAATTGAATAAAAACTTTTTTAATTTTTAACAAAACATTGATTTTTCAGGTTTCTAAATAATTTCATCAATTTTCGAACTAGTACTCTTTCCGGAATAATTATTTAATTTATTCACTGCAATTTTTTATTTTTAAACATTCGAAATCGAATATCGATTTAAATATTAATCGATTCCTCGTGCAATTGTCAAATTTATTTTCGCTCTCCTTTCGATCGGAATTTTCAATCTTTTTTCAAACGTTGAATATTTTTGTTCAAGTTATTTGTCTTTTTTGTGAAGCTCTTCAATAAAGTGAATAAAAACGAACGATTGTTTTTTTTTTTCATTCTTTACCCATGGCCACGAGCATTTTTCTTTTGCCGAAAACACAAAAAATCAGTCGTTGAGCAGTTTGTTATATTTTTTTTTTTTTTTTTTTTGAGAATTTTCCATTTTTTTCATATTTTCGAAGACTATTATTTTTCTTTCACGTTCAAAGGATTTATTTCTCATTTTTTCACTGTGACAATTGACAGAGCATCGCGACACCTCGCATTATCCAATGTTTGGCTGGTTGCGCAGTGGGCAACCACATTGCGATGACAAAATTTGTCGAATGTCCCGTCGTCGATAAAACTCCACGCCTCTCTGCTGTTTTGTAAACGGGGCAAGTGTAAACTGATTTTTCAACCACTTGCTCCTTCGTCATGGGCACAAGCCACAACTGAAATAATTTTCCAACCGATGTAAACAACTTTTCGATTGAAATAATAAATTAATTCATACACAAAAATAAATTTCAAACTTTTACGATGTTTTCACTTTCAAAAATGCTTGTTTTTCGTTTTTTTAAATAAATATTTGTATATTCCGAAATTGCTGTCCTAATCAATTAAAAAAATTATTTAAATAATGAATTTTTTTTTTTTTTTTGTTTAAACATTTTTTTCGACAATTTTTTATTTTTATACTCACGTAAGGAACCGTGTCGAACAAAACTTTCGGCAAGGACTCGTCGAGGTTCATGGTGTTCATGTTGAAACGTGCCCCATCGAGAAACAAACCATAAACGTAAATACCATCGTCCGGAGGCTTCGGAAATTTGGTGTCTCTCAACGGCACAAAGTCGTAAATTAACAAGTCAATTGGGATCGAATATTTACGAGCATAATTCTGACGTGCTCCGGTCAAAAATGCTTGAGTAAAGTAAAATCCTGAGAGCCAAAATGACGTGGGTGGCCCTTCGATAAACCAAACCTGAAAGTTCATTTTTCAGCAATTTAGATTGCATTTTTTTAATGACATTTGAATGCACCTTTATTGCATTTTTTAAAGAATAATTCATGAAACTCTGAACAGCAATTAATTCCAGAATTTTTAAATCTCATTTTTTGTCATTTTATTCCAGTTTTTTTTTCCTGAACATCGCCACTTCGTAATTGGCAATTTCCTCGTGAATTTTTAAATGCGTTCTGCGATATTTTTATTGAAATTTCGTTGCAATTTTTCCACTTGCTCTAAATTGCATTTTGCAGAAGAGAACTCAATTGCATCAGGTACAGTTTTTCATGCATTTTTGTGACACTGATTAATATTAAATTCTCCACGAATACACTGGGTCATTTTGACCCATACTAATTTTTTGTTTCAATTATCTTTGTCCCACGAATGTCAGCCAAGGCTCCCGAAGTCTTTCCACCAGAATTCACCACAAAATTTATTTCTTCCATTGCCAAGATTATAAAAAACAAATTGCTTAATTTTTAAAATTAATTTTTTTTTTTTTTTCCTACCTCAAGAAATTTGAGTCTTCGTAAAAAATCTTGTATGTAACTTCCAAGGGGTTTCAAGGATGGGTAAGAATTGGCTTTCCAAGTATTTGGAATCCTGCCAGTTATTATCGAAGTATAAACTTCCTCGAGTGACGTGTCCATTATTACAAAACCCTTAATCGCTCTCTGGACATTGACGAGACTGACTCGTATTGTTTGTAAAAGTTTATTGAATCTTCCCATCTCTTGGACGAGGACTGTATTCATACTTTGCTCGTAAGAGGTCGGATATTTCTCTAGTGCATCAACCAGATCGTAATCTATTGGCAATTTCGAAAGTATGTCAGCAGACACGTCATAGACTGTCTGGTCTGGAGTTTTCGTACCCTCGATCTCGCTCGAGCCAGCATCCTAATTAAAAATTTAAAAAGCAATCAATTTTTCAATCAAATGTGAAACCTTTGAAAATCTTCATCGACGGGAGCACAATGAATTAATATTTCTCTTCCAATTAATTATAATAAAATACACGAAGTTGTTAAAATTTAAATTATCATTTTTTTTTTAATTTTTTTTTCATTTTATTTTTGGGAAAATAATCAGTTTCAGCGATTTCTTTAGTACTGTTCAAATCTCACCTTGTCTTCCTGAGAGCAGCAGCAAAAAAATCATTTATTTTCACAATTATTTTATATTTTCAAAAAGGGAATGGATTTTCTGTTTTCGATCAGAATTTCATCAACAAAATGGAAGCTTTCTTGATGGAATTTTACTTCGAAAGGGTTGTGAATGTCGTGAAAAAAAATTGGATGAGAGAAAAAATCATTTTTATAAAAAAAAAAAAATGTACAAAAATCATTTTTCTGCATTTGTCACGAGATTTTGAAAGTTTTTTCGAACCTTTATCCCAAATAATGACTCGTCTCGTAAAAATCGATGTTTTTTTTTCAATTTCGTCGCTAATATATATTTTTTAATTTGACCTCGATTAATAATTTCGGAAAATAATTTTTTTTACAGTTCTTTCAAGCCCCATCGAGGCGGAAAAAATAAAATCGTCTCGGAGGGGTTGTTTTTTTTTTTTTTTTTTACCTGAGTCAATAAAATGGATGTAACCAACAAGTGCGTTTCCTGTTGATCTTTGATGATGTCAGCATTCTCATTCATTCCAAAAACACTGGGAGCAGTAATCATCGGTAAATTTTTCACGTAATCGATAAATTGCTCGTGTTCAGAAACTTTTGGTACGTAATAAAGTCCCGAAGGATCAAAGAGATAATTGGGATGCTGGAGGAGTGACTCGCAATAAAATTTATCGAGGATCGTGATCAACGTTCTTCGGTCCCACTCGTCGGTCACCCGACCACCATAGTTGCATTCACCTCGAATATTAATTACGATTATTAATTACATGGATAGTTACGAGTTGCCAAAGTGCCATGAGCAATTTTTTTTCTTCTCAAAATATCAAAAACCACGTGCAACTTTTGCTAAGAAAAATAATGAACCCTTCGAGTGCACACTGGGTCATTTTGACCCGGAGAATTTTTCATCGCCCCGATTCTTCGGCATTTAATGGCAACGAATATTTTTTCAATTCACCACAAAAAAACGTTTCGACTAAAAAAAATCACAAAATGCATATTTACTCGAATACAACGATTTGAAAAAAAAACTTCCGGGTCAAATTGACCCAATGTGTACTCGCAGCGTTAAATAATTATGGAAATCACGTACCCGTGAGATACTTGAGTGCTTCGAACTGCACGTCTTCGTACTGATCCAAAAAAATTTTCAACTGAAGAACACTTATGCGTAAATCAGTTTCATTGAATTCGTAAGGATTGTTCCAACCGATTGGTCCAAATTTTCGTCTCTCTTGGACGATAGCATGGAAAAAGCACAGCGAGAAGAGGAGTTTTTTGAAGGACTCTTTTTGTTTCGAAACTCCAAAGAATTCAGGATCGCAAATTGGATCCTTGAAAAAAATAAAAAATAAAAAAATTGAACGATTACAAATTTTTGCAATTCTGTCGAATTTCCTCGAGATAAATAAAAATGTCCCGCCATTAATTTTCTAATTTTTTCAACTCATTTTCTGTCCTGATCAAAATTAGAGACTCCACTAATTTTCAAAATGTTAATTAGCTAAAAAAAAAAAAACAAATAATTAGGAAAATAGAAAGTACAGAGGGTGTACAAACTTACACACAATATTTTTCAAAATTTGCAGAAATTTGAGCGGTTGAACGATTTTTCAAAAAACTCAGATTTTCGTAAAATTCGAAAATTTCAATGGCAACCTTCCTATTATGAAACTCTATTTATAAAAAAAAAAAATTAATAACAAATCTTAAAATTTGAGGAAGTTAGAGGGTCGACACCATTTTTTTGAAAATTTCAAAATGCCGCAGAATTTTTCTACCAATTCCAACAAAAATCATAAAATTTAAACCGTGCAACCGACATTTCCCAAATTCAATACCAACCTTCTTATCATGATACTTTATTTATAAAAAAAAAAAATTAGTAACAAATCTTCAAATTTGCGGAAGTTAGAGCGTCGACACTTTTTTTGAAAATTTAAAAATGCCGTAGAATTCGTATTTTTCTAGCAATTCCGACAAAATTCTTAGAGAACGAAAAGCTCGTATAGATTAACATCTGTGCAAAACGGGAGCCCTGTAGCTCAAACCGTTCTCGAGTTATGAACGTTTGAATTTTCCAGTGCCAGAACACACACACACACAGACATCCGGAAATTTTTTCAAAATATGATTTTTGGATGTTTTGGGACATTTTAAGCACATTGACATTGAGACCTGGAGAAAAAAAAAATGTTTCACCCTCACATAGCTTGCTCTATGAGGAAGCAAAAAGGTTACAACTCCACGTACCTGCAGGTACGACCTCGTGATATTGGATCTGAGACCCTTGGGTGGCTCGTTGGTCATCTTGACCCCGTTCTGAAGGACACTAACGGGAAAATGTTCTGCCGGATAGCTAGTGAGCCAGAGTCTAAAGTCCGGATGCACAGTTTCCGGTGTAAAAGCCTCGCAAATCTGAACAAACAAAAAGCAGCCAAAAAACTTTTTTTCAAAAACAACGACGAAAAACAATTTTCAATAAAAAACTAAAAAGGATAATTTTTCTAGTGGATTACAATTTCACGATCAAGTAAAATCTCGAGAAAAACGTTGGTCAACGAACGAGCTCGCTGTCCAGGATAATAATTTGCAGGAAAAACATTATTTCCAGCAAATTATTGCTCCGAGAATAAAAAGTAAAGAAAAAAAAAACAGAATTTCGTTGATTTTTGCTCCAAAAAAAAAAATAACGACCTGCCGAATATTCAGATCGATCCGTTCCTTCGGGAAAGAAAAATGGAGCAAAGAATAGTGTGTGAAAACCTTTTCAAGTGTGCCCATCCAACTCTTGGCGAGGTGACAATTTTGTAACACGACCCACGTGCCGTTCTTGACTCCCTCGTCAATCAGATTCACGGCTATGGGTCCTTGACCCTGTCCCAGTGAAAGTGAAAACAGTCTGTTTGTACCAAAACCCTGATCGTCTGCGAATTTCAAGAGTATCGCTGTTGGATCAGCACCGGGTGTTAGAACAAATATTAAGGGGATGCAGCAGTGCGAGTCGGTGTACGAGGAGGCGAGATCGAAGGGCGGAGGTTCGATGTATTGTTTGCCAAGTTCGACTAGAAAAAAATATCCTTCAATTTCAAATTAAACGTTAAAAAAATAAATAAAAAATAAAATAAATATAAAATGAGAAAGAATTTTTTTCGGTTGATTAAAAATGCATTTTGCATTTTTGCAACTGCAAGAAATTCCGTATAAATGGCAAACGAAAAATGCAGCTAAAACTCATTAACTCAGCTATTTTCTTAGCGACGTACCTTCGACAAAAAGTTGTACAGCTGGAATAACTTTGTCAGGCCTGAGGCAACGAAGAACAAGCATTTTCTCAAAGAGACTTATTTTATCAAAAGGCGAAGGAAATGTGAGAGATGGAGGCTCTTTGTGATCAAAGACATATTTCCAGAGGCCTGTGTCACGCTTCAATGATTCTCGTATGCCCTTAATTAGCCGAGAAAAATAAAGGGAAAGCTTCTTCACAATTCTCGATCGAATAAAATATTTATTTATACGTTTATTCGTGATTAATTAATTTTTAATGAATTTTTCGTGATTTTATTATTTTTGTATTTTATACATTTTTTTTTTCGCTTACTGAAAATCCAGGAACGTCGTTGAGGCGACAAAACTCGTCCCAGGACTTAGTGGGCAGCCAATCGGTCGGGTTTGGATGAGGATTTTCCAAGCCAACTCCACCGGTCAGCAGGAACATCCACTGGACCATAGATATTTTGCCTTGTTTGTTCAACAAGTTAATCGCCAGGATAAGCGAAAATACGAGCTTGTCTTTCTCGAAAAGAGACCGACAGATATTCACGTACAGAGAATACGTAAAACATTTGGTCAAATCTTTCAAGCGTTGCTCCACTTCCTCAACCGGTGGAGTATTGTCGATTGTACTTTTGAACAAGTTTACGAACCAAACCAATGAATATTGGTACATTGGATCGATATTTGCGAGAACAGCTGCAAATAATCAACAACAAAAAATTGATATTTCTCGTTATTTATGTAGCTTTAATGATTGCATAATTTTTATTGCAAAAACAGAGTTTCCAATCGAAAAAAAAAAATTAAATAAACTAATTCGTCGATGGCATTCAAAAGAATTTCCATCTCGTAGTGTTTGGCGAAAAAAAATAACAAATATTTTAAAAAATCAAAGATATTTCAGTGCAGGAATGTTTTTAAATGAAAAAATAATAATTTTTCATACGAAAATGTAATTTTTGTTTTTTTTTGTCAATCGTGAAAAATAGATCTCGTCATTTTTGTGGATTTAATGATTGCATAGTTTTTCTTGCAAAAATAGAGTTCCCGATCGAAAAAAAATAGCAAATATTTAAAAAAAATCAAAGATATTTCAGTGCAGGAATTTTTTTGGATGAATAAAAAAATCATTTTTGATATGAAAATGTGATTTTTGTGTCTTTTACCAATCGTGAAAAATAGAACAGTGCTATAAACAGCAATTGGAGTGTACTGGAGTCGAGCCGCATCGATAGATTTTTCAGTGATTTCTGCCACGGTCTGTTTGGCTTGTATCTCGTTCGAGAGAACTTTCGATGAACTCAAAACACCGATGGCAGTTTGATCTTCGAGAATATTCTCGTCAGACTCGGATAAAACTTCGAGTATTTTGTCCTCGATTTCTTTCAACATTCTGCAAGTTTTATTTGTTTATTAACACTGCACAGCCAATTTCAATCGATAGAAAAATAAGTTTTCAAGGAATTTATTAAATTAATTAAAATATTTCATTTGTTGAAAAATATTGATCAATTTTTTTGTTTTTTTTTTTTTGTTACTTTTTATTTGCAGCTCCTTGGACGATTAATTGATTTTTCTCGGATTCCAGATCGGGTCTCTCTTTCGCCACGACAATACCTAATAATTGATCCTCCAGACCAACCGGAGTTATCATGAAATTTAAAAGAGTCACTTTCACTGCTATTTCTGGCAGATAATGAGGATTTCGTAGCTTCGTCGTTATGTAAAATCTGCAATCAATAATTGGCCCAAGAAATTCGTCAAATATTGATTATTATTATTTCGAGTATTAAAAATTTGTATTACAATGTTATTTACTCGAAAAAGACGGTGAGATAAATTTTTTGAACTGAGAACAAAAGAAAAAAATCCTTTCTATCGATTTTTTGATTTTTTACTCAATAATTATTTTCCAAATTACACCAAAATTTTGTTTACCACAGCAGGGACAAATCTTTTCTATTTCTGTAGTTGAATCAGACATTTTCATTAGGTAATCATTTAATCACTGAATCAACGAGGCGACTAATTAATTCGATTTCTCGATCATCAGGTACAGAAGAGACAAGCTTTGAAAAATGTTTGGTAAAAATTCGGATTTTGGTTCACATTGAGAAGAAATTATTTTCAATAAATTTAATAAATAATAATTTAATAAATTCAATAAAAGAGATAGACAAAAGTCGAAGACTCCAATTTTTGAGATGAAATTCTTTTCAATAAATTTCATCTCAATGAGTGGAGTTTCCAACTTTTGTCTCTTTTAAAAATGGATTAATTGTGTTTTGGCGAGACTGAAAAATCGATGATTCAGGGCTTTTAAAAAATTGATAAAAACCTGAATTTGTCGCTGTATTCAACGACCGAGTCGCCAAGTTTGATGCACCAAGATCCACCGGTTTTGAAGGTTTGTTTAAGGAGAAGTGGTTCGAGAGCAGCGTCGAGTTCCTCGCCGATATTTTCGAGGAGAACGGGTAGTCCGAATTGTACAGCATTTTCAAGAATCCTCATATAATCACTTTGTGAGAGTCTGATGATGTGAATGTTGGAGGTTTTTTCCATGTTTTTGATCCATTTGTTGGCTTGACCTTGGGGGTCGATCATGAGAGGCCATCGTCTTGATTCCATGACGACAATCGCGTTGTCGATGGAGAAAAGATCGCTGGGGAGTCCTGCGATGTTCCAGGATCTGATGGACACAGGGTCCCCCAGGATCTGGTTGAGCTGGAAGTCTTGGGTGCAGATGACCTTGAGCTCGGTGCAGATTCTCAGCCATTTTTCAAGCTGCCGCTGTCTGTACTGCGTGGTGAAGACGCCGAGATAAGCAACGAATCCAGCTCCTATGATGATGTCACCTGTCAACTTGAAATAACGTTCTCCGAGGTGTTTGGCAGTTTCTGACCATCTGTTGTACTCGCCACCCAAGCCACCAATCAATTCTTCAGCCCTTCTGAGCTTTTGTTCACAATCATCGACCTCGTCGATCATTGCTTGATAATCGGCTTTTCTCTGAGCCAAAAGTCCCTCGAGTCGTTGTACTCGAAGCTGAACTTCTTGGAGTTGTGACCTTTTGACCTCGAGAGCAGCCATGGCTCCGTCATATTCGGCCTCGGCTTTTGCAAGTGCTATTTTTTTAGGTGCCACGACCTTGGCTACGGTGTCATATTCCGAAAGGGCAATCACCCATTTGCAGAGTCCTTCACATGCCGTCGATGCGTTTCTTATTTTGTCTGGATCGAAATTCGGATTCGTCAATATCGTTGATCTGATTTTTGCCATGATTTTCTCCGGGATGTTGTCCTTGTCAAAGTTCAAAAGGTTCTCCAGGAACTTCATGTCACCCAAAACTCTCAATGATGGCTTCCAATAATCATCCACCGTCCCACCACCTTCCGCCGGAACCTTCTCAGGCTTGACGTCCTTCGATTCCGCGAATCAAAATAAACCAGATGGTCGAGATTATCTAAGTCTTTATGATGCTGCGGATGACGTTATTGCAAAGCAACAAAGTATATTTTTCCAGCCCATAACGGTAAATCAGCAATTTCGTTACAAAATACTCCAATGATCGTTTGATGCTATTTGACCCTCATTCAAGGTCAAATGTTTTAAAAGACCGCTTGGCAGATTCAAGCTGAGGTCCAAGTTGAAAAAGGATATAAAAAAATTTAATCCTCCGCGGATCGTGTGGGTCTTTTTCGAACAAAACGACAACGTTTTTCGAAAATCATATTTTTTAAAACGTTTTATTTTGAAACAAAAAAGGAATGCAACGATTTAAAAACTATAAAACTTCAAATTAGAAGCAATGAGGAGTATTTCCGAATTTTTTTAGATTTTGTTCTCTCGAATGACACGAGATATAAGTGACAGGACGACACAGACCCATATGATCCGGGGTGCCATAAAAATCATATGATCCGCAAAGGGTTATGAAGAATCCAAAAGTTTTACGTCTATGTTTCGATGACTGCTCCTCTCACCTTCAATATACAAACCGCCTCCATCACCAACTTCACACCCGCTGGAGGATTCTTCATCGTTTTGACGATCTGGATATCCGATGGCGTCAAAGTATTTAAGGCTGCGTTTGCAGCATTCAGGATCGGCATAACCAACTCCAAATCGGCGTTACACTCGACCCGAATTTCTTCGGCGGCTGCGGCCACGACCTACCCGATTCGAAATAACGAAAAAGAATCACTGACCACGAAACCACTTAAGAGCTCCATCAAATTTATCCAACCGTATCGTGATTTTTTGTTGATATGTTACGGCCAATTACCATTGCGGCTTCTTCATCTTTTTTCACTACTTGTTCTATAGCCGAAACTTCAAGACTCTCGCTCTCAACATTCGCCAACATTCTCTCAACATCTTTCGCAGCTTCTTTCAATTTCGGCTGAAGGGCAACGAGGATTTCCTGCATCTTGGCTACTTGTTTGTGAGTCGAGTCCAGTTTGCCCAAACCTGCCTCGTAACGTCTTTTTCCTTCCAGTACCTCTGCTCGTTTCTTCGCCAAAAGATCCTTGAAGGTGTTGATCAGCTCGAGGTAAGAGGTAGGTGTTACATAATTATGTCTTAAAAGGAGAACAGTAAAAATTTGATCTGAATTCAAGCTACGCCGGTTGGGGATAGATTTCTCAACAAGGAAGACATCGCATACAACATCAACTGAAGAAAAGTGGCCGAACTTACCTGCCCACACGATAGAAAAATTCTTTCGACAAATCTTGGGTAGAAGTGTGAAAATATTGGCACATCTCGATACAAGCGAGTCTCTCTTGATCATCGAGTTGAATTTCCCCGAGGAACTGTGTAGCAACAGCGAGGAGGGCGTCTTCGGGCCAAGGTTGCAGCCAATCGATGGTGCAACAATTAACCAAAGCTGGAAACTTCCTAATGCGAGTTCTGAAGCTTTCCCCAATGGGGGACATTGCTACGATGATGTGGAGTTGTTCCCTGACCACTTGGATGAAATAATTGAAGAGGGCGATCGGACTACCGTCCGTCTGCATCGATTTGTCCCGTTGCCGATCGATCGAACGCATTTTCTCACAAAGCTCAGCTTTTTCATCAGCAGCAAAAAGATTTGGCACTTCACCAGCGTTCATAAGATTGCTGATGTCCTCGAGGAAAGATTCTTCCTTGATCTGCATGTCCGTGAACAGGAAACTCGTGTGGAGATCACTCGCGATGCTTTTCTTCAGAATAACTTTAAGATCTTCATGCCACTCGTGCACTCCATATTGCTTGGAAATTTCTACTTGAAAAATCTCATAGTCCGATATGTGGGAAGCCAAACGCGTCAAGGATTGACGACCAGAACCTCCTACCCCAACGAGTAACGCATGGCCACGTGGCTGCATCATAATCCGACAAATTTTCGAAAGATGTTCGACAGCGAATCTGAAGAGCACCAGGTTCATTGGCTTCTTCGAGATGGAATTGTACTCCTTCAAATAATCATTCACCACCGTAGCCAGCTCCTCATGATCTTCCACTTCCTTATAGTGCTTATGTTCTTCCAGAGGATTTTGGAAGTCGCAGTAGAGAAGATTCCGTAATTGGGTATCCGTGACACGCGTATGCTGGACGTCAACCAAGTCGCCGAAAAGCTCATCCATCTCTTCTTCCATACGCTCCGCTAGGGTCACCCTGATTTGATCAACGAGCCAAGCGGAGTCGGCCTCGTCAACCAAACGATCTCCATACACTCGTAGAATTTCATGGACCCACAACCTCTTCATACTTAGCTGGGAGCCAAAGATCGTAACAATGACTGTTGGGTGGTGCTTCGGGCTCATTCGGCGGAACCATTAACTAGAATAAGGACTTTTGTCAGGACGAATTGAAAATTTACTTACCTCATTTGGCATTGCTTCCGGTGAGGACAAAAGAACTCCTTGAATGACCCTAGAAAAGTCCCGGAGATTAAAAAGATAATGAGACTTGGCTGGTGTAGGCAAAAGATGTTTGAGAGTCTGCTTGTAAATGTCCAAAGTTGAAAAGACGATTGGATCGACGCAGGCTTCAAAATCGTGAGGAAAACCCCGGGACTCCAGGTGCCAAAGAACAATTTTAGAAAAAATTGTGATCATGACTTGGTCTTCGAATTCGGAGATGCCGAGGGTGAAAAAGTGCCGTTTGAATCTGGCAGTAACATCTTTCCCACTGGATGGCGGACCCATGGCGCAAACGAGTTGGATGTCGACGAGGCTCATAGGAGCAACTTCTTTTCGATCATACCAGATGGAATGGTCAAGCCACTGCCTTAACAATTCGATTGGTGGTTGAGCTCCGTATTCCTCTTTGGATGGCATCGATAAATCGTCAACAAAGATAACCCAATGTTTTCCTGGAGGTGCTCCGTAGACACCTTTCCTTCGTTTATCCATTTTACTCATGATCATGTCTTGAGTCTGATTCGCAGTAGTTTGAGCGGAAAAGGTCACGAAGAGCGGTTTGAAAAGTTGGGGGTTGTTCCTCTTCAGCAAAAATTCCATTATGTAAACAGATTTGCCGGTGCCAGTTGGTCCAACAAGGAGAACAGGTTTATGATGGCAAATGAGGTACTCGAAGAGCGTGAAGTACCGAACGGTTTCGACGGTTGACACGATGATCTGGTTGACTGGCATGTCATAAGGAATAGCAGGCACATCGTGGAGGTCCTCAGCCCAAGGCCGCCATCGTCCTTTGCCCTCTTTGATATACTTGTAATCATACACAAGGCCTGTACTTGGAAGAAGGGTGATGAAGGGTTTCCTGGGGCTGGTCGTTGCTTCCGATAGACCGAATCGGGTGCGGATTTCATCAGGGAATTCAGGCTCTGTTAGAGCTCGGAAAAGAGTGCTAAACCATTCACGGTAACCCACCATCAAGGTTCCACCCATTGCCCAAATGCACGAGAAGAAGAAGGACCCCTTGAAATGCAAAATTAGGTGAAGATCTTGGATTCCTTTTAATCTAAAGTTTATGCTAAACGTTCGCAATTAATTAAAAACCCTCACTTCGATCTGTGCTCTCATTTCCAGATCCGATATCGTTTCCAGGTACTTCTCGTCATTGAAGTCATCGAGGAAACAATCAAAAAGGTACATCACCGACCTGGTCAGGTTGGCATCCGGCATGTTGATCATTTCCTGGAGGGAACCATAGACAATCCACAACAGTTGCATAATGGAGTGGCATGGGAATGAATAGCCAACGAACCTTGACGCCACATCGGCGAATGAGGTGCAGAAGAGCTGGACAAAATCTCAGAAACATGTCCCTCAGATGATATTTAACATGTTCATTTAGTTTGTCTGGAAGAGTGTTCATCCAGGAATCGAGAAGAGGAGTCCAGCCCAAGGCAATGGGCTCCATGTAAATCATACCACACCTGGATACTGTTGCTGGTGATGCAACCTTCGGGCGAAATCAAATGATCAATCGTAACCCTGCGTGGATCGTATGCGTCTTTTTTTACCCGAGCGACAACTTTTTTTTCGAAAATCTCATTTTTTAAAACAATTCATTTGAAAACAAAACTATATGAAACCTCAAAGTAGAACCAAAGGAGAGTATTCCAGAATTTTGTCAGTATTTTCCTCTTTAAATACGGAGATACAAGTGGTAAGACGAAAAGGACCCATAAGATCCAGGGTGCCATAAAAAATCATATGATCCGCGGAGGTACAAAATTGAGAAGTGGATCAATAAACGATATTCCGGATATTTGAACAAATTACCTCAAGATCCATTGGCTCGAAGATGAGATTGGTTGTGGGAGCGAGTTGTATGATTTCTCCGGACATGAGGCACAGTTTTTTGTTGTCATCAAGAACGGTGTTCATATTTTCAATCCATATGGCATCGACAGGTCCATCAAAAACGAGCCACTTGCGGTTCTCATTGGTAGAGGTTGCGAACGATCGATAACTGACAGCCAAGACACCATCGCTCCATTCATGGGAAGCTGGATCAAACTGTCCATAGAGTTGTCCCATGGTGATAGACTTAGGATTGATAACAATAATCTCGACTGCATGTTCATCCGAAAACTCGCTTTCTTCCATGAGGCCGAGAGCGTCAGCGAGCATCCGATAAGCAGTAGTTTTGCCACCAAATGGAAGCCCGACTATCATGAAGCCATGGCGGACTATCATCATCTCGTAGATCTGTTGAACTTTCTCCAGGAAGAAAGGTGTGCATTGAACATTGGCTCGGGCACAGGCTTCCATGGTACAATAATTGAGATGCTTGTAATCTGGCTCGGGAAGCACCACACCAGGGAAGAGATCGGAAGCTATTCCATGGAAGAGAGGCAGATCATGACTGAGGAATTTTGGAAGATTGACATCTTTGATGCTCCTCAGCATGAGGACATCTTCGGATTCGTGGGGATATTTCAATTTGAGGTTCCCCGCTGCCGTTAGAACGGATTTAACGGCTCGCATGCCATAATCATAATGGCACTGACTGCTTAGTTGTTCAGAACACAATTTGTAGGCAGTGACGATTTTCACAGCCAAAGGGCGACCATTGTAGAATCCGAAAGAGTACAGTGTGTTTTCGGATATGAGGGCGTAGTCGGGCACCATCATAGCGACGGATCTAAAGAGTGCTTTAAGGTTGTCCGGGAGTTCCGAACGCCCGGCATAGCCAGGATTCATCGTGATGAAGACGGCGCAAGTTGAATCCAGGAAAATTTCGGTCCCCTCAAACAGCAACTTCTCCGCTCCGGAATTGATGCCGCGCTGTATCGTTAGGATCTGTTGGGCCACGACTGAGAGAACTTCCAGATCGATACGGTTGAACTCATCGAAGCAGGACCAGGCGCCACACGAGGCGAGGCCTTTGAAAAACTTGCCAAGAGCGATGTAGTCCAGCCCATCGGAGCAATTGAAGACAACGCACTGTTTCGCTACAGCCTTCGCCAGATCTTTGGTCGTTTCAGTTTTACCGGTTCCTGCTGGTCCCTCAGGTGCCCCACCAAGGTGGAGGCTGAGGGCCCCGAACAGGGTCCGGTAACAACGATCCGTAAGCGGAGTTATGACGAGTCTTGATGAGTTACCCAAGTATTCGTAACCATACCGAAGATAAGAGTTGATCATGTAAGTCCAGAGGTTGTCATTCTGCAAGATTCATCCAACCATCGAGTCTGATTCTATCTGAAGGTTACCCAAGGACATATCTTACCTGCCAGTAGTAACGAAGCTGACAAAGCCATTTGAAGTCCGTGTTATTGATGACCTTGTCCTTGCACAACGCGGTCAGGACGTCTTTTCCATGGACATCCAGTGTGACCAAAGCTTCTGAAAGTTGGCGAACGCAAATGGAGGACTTTTTAACCAACCGACCAATCAAAATGGCAACTTACCTAACGTTATCCGGTTCTGCTTCGAGAGTTTGCCCCGTATGATGAGAATTATGTCGTGCAGTTCGGTCTCGCATTGCTCCAAATATTTATTGAGGCCATCCAGACCAACCAACATGGCTTCTTCGATCTGCTGCGTCCAGTACAGCTGCCCAACGCACAAAACCGTCTGGCCAGGCCATTCGAGCACCCACGTGGTCCGTTCCTTGATCGGATAAGCTTCAATGGCGTCGAAAATCCTTTGGCGAATGCTCTTTCGCATATCAGCCTCCAGTTCCAGCAACCATTTTTCTACTTGACCTCTCGCCGCTGCTGTTGAAATCACGTCTACCAGGTCAACCTCTTCACCTTCTGCTGACTTCATTTTACGGACCTCCAAGTCCGAATCAAACTCCAGCTTCGCTATACCCTCGAAACATTTCTTCAAGTGGGGTTGAACCCTGGAAAATTGATACTCGTAGTTGGATTATCCTTAAGGACGTTCTATACAGACACTTCAATCAAAAAACTACGGAATTCTTTTTTTTTTATCAGCATTTCCTTCTCAAATGTTCAATGTTCAAAAAATTTGTAAAATAAATCATGTAACTTTGGAAAAGAAGTTTGGATTGCGTTACCGAGTGGGATCTTTCGTTTCTGACAGAATTTCCAACAGTTCGTCGTTCGACAGGAAGAAAAATCGTGGGAAGAACAATCTCTTCTTTTCCAAATAGTCGTTTAAGCCTTTTTGTATGATTTCCAAGAGTCCCATGCTCTTCTTCAAACGTTCCAACATTTTGTCTATGTCCACGACTGCCATGACTTTCGGATCAGCTTGGACGGTCTTCATGATGTCTCTCCAGGTCTTATCAACGGCGCTGAATCTTCGTCCTTCGTCCGGCATTTGTTGCTGAATGTCCGGAGACGAAAATATTGGTTCAAGGTACATCCACGTCCCTTGGACCTTCAGCCACTGATCGAGGATGTCTTCCAGCAGATGAAGCTTATTTTCCCATTTCCTGTGGATCCCAAGGAAATCATTCGCCATCACAGGAACAAAGAAGACTTAGAATTAATTCTAGAACCCTACACTGTCTATACGAATCACAAAGTTCCTACACCTGGATTACGTGCACCCCAACAGTCCAAATCCACATTGCTAACGAACCGTTTGTACTACGTAATTTTTTTTTTTTCTTAATCGAACGCTGATAGACCGGAAAGTAAAATAGATCATGTTATAAAACCGTAGCTTGAATTGATCCCTGTGAAAAATGCGATTGAACGAATCAAGAAATACTATTTAAGAATTTGTCACTAAAAATGTGGATTTTGGGGTACCCCTTTGCAGGGTCCTAGAATTGAAGATTTAGAGTTTCAAAGAACATGAGGAAACTGGCAACGTACACAATTTGTCCATAGAAGGGCTTGATGTAAGGAGAGTTCTTCATGGTCATTGCTTTGGTGATGTGGTCATCAAGCATTAGTTGAATGTCATCGACGCTGGCAATGACAAAAGTGCCAGTATCTTTGTAAGGGTTGACAGTGAAGATCATGTTGAGCCAATCTTTTTGCATCCTCTCCATATTTTTTTCCAGAGTGCTTTCTTTGGTAGCAGCCTCGGAAATGACTTCAAACTTTTCAATGTAATCGTCCAACTGCATGTCTAAAATTTTGCCCAAGGTCATTTCAGGGTCAACCTTGATAGGGAACCCAACAATTTTCGAGATTTCTTCCCAATGTCGAGGCTTCATTCCTTGGTTGCCCAAGGTCATTATCACCGGCATGTGAGCTTTGAAGTCTTCGATCTTTTCTCGCATGACTCCAGCCACTTGTTTCGATTTTGGTTCGACAAACGATTTCTCTAATTTGTAAATCGTTCTGTAAGCCACGCTCACGTCGTTGTCGATTTCTTCAGGGTTGTGGGCACCGATCATCGACGTTATCCACTTCTCGTGCTTCACCATATACTCACAAGTAGCGTCATACAACTTCTTGAATGGCAACAGACGATCCGCCACTTTTTTACGCAGTGGATACTGCGTCGTCATCCAACCAAATGATGCCTCCTCCTCGTTGAACTTTTCGACCTTTTCCATCGCCACTGTCAGCTTGTTGTCCAGGCTCTGAGCCTTCTTCTGGTAACGATATACTTCCTCAATGTCACCCCAATATTGAAACTCTTCCACTTGACGAACGTACGACTCCAACTCCTCCTCGAATTTCTTATATCTCCCTAAAGTTTATTCATACTTTTTCAATGTTTATTTAATTAATTTATTAATTATTAATTATGATTTAATTTATAATTTCTAATTAGTTAATAATTGTTTAATGATTAAGTGGTCAATATTATAATAAATATTTAGTAAATAGAATTTACAAAACCTCAAGATTTTATGAAAATTATTTTCCTTCCTATCGATCTTTAATGAAGTGCATTTTTGCAATGAAATTTCTTTTTCATGCTTTTATCTATATTACTTGAAAAATGGATATTGATGTTAAAACTTTTTGACTACTTTATCTCGAACTGCTCCTTAATTCTGCTTATTCAAACATTTTTTGTAAAAATTAAACAATAAATTACCTTTAAGCAACTCTTGGAATTCATGAGTTTTCGTTTCAATAATTTGCCTGTTGCTCTCCAAGATTTTTGGCATCCTGTGGTACCATTGAAAGGCAATAGTATTCGTGCGAATTTCGGACTCAGAGAGGAGCCAGACGTCCGAGAGATATAAAATATTTTCCAATATTTCGTGGAGTCGGAATTCGAGATTTTTTAGAGTAGAAATTTCGGCTTTTTTCATGAACTCTATGAGATCCATCAGGGCAGCTGTGTTTGGTGGTTGACTCAGGGCACGATCGGCGATGGCCTGATATTCGTCCCCGACTCTTCGATGATCAAAAAAAATTTTCAAAAATTCATAAAATTTCGATCAAGCTCCGAGTTGAAAATAATTGGAGATGAAATTTTTTTCAGTAACTCACGATTTCGATTTCGACTGATAATTAGCGATCAATCGATCGACTAACAATTTTTCAAAATATTTCACGGCCCCTACAAGCGTCTCGATGAAATCTCCGAGATTTATTTCGAACAAACCCGAGAAGACAGTTTTTTCAATCTCCGTGGGAATTTGACGAGCGACGTCTCGATAAAACGCAATCAATTCGTGAAACTCGTCGTTCATTTTGTAATTGTCAGCCAAAAAATCTTTCACCTTGGTTTTTTCATCGTCGTTGTAAAATTTCTCGTATCTGTTGGAGCAAAATTTTCAAAATTGCCGAATTTTCATTTTTTGTTTAATTTTTTAAGATTTTTTTGTTTTTTTTTTTTGGTTCTCACTTGCGAAGCTCGTTTATTTTTTCTTCCGGCTGGACTCGTTCAAGAGTTAGCAGATCGTCAATCTCTTTTTTGTAATCCGATATCATCGTTGCCGATATTTTTGGCTGCCGTTAAACATTTTTTAAGATTTTTTTGTTCAAGCAAATTCAAATAGTGGCGATTTGCGCGTTTTCGAAATTTGTCAATTAACTAAAAACCTCGACTTAAAAATTCTTGTGCGAATTGAAATTTTTTAAATTATTTCTATCAAAATCTTGATTTTTTTGAATATTTTTATTAATTTATCATGTTGACGATTTTTTAAAATGAATTCTTACTCATTGAAATTCCCATTTTACCTTAAGGAGAGCTCGAGGTCCGGACCAATCGAGATAAAGTTGAGTTTCGAGTCTATCGAAACCGGAAACAGCTTTTACTAAAGAATCGATAATGCTGCACAAGACGTCATTGAAATATTTGAGAGGAGGATCGTAAATGAGATCTTTTGATTTGACGATGACATTGAGTTTGAATCCACGATTGTCGTAACGATCGAGAATGTATTTCATGAGATCCTCGAGGGTGAATTTGCAAATTCCCAAAAGTTGAGATTCCATCATGGCGCAAGCGCAATCGAAAAATCTTTTGAATCGTTTTTTCAAAAGTGGACTCGGAACGAGCTGTTTCCTGTTATTCTATAAAAAATAAAAACCGATTTTACAATTTTTACCAATTTTTTCGAAGCTTTTTCAAAAAATACTCGTCTTTGGAATCGTATTCACCACGAGAAATATATTTTGTATATTTCCGAACCACGAAGTCTTCAGAATTTGACGTCGGACTCGAATTTGAGCAGAAATAGTATTTTGGAAATTTGTCAGGTCCCAACTTTCGCCGCTGGCCCTTATCTCCTCGAGATCAACCAGTCGAAACGATCTGTATTCGAAAATTAACATTTTTTTTAAATTTCGTACCAAGAAGAAATTTTCCAGCCAATTTATTTCATTTTTACTCGAAAAAGAAGTCACGATTTTCAATTTTTTCATTTTTCAACAATAATTTTGATAAATTAATTTTTGAGATTCAACATTTACGAAATATCGAGCCCGGATCCATATTTACCGCCAGTCTCGAATCCATTGTTCCAAGGTCAATCGCATGCAAGGATTCAACAAGTAAAGATTCTCGATCAAGTTGTGTTGGGATTGTTTGAAAAGTTTCCTCGAAATCTCGGACCTCTCAGGGGCCGAGACATGCTGTACGAATAAATCTATTTATACAAATATATTTTGAGAAAAAGCGAAAAAAATGGAATAATGATGGTGAGTAGAACAACAACGAACTTTGTATCGAGTTTCAAGGTCAAATGGATCGGTAAGAACGAACTCAACGATCGATTTCTTCAAACTAAAGATAAATTCTTCCTTGACTTCTTCGATTAAAGATTCAGCATAAAAGCGAAATCTTCGACAAAGACTATCAGGAATTAATGAAATGATTTTCCCGATGATATCCTCGTCGATCGAAGTCACGTGAATCGTGTCGATTCCATTCCTAATGTAGTAATAATAACGATCAAGATCTCGACTGGCGGTGTTGTCGTCTTCTTGTTCGGTCACTTCCGGTTTAACAACCAGTCCAATAAGGTATTTACGAAATTCTTCTCTGCGCAATCTTTTCCCAGTAAATGAACTTTTGAGAAAAGCTTCCGTTCTGTTTTTCCTTATCGTTGAACTTTCGAGCTTCTGCTTGAACCGTTTGCAGACCGAAGAATCCATCAAGTTCTCAGGCAGAGAGAACAGAGGCTCGATTTTCACTTCCGCACCGGAAGTGAACGTCGTTGACGGTCTTTTTACCGGCTTGCTGGTCACTTTCCCCCTAGCCTCAATGCTACTATTCCGCATTTTCGAAGTTTCTTTTTCTCCTTTCGATTATTTCATTAAATGAAAATGTTATTTTTTCAGTTCTTCCATATCGCTTTTACTTTTCCGTTTAAACTTTTTTTTAAATTCGTCTCTTTTGACACTTCTGTCTTCTACTTGGACAGAGTGCAGACGAATTTCGTCACGGTAAGCGGCAGAGCGTTCGTTTTTTTTCCTCCTCGTTCGTTCACATCGCGACTTGAATTAAATTTCCGGAAAATTTGGATCTACAAGTTTCAATCAATTTCTATACACTCTTTCTTTCATATTCCTTCAAAATAATGTGATTTTTTCGTCAATTATCGGTTACCGGCTTACGAAACAGCCTCAACACTTTCGCGACCGAGTGAAAATAATCTCCAGTTTCCAGGGCAACGTATCCGATCGATTTATCAATTAAATTATTTCTTATTTATTCCAAAAATGCATAAAAACTCTTTGTTTCTTTTAAATTTTGAGTTTATATTTTTGAAATACTATTTACGTCCAGTTGTTAGTGTTTTTGGTGCTTTAACCTCAAAATCTTTATTCCTTCAAGCATAACGCCAAAGATTATCAATATTTCGCGAAAAAACTTTGAGTTTCTCGTGAAAAAAATGTTCAATTATGTTGCCTCGTTGCTAAAATCCAAATGCCACTGTATATTTTCAATTTTCAGGTATCTATAATCTCAAAAATCAGTTTTCATCGCACATAACCTCAAAAATCCGAAAAAAATTGATCGTATTTTACAATAAACACAATTCAAATAAAACTTTTCGTACAATATCGAAATTACATTCAAAAAATGTCACAAACTCTGTAAAAATCCGTGAATCCATTGACATTTCGTTTTACGTTGCAAATGAGTCGAAAAAACAAATTGCGTGTAAAAAAAAAACCCAAGTTATCGTCTTTTTAAATTAAACGAAATGGATCAACACGATTTATCGTTAAAATGAAAAACAGATCCGAAATTTTTTGTTTCAAATGCTGTAAAAAAATTTCCGTCATTTTCCAACATCGCGCCATCCGAAATTACCGAAAATCTTTCTTTTCACAATCCTGATTTTTCTCTACTCCCGAATTTCAATATTTTTCGACCCACTCAAGCCGCGGAGGCTCGTATTTCAAAATTTCCAAAATTCGTCATTATTTTCTCGTATCAGGCAACAAATGAAAGAATTTCTGAAACGATTGACAAGGTATCAATCTTTTGAAACAAAATATAAAGACGTTTATGATTTTTTGGTCTTCAGATGATTTGCCGGAATATTCATCGTCTTTTCCACACGAATAACGTGCTTTGGTACTCTTCGAGCAAGTCGTTGCTCGCCAAGTTGCGAAAAAAGACTGGATACACGTTTACCAACTGCAAAAAAGCTCTGGAACTGCACAACAACGATCTTGCCAAGGTGAGCCATTTCCAAGGCCATTTTCCATGCTCCGAGCAAAGTTGTTGAAGAAATTATAGTTTGGCGTAATTTTGAGGGTGAACAGAGAGCGCGAATCCACTAAAAATTCGTTAAAAACACAAACTGAATGCGTTAATTGCCCCCTTTTTTTCTCAAAGGCTGAATCTTGGCTGAAAGAACAAGCGCAGTCTCTGGGATGGTCCAAAGCGGAAAAACTCCAGGGCCGGACGACGGCCCAAGGGCTCATCGCCGTTATGATTGAAAAAAATCATGCTGCGATGGTCGAAATCAATTGCGAAACAGATTTTGTTGCACGCAACAAAGAATTCCATGGGCTGGCGAAAACGGTCGTCTCAACGTTGTTGCAAAAGTCCATAGAAATTCCGGACGACCTGGTGGTCAACAAATTACTTTTGGACTCGGACACTCTGAAAAGTCTGCCTGGTCACGATGGGAAAACTCTTGGTGATCATTCCGCACTGACCATTGGCAGCGTCGCTGAAAATATCGACATCAGGAGAGCTCTTTGCGTCAAAGTCCATCCGGACGTTAAATTGGCCGGCTGCACTCATCCTGCTCCTGCAAATCGTCTTCCGATTTCTCTTGGCAAATACGGAGCGTTCCTCGCTTACAGATCCGCCGACGATGACTTACTCGGCACTCAATTGTGCCAACATGTTATCGGTGAGTGACACGGATGTTGCTTAATTTTACAGATTGTCTGACGCGAAAAGATCGTAGAAATGAATTCACGGACATTTTGTTCGAGTTGGAAAGTGAGCGTTCTTTCACCGTGCATACTGGCCAAATGGTCAGAGATGGGGAAAAACACCATAGGACCAATTTTGTAGAGCACATGATTTCCTGCAAAAAAGTTGTTGACGAAATTTTTGTATCTTTGGAATTTTAGCCTTGAGGGCTGATGGCGAAAACTCATGGTTTTCATTGCACGAATATTGGACATTCTTTTATGGTGCTTAGCGCTTAAACGGTGAGGTATAGAGCAAAATATCGTAGGACCAATTTCGTAGAGCATCAAATTTTCTACAAAAAAGTCCTCGGCGACTATTTTATATATTGGGTAGGTTAGTCCTGGGAGACGATTGAAAAGTACCTCGAAAATTTTCCCTTATGCACAACTGCTGAAAAAAAAAAAAGCATACTTTTTCGATTAGCTCTCAAGCCTAAACTTCTGGCAATGGAAAGACGCTCTCAGGATCTTTTTTGTAGGAAATTTTATGCTCTAAAAAATATATCTTATGGTCTTTTGCTCTATCTGTCGCCGTTTCAGCAGCATACGCTATGAAAGGTACGCTCCACGAATGACCTTGAAACCGAGGTATCATTTCAGACAGTCCTCACGGCCAATCTACGGAGAATACGAAATTGACGTAAGGACCTTTTCTGTAGGATATTTTCCGCTCTACAAAATTGGTCTCATACATTTTTCCTCTATTCCCAGCCGTTTCAGTAGAATCTGCAATTTCATCACTGAAAAATTAAATTTCACTCCAAAAGGTATATAAACGCTTGCAAAAATGTTGTGGGCAGACCAAAAAATCGTGTCTGATGTTCCAGGGATGAATCCAACAAAAATAGGTCAACCGGAAGTAGACAAACCGGATGAGAATGCAGACAACGAGACGGCGATGATTTATCAAGAATATTTGTTAGACCCGAGTTTAACGGTCCAACAAGTGTTGATCGATTCGCAAGTGGAAATTCTCGATTTCGCGCGATTCGAAGTTGGTGAGAATATTGAGCTCGGCCGAGAGCTCGACAGCGTCGAGACGTGCGGATGAGCGCATTCCTCCGTTTCCGAATTTTTCAGCATAAATTTCGCGATTGAAAGAAAACAAAATTATTCGTTGATATAAAAATATGAAAAAACGAACAAAAACGAAGGAACAAAATGTATCACGTCATGTTGTAAATACACGAAGGTCGACGCTCCATTTTTTCGTTTCCAATTTCAAAAAAAAAAAAAACTCCAAAATCCTTTGACACTCTGTCGAGATGTACAGCTTTTTTTTTTATCAAAAACTTTTTATTCCGCGACGTTATGCTCGATTTTCGAAACACAATCGATCGGCAACGTCTTCGCGGCCTCGGTCATCTTCTTGCGAGCCAATCGCACCGATTTCCATAGCCACATTCGCGAATCCTTCTTCCAGTAACGCGCTATGTCGTCGGTAGTGTATTGTAATCCCTTGAGATCCAAAAACATGAATTATTCATTCGTCCAGGGAAAACGACTCAAAAATTTATTCAAAAGCCGAAAAAATCGTTCGAGCAGCTTAAAAAATATTTGCCAAGGTCAAAAACACGAAGAAATGATTTATACAGCGAAAGAAAATGGAAAAATGTTGCACGAATCCAAAAAAAAAGAAAAAATATAAAGAAACATTTTACTTAGTGAAGTAAAATTGAAATATTTAGTTCGCGCCGGTATTACGTCCCGAAACATCGATCGCAAAGGTTGAGAGTTACTCTTGATGATTTTTTGTCCAACGGGAATTGTCGTGAGTCGTTTTTTTTAATTTTTTTTTTAATTTAATTACGTAATTCGATGGTTTTTTCGTTCGAAAATATAACGAGAAAAATGTTACCTGATAATTCAAAATTTCGGGTCCCTGAACGAGCAGTTTCATCGAAGAGATTTCCCTGCTTTTGATTTCTCGGCAATTCTTTAATTCGCTACTTTGCGTGCAATCGGGACAGGGACAAGTTTGGGTCCCGCGATCACCAAAATTCGTTAACGTTGCTTCCCTCGAGTCGTCCGAAGCTCCCAGTCTAAGACGATCAAATGCTAGGGCGAAATCCTTCGAATCAGAGTCGCAGTAATCGAGCTGGTGTGAAAAATGAAAAAAACAACAAAAAAAAACCAAAACGGTCAATGACAAAATTCTCAAATTCTTACCGGAAGCTGTTTTTTTCTATAAAATTGAGAATAATGAGAAAAACGTTGAAGTTTTTTGCGAAAAACTTTTCTAAAAAATTGTCTGATTCGGTAAACATTTTTTTTCTACAATTTCTTGTTAATTTTTGGACAATTTTATGATTGCATATGAAAACTCTCAACGTTTTAAAAGAGCCAGAATTTTTGCCCATTTTTCTCGAGCCGCCAAGTGTTAAATATTCTAATTAAAAATTAATTTGAAAAATCGGGATTTTTACTTCAGTTTCTTCGGTGCACACGTCACAGCCTCCAAGGTTAAATATACTTGCGTCACTTCGAGATTTAGCCAGAAGATTTTTACTGTCCTCGAGATGTAAATCATCGACTAAAAAAGAAGAAATCGAAGTCTATCATTTTCTGCACTATTTTCTTTGTCCACGAAAGGAAAACCGTTACCGTACGACGAGTGAATGAAAATGAGGATGAAAAAATTTGGTAATAACTCGTTTTACCGCTCTTGTAGTCGGTGTCTCGATTTCGCCAATCCATCAGATTTTTTTCATCATTAATCTCCGAGAAGAAATAATCAAAAAATACAAATTCTAGAAAATTTATTTTTCCTCTTCTTTTCTCTTTCAAACCTGTCCGAACCCATAGGCTGTCATCGAACGATGTGAAATCAGAAGATTTTCCACGATACTGTTGTGTTTTTTTTTTTTTAATTTCAAATCCTAGCAAACTTTTTTTGAAAGTAATAAAAAATAAATGAAATTTTTATATTTTTCTCCCCTCGTTATTCCATGCATTATTTTTTTTTTACCGTTTTGCAAATTTTTTTAATAATTAACGAAACAATAATTGATTGGCAAAATACGAAAAAAATGCTTCAACATAAATGGACTCGATTAGTCTTCATTTTTTGTGAGATTTTAATATTTTCTTGTGGTCAACAAGCCCCGTAAGTCTCACCCTTTCGGGATACCTTAGAACTGACCACGCAGATCGCTCCCCCTGGCAACTGATCGTACGAGTAAAAATGTACAATGAGCAGAGTCCCCGAAAATGAAAACTCAAGAATTAATTACACAATTTCGTCACATGTTTGCCGTTCTTAGAGAAAAAAAACAAGGTACGAACTTTTTTTTTTTTGAAAACTGTGTAATTTTACCATTTTGTAACATTTCGCAAAATTTAATAAAATTTAATTGCGAAAAAGAAAATTAATTTCATTTTGACAACCTCTAAAAACGTAACAAAGACCCAGAGATACACTTGAGAAACTTCAGAAGAAAGCCAATGGTTTACGTGAGAAAGTACACTTGGACCTCTATTTTCGTAATAACCTCTGTTAACGTAACATCGATCGTAGATCCGCACCGGGTGGGGGAAGCGTCTCGCCCAATACGGTTTAGCACGCGATGTACAACAAGGATAAGACGATGCTCGAGCAACGTTTCTGTATCTCCAAGTGCAATGCTCTGCCGGTGGCGCTGCTGTTCCGAAAACAGAAATCCCAGTGTGATCGTTATTCTAGTGCAATTTTTTATTTCGCAACAAGAAGCGATTAGTAAATATCGAACAAATGCATCGAATTTCTATTAAATTTTTGTTAAAAACTCGACGATCCCTGGTCGCCAGAATAATGAGAGAAGAAATAATAATTCGACTTAGAAAAATGGTGATTGTTCGTGAATAAAAAGAAGAAAAAAGAAATGTTTTGAACAATGTATCCATGGCCTATTTTTAACGATGAAATTTCACCCGAACACGGAGAGCTCGTGAGCACGATAAGTCTAAACTCATTGCAGGACTCGAGTGAGTGATTATTCGTCTCTTTCTCTCGTCCATTATATTTCTTTGTCATTGGAGCGTGTGTAGAGAGTGCGGAGAAGAGAAAGAGAGAAGGAACAACAGCAGGAGTAGCAGGTGCGTTAGATAACGCGCTTGTATTTTTTTTCTCTTTCGTTTTTTTTTTATATGCCCGCATAAATGTGTTTCGAGAGAGAAAGAGGAGGCTTCGTGTTATGGTTTCACGTGTGCTAGTGTGTATATGTATTTATGAGGCTAGCCCGTTGGTCACGGGTGGCCGAACGGAGTTCCGGGCCCACTTCCGGACGAGCCTTTTGCTCTTCTCCGGCCTCACAGCTATGGTTTCTTTCTCTTTTGTTTTTTCCTTCTTTTTTTTTCGTTTTAATACACTTTGAAAAATATAATACGTGTCAGTCGCCAGTGAACAGTTAGCCACACTGTTACGTGCTCGTCGCTCGTCTCTCCTGTGCGGTGCACTTTCTTCGCGTCTTTCTTCACGTTCGCGTCGCTTTTTATATTTACGACAATTTCAATAACCCACGATCCTAATGATTCTCGACATATTGACCTTCATAGTTTATTGAAGTTTCGAACGATGGGATATTCCAAAAGGGTAAATTTTTTTCTTGACTCTTCTCAGGCTTTGTGAGTTAAAAATTTTTTTTTTAATATTCTGCATATCGTAGTTTGAGTTGGAATTATTTTTCAAGAATTTTTCCAAAGTTTCTTCATTTCTTCTTCACTAATTTTTGGCGCCAAAAAGGTTTCGGTCTGTTAAAATCGAAGCTTTCTTCTTTTCTTTCTTTCTAATCCCGTAGCTTCCTCCTTTGGATTTTATCGCTCATCCTCGTTGCGGTTTTCATGTCTTCATTATTTTCTTTATTTCTTCTTTCTTCTTCTGAACTTTTCGACATTGCAGCCGGACTGTTTTTCCTTCCGATCCAGAGCTGTTTATTATTTGAAAATTTCTTCAAGCCTTCATTACTCTTTGTTCTTTTAATCTGCTTTAATGCAATTTCTTCTTTTTTTCTTTCTCAACATCCTTCCCTTTTTCCCACTTCTTGTAATTGTTTTTTTTTTCTGCGCAAATTACTAATGACATTGTTTTTTCTTTCGTAACTCTTTACTATTTCCGGAATTTCTTCATTTTCCGTTTCCCATATCTTCCTCGCATCCTATCGCCACCGCTATTTTTTTTCGCCGTTCGCAGTTCGTTATCACTCATCCACAGAGTGGAACGTTCTCGTCCCCACCCTCTGCGACTCGACGCGTCCGAGTGAAGTGAATAATTGTTTTTCTTTCGAGAAAACGAGTCCATCATCATCTCCATCATCTTCAGCAGCAGAACACTGCTCTTTTGTACATTTTATCATATGGCTCTCGGAAAGTATATTATGGCGTTTGGCCGCATCAAGGCATTCACGATCCAGAAGTCTTGAACAAAAATTTGCATTACCTCCTACGCGATTTTCTAACCAGTGCCTACAAACTCATCTTCTTTCTCTCTCTCTCTCTCTCCCTCTCTCTTCCGGAGTATATACCGAACGATATTAGTTCTTCTCTGCTTAGAAGCTTCGCAAAATAGTGCTCGAATCAATTGCACGTACAGTCCGATCGTCTTTTATGTATATATTTTTACATAAATCCATATGTACATTAATGTTTATATATATAGATATATTTTTCAATTATGTTACTTTATGGAGGCTACATATGTGTCTACGTGTTCTCTACCTGCCCGGATGACTTGTATATACGTATATATCGGTTCTATGTATACCGTGGTGTGATTAAGTCCTCGTGAGAGATCGTATTATACATCGACTCTGTTGGTTTTCTCATGAGCTAGTTTTCAGCGGGTAACCACGGACGTCAGACGTAACGAAGGACTCGGGTTTCTTCCGACCTTGCCTTTTTGGACTCATTTCCGTTTCTTTTTTTACGGTGAAGAAAAATTTGAAAATTGGGGTTCGTTTTCGAAAAATCGGCAATATTTCGAAAGTTTTGACTTTTTTGTTCGGTGGTTTTTTTTCCTGGTTTAAAAGTTTTGGATTTTCATCGAACTGGGTATTTTTTGGAGCTTCCCGGATCACTCGACTAGCGATATTTCGCCGGATTCCGAGATGATCTTCGAAATATTGGCGAAGGTAAAAAAAAAAAAACAGAGAAAAATCGCGTTTTTTTTCATTCTGATTGGGAACTTGCCTTCGCTTTATCTTTGCTCAAATAACGGTCGTTTTACGGTCTTATATCGCGTTTACCGACGATCCGATCGAGCCCAGCACCGACCATTAATCCACTTGGATTTACGAGACCGATTTTTTTTCCGGTTTTTATCGCTTCGTGCTTTTTTTTTTTCTTTTTTAGGACGATAGAAGCTCGTGCTCCGACGATTCGGGCAGCGATGTCTTCAGAAGTGTGCCCAAAAATCGCACTGCCTTTCTCGTATGGAAAATCGAGGTATTTTCACTTAATGACCCGAAAAAAATTCGTAACAACGCAAATCGTCCAATAATTGAGAGCCAAATTTTGAAAAAAATTGATTTCGAAAGACTCGATTCAAAAAAAAGCCTTCATGATTTTTTTTTTCGGAAAAAAAACTTCAAATATTGTTTTTTTTTTCTTTTTGAATTCCCGTCATTGAAATTTGAATTAACTTTCGAGTTCATAACTAATTTGTTTACTTTTTTTTCATTATTAATTTTTTTTAAATGTAGAATTTCATTAATCGTGTTCTTCATTATCGTTCATTACTATAAATACTTTTTCAGTTGATTTATTAATCGTGATGAAAATCAGTTTTTTAACTTTTTACATTTCTGAAATGTTTTTTTTTTTTTTCAGGGCTTGCGAGCAATCAGTGTTCCAAGAAACAAAATGGGCATTTTTTTATCCGAATCTGCTTACATAATCTACGCGGTGTCGTCCAAAGACGGACCGCTTCCGTATCCCGGAGTACCGGTAATTTTCTCGCAATGATTATATTTTTTTTATTCCAACGTTCGATCGCTTTCCGTGATAGCGAGGAGAAAAAAAAATGGTGAAATCGTTGAAAATTTCCAAATTTTCATAAACATGCACAATTTTTTTGGCCAATTTTAAAAAATTTCGTAAAACAACGGAATTTTTGAAAATATTTCATAAAAGTGGCTGGAAAGCGATTTGAAAAAAATGGCGAAAAAGTTGAAAACGAGAAAACTGAATGAAAAAGTGTAAAAAAACGAAAAGGAGTGATTAATTTTTAGAGTTTCTTTTCAACATTCTCGAAATTAAATTGAAGAAAATTATTTGATCGTTAAACACGAGGATAAACGATAAAATTTGTAAACTCACATTTTTCAAGGTGAAAGAGGTCAAGCCGAGCAACTCAGTCCGAGCGATCCACTTCTGGATCGGTTCGTGTTGCGATTCAACGATCTCAGGTGGCGCTGCCCTGCGCGCGGCAGAGTTGGATTCGCAGGTATCGGGGAGTATATTATCGCGTGAGTCCGAGGGTCGGGAGTCGTGTCGTCTGATGTCGTACTTCCGGCGAGAATTCGTTATCGAGAGAAATCATTTTGAAAGTCCGAGTTGTACGCTGCACCGGATAACTGGGCTGTCATTTCCGGTTTTGACAGAGTTGGACGGTATGAAATGGAGTAATTTTACGTCACGTGACGTCATTTTATTGGACACGAAATCAGGAGGAGTATTGTTTCTTTGGCTGGGTTCGTCCTCGAGCGAATTGCACAAACGGCACGGTGGTACAATCGTGGATTCGCGAAGGGACAACAACAATTGTCGAGTCGTCGTTGTCGAGGATGGTTACGAAAAAACGATCGGTAAAGAAGATCGCGAGCTGTTTGAATCGTATTTGGACCCTGGATCGCGATCTGTCTTGCCGGAGGTCGGTAAGGCAGAGATACTTCCGAGCCCGATAAAGTTGTACAAGTGTTGCGAGCAATCGGGAAAGTACAAAGTTGCAGAAATCAAATCCGGGCCAATATTTCGAAGAGATTTAACTTCCGGTTCGGTTTATCTTCTGGATCGCGGTGAAGCGGGTGTCTGGGCGTGGGTCGGACGTCAAGTTGACGCCAGAGAACAGCTCGAAGCGGTTAGAAACGCGAGAGGCTTCGTGAAGAAGAAAGGATATTCTTCCGGCGTCCCAGTCGCCAGAGCACTCGAGGGAGAAGAACCCAGCGAGATGAAAACTCTCATTAAACTATGGGACACCGTGAAAAACCGACCACTCACATTGCCCGCTAACTTCGAAGCCGACTACATGGCTGAACGACCGAGAATGGCCGCTGAATGCCAATTGGTCGACGACGGCAGTGGTGACAAAACCATTTGGCGAGTTTGTGCCAAAAATGGCTTGGTCGAGATCGAAGATCGTGGCATTTACTACGCTGGAGTCTGCTATGTCATGTCCTACAAATATGGACAAGGAAGACGAAGAAGAACTATCGTAAGTATTTGTTTCTTCTTTCGGAAGCTACTGGCTCTTGTAGAAATTAATAAAAGAAGAACTGGCGTTTCTTCCTGGGACGGGAATTTCTTCCGCGATTGTGGTTACCATTGGGAGTTGGTCGATCGAATCTTTCTTGTTTTTCTTACACTCCACATTTCTTCCGACATCAATTTAGCTAGTTGTGCCGCTTCGGAGCTTTTCAGGAAGAAATCTCACAAGCTGACTTCTTTATTGGAAAGTTCTCGATCGTTTTTACAAAATTCCCCCTCCTTCAGAATAGAAAAACACTTGGAGGCGTAAATAAAAGGATTTCTTCATTTCTTGATAAAAGAAGAAATACCTTCAATGCCCTTGGAATTTCTTCCGCTCGTTGCGACAGGCACGTCGAGAGTTAATGGATCATTGGGAATTGCACAACGTTTCGGAGACGGAAATGAAGCGATTTCTTCATTTTACAATAAAAGAAGAAATACTTTTCGTCCCAGTTCGATTTCTTCCTCTCGATGCGACGAGCACATCGAGTTTATTTTTCCGATCATCGTGTCAACTTCCTTGCCTCATTGTGTGAATAGATTTACTGCTGGGAAGGAGCCCATTCTTCCGGAATCGACAGAGACACCGCCCTCGAAGCAGCCTGTCGTCTTGCCGAAGAAACCGACGCACAGCTCGTGAAAGCTTCACAGGGAAGAGAACCGCCGCACTTGTTGCAAATCTACGGTGGAAAGTTGAGGATCCTCACTGGTCAGCATCAAGATTTTCGTGAGTCGATTTTTACCTTTCGTTCGATTTCTTCCGAACAAAATCTTCAAAATTAATGGAAGAAATGTAAAAAAAACAGTGTCGCAACGTTTTGTTCCCAATTATCGTCACCGAATGTGACTTCATCGTTGAATATTTAAATTAAAAATGGTCATTTCTTCAGCACCGAAGAAATATCTCGTTCGAGTCTTTGGCTCGACGCCCTACACTTCAAAAGCTTTGGAACGTCCTTTAAGATCGAGTAGTCTCGATTCCGGTGGCGTTTTCATTCTCTTCTCAACGTCCCCTTACGTCTGGTGCGGAGGAAGAAGTACCGGGGACGCGAGGGAAGCTTCGCGAAGGCTCGCGCCGAGTAGCGCTCCTCTGGTCGCCGAGGGCAAGGAACATGACGATTTTTGGCAACAATTCGGTGGTAAATTTCCAAAAACTTTACCCAAGCAAATAAGCACTTTAATGTAAAAAAAAAATGAATCTAAAAAATTGCTTGAAAAATATTGAAACTCGTTGCAGGCTCCGGAAATTATGGCACAGAGTCGAGGGAAGAGGAGGAGGAAGCTCAGCGACATTTGTACGAGTGCCGAGTCACCGATGGGGTTTTCCATGGCGAGGAAATTTTGGGATTTACACAAAACAGTCTTTTGCCAGAATCGTCGTGGATTTTGGACGCTGGACGAGTCATATGGATCTGGATGGGAAAAAATTCCTCGATAAAAACGTTTCGGGACTGTTTGTCCGCCGGGACCAAGTTTCTCTACGGGCATCCGGCAGGCCGAGACCGAAACACGGAAATTTCGATAATCAAACAATCTCACGAGCCTCCGACGTTCATAGGACTTTTCGAAAATTGGAATCACAACTTTTTGCGGGATTATCGTTCCTTCGATTCCTTCAGACGATCATTCGACGATCAACCCAATCATGACCATTTTCCTTCCCAGTTAAAAACCAAAATTTCTCATTTTGACTCCCACCTCAAATATCCTTTGAGAATTTTGAAAAACGAACCAGAACATTTGCCCCCGGGCGTCGATGTCTCCAGGAAAGAAATTCATTTAACTTACGACGATTTCGTCACTACTTTCGATATGAATCCCGACGATTTTGACAAATTGCCCGAGTGGCGCCGACAGAGGCTCAAACAAGCTGCTGGACTTTTTTAATTTTCTGCTCTCTCCGGCCCTTCGCCGCCCCTTTTTTCTGTAATTAATTGTAGAATAGTTTTGTGCGTTATTTCTATTTTTGAGACTCAACCAATAAAGAATCTTGGAAACAAGAAAAATTTCTTTTTTCTATAGTTTCTCATTTTTTTCACTCAATTTTGATGGTTTTTTTTGTTTTTTTCGTCTTGAAAATTTAGGTAAAATGTTCACAATCCTGAGCTCGAGACAAAGTTTCATGAAAATCCGAAAGCAAAGATTTTTTGGAACGGAAATGAAAAATTTGAAAAGCGATTTCGATGAAATTTGAAGAAAAACCCAAATTTTTCGGTCATTTTCTCAGGAACCCCTTAAAACCAGGAAAAATGAAATTTTACCGAATATTATTTTATTTTTGGATCGATTGAAAAAAAAAGGACAATGAATAATTGAGAAAAATTAATCGTTAAAAAAAGGTTGATTTTCCGCGAGTGGGAAATTTCGTTTACGACGACGTGTCCATCGACTCCAAATCGACCTTACGAACCGTCTCCTCCTCGACGATTATCGGACGAACTTCCTTCGTGAGGACGGCGGTCGTGCCACGATTGTAACGATAAGAACCCAATCTTTTGCCTTTTATGTTCGCCTCGTCATAAGGACGCAGATAATCGACCGCTCGTGCGTCGAAATCGATGCCTCGAATTTCAGTTTTTCGTATCACACACAAATCCACGTTCGAACCAGAGCCGAGATCGTTGAAAACACCAGCACGGATCGCATCGGCGACGACACTTTTTCCTTCTTCCTCCTGAGAGCGAAAATATCGAGAAAAAAATTTCATTTTCGTTTTTCCTCTCGAACGTTGAATTTTTTCATCAAACATTAAAATGGTTTGTTTTTTTTTTTTTTTAACGAAACTAAATTTACCGGGAATATAATTCATTTATCGAATAGAAAAAAATCTCGAGCGTCTAATACGAACAGTTTTTAGACTTTCGAACCGAAACACGAATTGCAACTTTTTTGAGAAATTTCAAATCTTAAAAATGTGAGAAAATATTTTGTCGCTTTGTTAATAGAAAAAAACCGTTTTATAAATGATTTTTCAATTTCTTCCAGAGAAACTCGATTCATCCAAAATATTTTTGGACCAAATAAAAAATTATTGCAACGTTTATCGAAAAATTTCAATCGTCGCATAATTTTCATGGAAATCCCATAATCAGCAAAATTTCCGACTTGCAATAAAAATAAATTTCCACCATACAAAATCAATTCGTCAAATATTTTGGGAACCCGCAAATTTCCCAGAGTTTTCTTGCTCGAATTTCGCCAAAGTAGTTGCTCGAAATTGCTCAGAATCGAAAAAAAAGGCACCAAGATTAAATTAAATTAATTGGAAATTGAAAAAAAAAAAGCACCACGATTACGATGATGGATCAGTCACCGAACCTCAGCTCGAATTTTCGAAATGATAATTCTTCGATATCGTTTGACTAATCAAAAAAAAAAAGGCTCCGTCAGAGACGCAGGACAATCGCAAAAATCCGCTGACAGAGGCTTTTTTTTTTTATTGGTGAAACCGTCTCGAAAATATTCAATTTCGAAAATTGCAGCTGTCGCTCTCGCAGTCACAATGGCGAGATAGCGACTGCTCCATCATCTCAAGGAGGTTGGCTACACACAACAATGTTGCCATGTTAAAAGCATAGGAAAATTCTAAATGATTAGAATTTATTGAAATTTGCTGAGTATATTTCTTTAGTATTAAATATTAATATAAAAATTTTTTAAGATTTTTCTTCTACATAGTTTTCGAGCAATCGAACAATAGAGTTTACATGCATAAGTATAGAATTCAGAAATGTATAGGTATATTTTTTGCATATATTGTAAACTCCAATTATTCGACAACTATGTAAACGAAAAATAGCAAAAATTTGCTTAAAGAAAACTTTGCATCCTCGTAAAGACGAAATTTTTAGGAAAATCTTACCGTCATGTCCGGTTTCCATCTGCTCTCGAAAACCGCCATAGCGGCGAGCGAACCAGAGCCCATCGTTGTGTAATGGTATTTCTCGGACGAACCGTGCGGGAAAATGGAATACAAGTGAGGGCCGTTTATATCAACCCCGCCGACGATTAACGCAGCTCCGATGTGTCCTTGATGACGGAACAACAATTGTTTCAACATCATATTTGCAGTGGAAACAGGAACGACGCGTCCGGTATTCAGACGATGAAGTTCCAATTGACTGGCGATCATTTGAGTCGTCATTTCTGTATCTGCAGCTGTGCCGGCTCCGCAGCAGCTGCGAGAGGCCCAAAAATTCATCAGCTTCGCGATAAATTCGTGTAGCCAATTATTCGAGTCGCGAAAAACGGATTTTCATTCAATTTTCGCAGAGAAAAATTATTTGCTCCGGTGTCCAACGTCCAATACAAAAATCATTGAATTATGGATGCAAAAACAAAAATGTCCAGAGATTCGCTTGTGAAAAATCGATTTTGGACTCAAAATTTGCTCGAAATCCAAAGAATTTACATTTTTGTTTTGAAAATCAGATAAAAAACTGTTTGGAAGGCATTTGTTTGCTTCAAATTTCGTTAAAAACTTGTTGAAATTGTTTCAAGTGCGAAAAACGAAATTTTTACGAATTTCAACAACAACAAAAAATGGCGCGCAAACAGTTTTTCATCTGATTATCAAAAAAAAATGTATTTCCTTCCATTTTCGCACTACATTTTTTTTCCAGAATCGTTTTTCAACAAATGGATTCTCAGAAATTTTCCTTCTATACATTGATGATTGGAAAATAAAGTTTTGCCTTTCAGAATCTAAAATAAGTAGCAATGTCAATGAGGAATATGAAGAAATGAAAAGTAAAGATTAAAAACTCACTAAATGTTGGACGCGAGGAAGTGAATCTTGCTGCAATTCTTATCGGAGACGATCGTGTCCTCCGTGGCTCTCGTATCCGCGCCCAAAATTACTCCGTCCTTATAAACAATGCCCACGATGGTTGTACCAGTTTTTTGGGCTTTTGGAGCGGGAAATCCTTTCTTGGCGAGCAAGTCATTCCTGGAAGAGTGCGAAGGAACAAACGTCGCGCGTGAAAATCGGAGTTTAATCGTTTTATTTGAAAAAATTCAAAGCGCACGAAAATTTACGCATTAAACGTGAAAATTCGATGATTTCATTGATGTCAAATGTATTCTTGAACATAAACATGATTAAAAGTGAAAAAACATCGATAAGAGGCTGAAAATCACGTCATGAAATTTTATTCATTTTTCGAAAAGTTTTTCGACTCCTCTCCGTAGATTTTCGTTATTTTTTTCATTTGTCGTTGAAAAACCAATCAAAAGCTTCCTCGTTGTTAATAATTTTCGGGTGAATTGCAGTTTTTGTTTGTGGGGAAAGGAAAATAATTCGGTAAAAGTGACACAGCATTATTGCGATTTGAGGTTATGTGACGTGAGTTACAAGTCGAAAATTGACGTCTCGTTTGTCACGATTATTGGGAATTTGGATTATTTTAGATTCACGTGTACCTTTGACAAAGATCGAAAGAAAATCCAGGCGCTGGGATTTCCGGCACGAGAAGCGACGTCATTTTTCTTTATTCGAAATATTTGTTTGCGGGATTGAGACCAACAGCCAGCGCGAGAATCTCGAACACACAACCACAAAACTCACTCAACACACCGGTGGGTGAAAAGCGAGACAGCGAGAGAGAGAGAGAGAGAGAGAGAGAGAGAGAGAAGGCGAAAAGCTCGAGAGCTTCATCGACTCGAGTATTATTTTTTTTTATGTAAACTCGAAAATGTCGACTTTCGACTTTTCGACACGATAAAATGATTTATTGGATGCTTTCATATAAAAAAAAAATCTAAAACTCCATTCGAATGAATTTTTCCGAACCGCGCGGTTACATGACCGAAAAATTACCAACAAAAAATCTACATTTTTGAGGACCTTCTGGACTCGAATCTCTTTGTGCGGTCGGTAAAAATAATTTCATTCGGAAAGGCTTGATATTTTGTAGAAAAAAGATAAATTACAAGGAGATGCTACTTTTACTTTTCGCGAAATGTGTCCGGGAAAAATTTGTATCTGCTTTTGGTAATTTCGCGATGAGACGCGGGTCGACCGCAAATTTCATACTTTTCGCATTTTCCCGCATCGGTTCGAATTTTTCCATTTAGATTTGTCGAACAGCAGTGTGAAAAATATTCACTTTGCGGAGAATTCGAGGAAAAATAATTGATAGTTTCTGCTCTGAATTTCGATCGAATCTAATTTGGTCGATTATTCTCAGGCCAAAAACTAGTTTGGATGAGCAACAATTTTTCACTTCATATTTGTTTATTCTTTTCGATTTTGAATTTTACACTCAGCTGTGCTGAGAATAATCACTAAAAACTAGTTCGTACTGACAATTGGTCCGTATAAACTAGTTTGGCCTGACGCAAACTCAGTCAAAACTAGTATTTCTGGCTCAATGCCAATGAAAGCTAGTTTGTCCTAGGAAAATCTAGCGCGGACTGAGATCGGGTTTGGCGTGCAACCTTCACACACCATTCAACATATATGCGTCAAATCCTCAGCTGCATTCGGTGTGTCTGTGTGCGTGTTTTTTTTCTCATGTGCGGTATTTTTTAACGTTGAACGATATTCCGTACGCACGCACACGAATCGCACGTTGCTCGATGCTAATAAAAAATATAAAAATAAGAAGAAAAAAGAAAGAGTACGAAGAACTTGGTGCTGGAGAGATTATAAAGAAAAATCGCGATGTCGAATCGCCGAGGGACCGACGGATCATCATCCCCGTCGGTCGAACGCAAGGACAAGAACGATTTCAGTCTCTCAAACAGCAATCACTTGTCCCGGGAAAATAACCTGCGAGCTCGGGACGAAACCGATCATTTAACAGGTGAACAAAAATTTTGTTTATTGTCGTTCTCGTACCAAAATGAGAAATCCACGTTTTCTCAAAATAATGACATTTGAGACAAATAAAAAACTTCTATTTTGATTTTCCAAATTGGCAGCCTCTATTTTAAGCGTGCAAATTTATTTCGCAGCTTTTCCACACTGGGTCTGTGGGACCCGGTCACTTAAAACGTACGAGAGTCTCTCAAACTTTCAATCTTGTTCCAAAATCTTGCAACGATCCATTTGCTGCTATAAAAACCTTCGGGTCTCTCAGACCCGGTCAATTTTTAGCATGTACATTTATTTCGTAGCTTTTCCACACTGGGTCTGTGGGACCCGGTCACTTAAAATGCATCAGAGTCTTTAAAACTTTCAATCTAGTTAGAAAATATTGCGGGGATCCATTTTCTGTCTGCAAAAACCTTCGGGTCTCTCGGACCCGGTCGATCAACCTGTCGAGATTTCACTTCTCATTATTCCTTGAAACACAGCATTTAGCTTCGGACACGATAGAGCAAATCTGAACTTGACAAATTGTTTGTCCCAAGGCTCAAGCGCAGAGGGAACTTCACGAGAAACCAGGAGGGATGAGAACCCCTTCAGTTTTAAACACTTTTTGAAAAAAGACTCGAAACCCAATTACAACTTGTCCGGCGCCAGGCCAAAGGTTTATTCTCCTGCGCGTATTAGCCCGTCCAACGTCGGGTCCGACGCGGATGCCAAATATCCTTGCAATCCAACGGAATTGCCTGATTTTGTTCAGGACCATCTGGTCATCGAGCAATGTTATTTAAACCAAGAGGCAGCAGCCTCTGGGGCTGCCGCCATTCCCCTCGTTGCCGATATCGACAATCTGCCTGATTTTACTATAAACAATGCGGAGCGACGACAAGGCGCAAGGTCCTCCTCCAGGAACGAAGCTGAAAAACCACAAATCTCATGCGACTTACCGTTCGATCTCACCGGCGGTTTAGAGCGAAGAAAACAGCGCAATAATAACCCAGGCCTTGACAACGGAGCCTGCAACAATCCGCCCATGGCTTATCCCAGGCCGAACCAACTTCCTGTCCGTCAAAATGAATCTGCCAGAAATATTCAAACCTTCCCTTTCGATTTGCCATCTTCTACCGCGAGCTCCAGCCTCTCCGATCCCTCGGGACCCAACAATTCACCGGCCAACGAGAACAGCGTCAATAAATCTCTTCCGGATTTCTTGAACGACGGACCCATTCGAAATCGTGTAACCGGCGAGAATGACTCCTCGTTGGATTTGCCAGAAAGACCTGACAACGGCGTAAGCCATTATTCTTTTCTGCTGCTCGGCTTTTCCTATCTCCGTCTAATTCATTTTTTTCCTCCTTAAAGCATTTGGCTCTGGAGAACGAGAGACTGAGAGAGGAACTCAAAATCGCCAGACGAAACGTTGCAGAAAAAATGAGGATGTACGTTTTTCCTCTGACCCATGGATCCAACCGACGAAAGAAATTCAATCAGTTTTATCAATTTCCAACAAATAGTCACGAGCTTTCGATTTTCTTAAGAAACCCTTCACCATTTTTATCCAAAAAAGTCTACACAATCGTTCGCATCGTAATTCTCACACGTTTTTTCACGTTGCAGGATAGAATCTCTAAAAACTGAATTATCGTCGAGAAGAAAAGCTGATCAGGACGAAACTGCACATTTGGAAAAAGCGATGGAACAGGTTGAAGTTAATTTGAAGCGAAGCACCGTGAGTCAAACCATTTTCTCTGTTTATTTTTCGTCTCTCTGCAAAAAAAAACTTGACGAATGAATAAAAATTGATGTTTCGGTTCTTCAGAAAAGGGCCACGAGCGCAGAAGGCGCTGTCGCGTTACTCAAACAAGAAGTAAAAGTCCTAACGGTGAGCCTTTTCCAAATTATTACAAAATCCCCATTTTTTGTTGGCCTTGATGTTGTTTTTTTTAATAACAGCCTCTTCTTAACAGGCCGAGGTATCGATATTGCGCTCGGAGAATCGCGAATTGCGGAGCTTAGCTGGAGCTGGCTGCTCAGACTATCAATATCCAGGAACTGACAGGAGAATCAAAAAATTGAGTGACGAGCTGCGTGCTGCTGCGATCTCGGCCGAGGGTTCTCTGAGGTTAATTTACAATTTTGCATAATTATCAACCGGCGAAAATCGACCGTAGAATCCTGACGAAAAGCTTTTCCCATTGCAAAATAGTCGAGGCACGATTTATTTAGATTTTTCTCTGCCACTCGATGTTTTTCCCAATTTGACACAAAATTCATCGAAATTTTCGTGCATCGCGTCGAGATTTGCAAAAAAAAAAGGACTTGGACTTGAAAAATGTCGGAACGTTAAAAAAATAAAATTTTTCACAAATTTCCACTTTTTCAAAGATTTCGATTGTAATTTTGAAAAAAATCAATCGAAAACTGTTCTTCACAATGAAAATCCATCAATATGACCAAAACAGTTCGGAATAAGTGAATTTACACACTGGGTCAAATTGACCCAGTCCGACTAGTAAAAAATTTTCTACAAGCATTTTTAAATTTTCTTCTCCGGTGCGAAAATTCATTCTCAAGATCGAACCCCGTGCTACAAAATGCGACACACATTGGTCCGGGTCCTGGAGACCCAATGTAGTAACTGCCGAGAATTAAAAAAAAAAAAACAAAAAAAACAAACAAAATTGATAAATCTCTTACTTTCTCCATCCAGGCAATTAATGTCGGGAGTGAATAATTTGAAAGTGATGGCAACAACGTTGGAAAATATCGAGAGGATAGAGGACAGAACCAAAGACTATTTACAAGATTTGGATGAAGAAAACGCGGCTGGTCCGGCGTTATAAACAGCAAATAAGGGAGCAACGTCCGAGAGCGTGATCCGAAAGGCTCGCGAGCAAAAATAAAAGGGCAGAAATGCTTAAAAGCTTTGAAAAAATATTGGACAATTAATTCGGCAATTCGTAACGGCAAGATCCTGAAAATCGCTTCTCAGCTTTGACTAGATGATAAGAAGTTAAAAACAATAAGAAAAAGGAAACACGTAGTTTATCGATAAGGAATTATCGCGTCCCCTCAAACGCTTCGGCTTTGTTTCCGATCTTTCCTCCTCTCTTCCGAATCGAGGCAAAGAGATTCGTTGTTTATAATTTATTTGTTGTACTTTTATATCGCTGACGAGACTCGTTCGGTTGGAGAAAAGAATTTAAAAAAATAAAACACTGGAAATATCTGCCAAGAGTTCGAGTTTTGCCGAAATCCGCGACGTTCGTCTGCAAAACACAAACAAAACGGTTTGAAAGAATTGGCCACTATTTTTGGTACATTTTGCATAAAAACGTTGCGGACTACGTTGAAAAAAAAAAAAAAAAAGCGCATCGGTACGGAAAAAACAAAACGATGTGCCTCGAGAATTTGCAAAATACGTTTTCGTCAAAAATCATGAATGAATATTTCGCCCTGTTTTTATTAGTTGATAAAGACAAAATGAAATTAGTTTATTCGGTGACACGGAGTGCACGATCTATCGAACTAATTTCGTTGCAACGAGTCGAGACTAATCGTCTAACATTTTTTTTCTAAGTTAATTAAATTATTTTACAAATAAACAGCCATTTTCGTTGAGCTTTTTTTATTCTCTCGCAAAATGTAAACGAGAATAGTTGGCAAGAAAAACCTCCTGTTCTCATCGATGTCGCCACTCATCGAAATATTTTTGTAATGTTATTCGATGTAGATAAACAATAAACGAAGTAAGCCCAACGTATAAAAACGATTTTCATATTTTTAAAAAGTAGAAAAACGAAACCACGGGATTCTGAATGGATCAGGCCATTGAGAAATGCAAAAAAAAAATTCTCACGACGACATTTGAATTTTTTTTTCGACGTCCGGTGAACGGATTTACTTGAAATTTTTTACGCTTATTCAGGGCAACGGTAGCTCAGCCTTCAACTTCAATTTTCATGCGAACCTCATTTTTTCAATTAGTTATTAACGATAATATCGTCGATGCTACTCGAAAAATCGAGAAAAAAATTGTAACTCACTTTTTTTGGATATTGGAACGCGATATGGAAAAAAAAATTGCTTTCCGTCGTAGACAACATTATCTTCCTCAAGAAAAACCTCCATTTTTCGGTTTTCTAGGTTTTTTAAGAATTTTCAATTTCGTAGAGATCGATTTTTATTTATTTGCATAAATAATTAGTAACGGCCTGAATGACGTGCAACACCGAATAAAACGAGATTTTTTTAATTTTCCTCTTCATAAAAATTACAAATATTTACAGAATAAAAACTAAAAAAATAAAAATTCATGCAATGGTGACGAGAATTTTTTTAAAATCCACCTCTTATTTCAAATTCTTACTCCCCAGGCTCACGGTTGCTCACGATAATGACTTTGACGTCGAATCAACGTTGAAACACGTGAGATTGACCGGCTCGTTGACACACTGGGTCAATTTGACCCAGCCCTTTAAAGGCTTCGAGGGAAAAGTCTCAATGTCAAAATCCACAGCTCTCGACCTTGGTACGCGACCCAGGAGTAAAAAAACATTCGGAATCGAGTGTTTTTGTTGATTTTTACAAAACTTGTGATCGTTGCCACGATTTTTCGCGGCTCCGAATGAACTATATGCTAATTTCTCTTCGTTATGAAAAAAGGAAGAAAATCGTGTGTAATTTTGTGGCAAACTGAGGATCGGAGTGATTTTTTACGTCGATCAAGACTTTGGAGTTAAAAACCCGACGTATTACTCTCACAAAACGACTTTATTTAGGATTTTTTCAAAATTTAGTATAAACGTTCTTGGCACCAAAACTAACAGTTTTCTCCTCTGAAGAAAAATTTTCTGGCTTTCGAACGAAACGCGACTTCAATTGACACGCGTTTAGATGAGAAAAATGAAATAATTGGAAATGAAATATCTGAAATTTGAAACGTCAGAAAATTTGTCTTCACAGGAGAAAAGTGTTAGTTTTGGTGCCAAGAAGGTTTATAGAAAATTTGAATAGAGCTCGAAATAAAGTCGATTTGTAATGACTTAAGAAAATTCGTCAAAAAAGCTTAACAAGTCGGTCTGAGTTTCCGTGTGGCTGATTCTCGTATTGAGCCAAGATCTTGCCGAGGAATTGGGGAGCGCGGGCTGTAGATTGGGAGCGCGAGTCATGAGGGTTTGGGTTTCTGCAGAAATGGCGTTCGAGTCATGGATGAGTTCGGGCCAGGCGGTTTGGGTCTGTATATCGGAGAATCCGAGGTCCGAGGCCCGGAGTATATCGTTGCAGGTTTGCGTGTAAGTATTGCTGTAGAGGAGTTGTTCGATGTTGTTAAAGTTTTCGGTCGTTTGAGTCTGGTTGTTGGAGCTGAGAGCAAAATTTCTCGAGGCTACGAGTTCGTTTTCGAAGAAATTGTCGCTGTTCGAAATGAGCGCTTCGGGGTTGCTCGATATCGCTTCTGTCTGAGTTTCTATGCTGCTGAACCGATCGGCAAAGCTGTCGATCGTCAACATGGGATCTGACCTTGAAGATATTCCACGAGTGTTGTCCTCGTACGAGTAAAAAGAGTTCTCGACGATATTGAGACAGTTGGCTTGGTCGGGAGAGTAAAAAGAAACGAGGTCGGTTTGGGTGACGCTGTCGCTCAAGGCTTCGAGCAAATCCTTGCCCGGGCTGGTCTGGGTGCCCAAGGAAGTGTTTTTTTCCTCCCACAGATCCTCGAGAGCAACGCCATCGGCCAATTCCAAAGAGCTCGGTGAAAAGAGATTGTCAGAGGCGAAATTTTCTGCCGGAGCTGAATCCTTTTTCCATTTTTTTTTCGTCGCGGTTTTCAACGAATTTCTCATTGTTTGCGTTTCCACAGTTTTCTTGGCACGCCTCTCTTTCGACAGATTTTGCGTTTGTGTCTGACGAGACTCACGACGCTTCCAAATTTTGGAGGGACTCGGCGTTCTCTTCTGACGTTTTGCTTCGTCCGTTTGTACCGCCACGTCGAACGAAATTTTCACTGCATTTTGCGCCACGAAACAATTCCCTCGCAGTGGCAATATCGCCACTGGCTTGTTTATCATCTGCGTACTTGACATCGCGACCTGTTGAGCCAAAGCTCCAGTTTTCCCTTGTGGCTTACGACTGCAATGCAAAAAACCAAACGATTACCAAATTTAATGACGAAAAATTCTATTTTTCAGCCTTTTCTTCGCTTTTTTCTTCTGCGATTGCTTGTCAATTGAATATTCATAATTTCCCTTTAAAAAAATACAAAAGCGAGACTGTGTTGAATTTTGCATAGTCAATAAAAATCCGAAAAACCGAGAAAATCGATCAATTTTCATCAAAATTCAAACAAGAAAGAGAAAAATCGATTTATCCAAATTTTCAGGGTCAAATGCATCCCCGAAGGTTACCACAGTTCTTTGACACTCCGGACGACACTCCCTGGGTCTCTGAGACCCGGAAAACTCAAAATGCTCATAAATTTAAAAAAATTCATACAAATCGTTCTTTTTTCTTTGCAAAACTCTTCAACAACGAATATCTCGGGTCAGAATGACCCGACCATTGCAATCTTGCCAAAATTGTTTTCCACCGTCAAGGAAATTCTTACGTCACAGTTTTCTTGTACTTTTGGTCCACCGCGTGGGAGGATCTTTTGCAATGAGTGAGCAGAGCCTCGTAGGTGCCGAATACTCTCAGACAAGCGCAAGTGAATTCTACTCCGCAAATTCTTGAATGAGCCATTTTTGCTGCTTGGGTGGAAAAACTCTTGTCGCATTGGTCGCAGCCAAACTTTTTATCCGCATGAACTTTCAAGTAGTGCTAATAAAAAAAAATGACATTTTATTATTTTCGAAAAAAAAGGTTTGATGGTTATTTTTCGATGAAAATTGCATTAGTCATAAATTTTGAATGTTTCTAACTTTTTTTTTCTTGGTCGTATACACACTGGGTCTGTGAGACCCGGTCGACATTTCCTTAGGTACGGACAGGATTGTCGTATTTAGAGCCTAAAAAGACTGTCCGAACGCGTGGAAACGTTTTATTCGATATTCTTGGGTCTGTCAGACCCGAAGCTTTTAAAAACTTGAAAAAAAAACCATAGAACGGTGTTTTAATTTTTGAAAATGAACGACAAAGTCTTGATTGTCATTTTATGAAAATTTGACGTTTCTTTCATTTTATTTTTATTTAATTAATTTATTTATTTTTATTTATTATTGTTAATTTATTTTTAATTTTATTTTTAATATTAATTTTTTTTTTTTCGACTCACCTGTTTCAAATATTTCATTGTCCTGAAATAACGGTGTGACTTGAGCGCGTAAACGCACATTTTTTCGGGACAGTGATAACGTACTTCTTCTTTGCCGTTTTTTGTCAAATTTTTGTGCTCGTGAATTTTTAAAACATGCATACGAAGTCGAGACTCGTTGCTGAATGTCGCACCACATTCCTCGCATCTTACTTTGTTTACAATAACACTGAGCTCCTCGGCCTTTGGACAAACTTTCTTTACGTATTTTTCTTTCGAATTCTCGTTGTTGATTTTATCCATTTGACACTTAAATATCGAAACAATATTTCTTTCGATTTTTCTTTATATATTTTCTATATTTACATTTCGCCCATTAAATCCGGACTGCGGAGGAGAAAACCTATCTATCGAGACACGTCAATATATCAAATGTACAGCCGAGATCTGGTGACACTCCCAGTTCCAATTATGCCCACGTGGCGCTGGGATCGCAGACTTTTCAAACCGGAAGTCGATACTTTACGAGAATAAAAAAATTCTTTTAAAAAATATGTTACGTGAAGGAAAATAAAATCGGGACAAAATAAACAATCGTGGGGTACAAAAATCTGAGAAATTAATTTTTCAGTTTGTTTGTTTTTTTTTTATCATCACACAGGAAATGAAATTTTTTGGAATATGTGACGGACAGCTCATCAAAAAAAAAACGAAAGAGACAATTCGTCAGAAAAATCTGAAGGTGAATTTATGGAAAAAATACCGTGCTTCTAAAATTCTCGGGCTCGATTTTAAAAAAATATAAAAACCGGAATATTTAACGCTCGTTGAATTTCGCCAATAATTGAGCTAAAGAATTTTGGTGGGTGTGTTTTTTCGAGCTTCTCGGTAGACTTACAGAGTGCGATGTTTGATTCGCTACACTCGCTCAATCGGTTCCAGAGAAATAACGCACCGGAAAATTGACAGTGTAGAAAAATGGATGAAAATAATCGAAAGAGACTTAAAAAATTCGCTATAAATAAAAAAAATGGGAATTATTCAAAAAACTCAACCCGAATTTGGAGTTTTTTTGAATCGAAATCGAACGAGCATGAATCCAAGTTTCAAGCTTCAATAGCAAATGAGTGACGATCATTCTTATGGAGCGTCAAATATTAAAAATCGAATCAAAATCTCCAAGCCTTTTTGTTCACACAAGTCCAAAAAAATTTTATCAAAAAATAAAAAAATCATGAAGCTCGTTATCGAGATATAAATTTTTATCGAAAAAATCATAATCTCAATTGATAAAAAACATATAAATGAGGAAAAGCCGAAAAAAACTTAAACAAAGTCGAAAGAAATGACGCGAGATTGATTGCAAAGTTTCAATTTTCGAAATACTTCCTTCCGAAGAACCGAATGAGGCACGAATGACCCTGAATCCGAAAAGAAACTTGGAAGAGAGTGCGAGAAAGAAGAAAGAAAAGAAAAACTAATGTTTGCCACTTTTCAACAGCTGTGTATTATCGGTTACGTGTTTACGGAACAAAGTTGAGGTTCTAAGGTTTCCCGATGTTGAGAAAAAGGTATGTAAGTTTGGGTATACGCCAAGGTATTCCTTAAATCCTCGATAACTCAATAAACAACGTCTTAAGACTGTTTGGCGACTTAGAAACGAGGGCTGAAAAATCTATAGTACAAAGAAATGGAACGGGGCAGGGTACATATGGAAGCTGATGGCCTGGCTATCCGTGCATATTTAAACGGTACTCCACGGTTGTAGCTTCGAGCTGCATCCAACAGAGGACCTAACCATTTTCCAACGTAGCGGACCTTTCCTTTTTTTTTGCAACAAACAACAAAAAGCTTTGGCGGTTCCACCCTCCTAGAAATCGTAACGACAAACAATCACAATAATATCCACGTACTTGGAATAGTTCGTTTATCAACGATTTTCTCCAAGTAACAAGCAAGAACAACAAAAGGTAAGAATTTTTCTTTGTTCAGCCCCTTGAGGCCAATGAGTCTGAAAAAAAAAAAAAAAAAAACGATTGTTTCATTTTGTTGATTAGAGAACTGTAGGAATATTTTCAAAGATTGTTTCCTTACGATTTTTTCAGCCTAAACATGTCGATGTTATCGGGTCCCAGTTATGCGGCGTACGGATACGCCACCCAGGGCGGTTTCGGCAACCAAACGGTTGTCGATAAAGTACCACCGGAAATGCTCCACCTGGTGGACGCTCATTGGTACCAATTTCCGCCGATGAACCCTCTGTGGCACGGAATTCTTGGCTTTGTCATCTGTTGTTTGGGGATTGTATCTGTCATCGGAAATGGCATGGTCGTTTATATTTTCTCCTCGACCAAGAGCCTCCGCACCCCGAGCAACCTCCTCGTCATCAATCTCGCCTTTTCCGACTTCCTCATGATGTTCTGCATGTCGCCACCCATGGTATTTCTCGCGAAAATAATTAGCCTTGTTGTGAACAGACATGGGTCTGGTTAACGGAAATGCAGCATTTATGGCAAAAGTCTCTAATGTGTTTTCGTTCGAATGTGCATATTTCAAAATCTATGAAAGATTTTTAGCTGATTCTTCCACCAATCGACCGCCAATTGTTTGGGCTCGCTCTGGAGAAAAAAATAATTGAAAAAATATTGATCCGTCATTGAGATATTTCCAGTCAAAGTTGATGTAGAAAATTCATGTGAAGAGCCAAGTAGCCACGATGGCTGGTTTCGCTCAAAAGCTTGAATCTCGAAAACTAACCAACTAAAATCATTTTTTCTGGTCTAGATCGACAGGTAATCGTTCGAGCTTGCTCTGGAAAAAAAAATAACTCGAAAAAAATTGAGCCATTGTCGAGATATTCACGGTCAAAGTTGCAGGTAGTCGTTCAGACTCCTTCGCAATTTAGAAGCCAGACCCCATGACTGCGTATAAATGATCATTAAACTTATTCAATATTCTTTATTGACACAACCTATTTCGTGAATTTCGGCTTTTACTACCAGGTGATCAATTGCTATTACGAGACATGGGTATTTGGACCGTTGATGTGCGAGATCTACGCTATGTTAGGCTCCCTGTACGGATGTAGCTCCATCTGGACAATGACGATGATCGCCTTTGACAGATACAACGTGATCGTGAAAGGATTGGCTGGCAAGCCATTGACCATCAATGGTTGTCTTCTCCGAATCCTCGGAATCTGGCTGTTTGCTCTTATCTGGACAGTTGCCCCGATGCTCGGATGGAACCGGTAAACAATTTTATACAGTTATATAGTTGAAGGGAAATTTCACCCCGTATATGGACGCCCTAGTCACAATTCCTGCTTTTTGATGGCGTCAACCAACGGGAACTTAGTTACCCATCCTTCCTAACCTTAGCAAAAGGTCACCTACAATGAAAGGGATACCACAAGTGTTTTTAAATTTTCAGATATGTGCCCGAGGGCAACATGACCGCCTGCGGAACTGACTACCTAAACAAGGACTGGTTCTCCCGTTCGTACATCCTGGTCTACAGCGTCTTCGTCTACTACTTGCCTCTGTTCATGATCATCTACAGCTACTACTTCATCATCGCAGCGGTATCTGCCCACGAGAGGAGCATGAGGGAGCAGGCGAAAAAAATGAATGTTGCGTCGCTCCGATCGTCTGAAAATGCAAACACCAGCGCCGAGTGCAAGCTCGCGAAGGTAAGTAGTTGAAAGCCTGTTGAAAGGCAAAACTAAATCTCTTCTAGACGTTGATCGGTAACTGAGGAACCTTCCAAATGCCTAAACCCAGGTCGCCCTGATGACCATCTCCCTCTGGTTCATGGCCTGGACTCCATACTTGGTCATCAACTATGCCGGAGTCTTTGAAACCGCAAAGATCAGCCCTCTCTTCACAATCTGGGGTTCCCTCTTCGCCAAGGCAAACGCCGTATACAATCCAATTGTTTACGGCATCAGGTGATTCTAAAAAATTGTCAAATTTCTCTTGAACTCCCATTGGTGCTCGCCCGGGTCTCGGAGACCCGGATCACTGCTTGATTATAATGCCATGACGATTTTAGCGAATCGTACGAGGCTCCCACTGTCGAAATCGGTCCGGGTCAAATTGACCCGGTCGTCATTTTCATGATTTTTCAACCCCACCTCAAAGTCTGATGTGAAATGATGGCGAATTTTCCAAAATTTCATTTATTTTTCACAGCCATCCAAAATACCGAGCTGCCCTCTTCGCAAGATTCCCATCTCTTGCCTGTGGCGGCGGCGAGCCATCGGCGGCGAGTGACGCAACTTCCACCGTATCCGGTGTGACAACCGTTGCCGACGCCGAAAAGTCATCCGCTTAAGCATCGAATTTCCAACCGATCGAGGAATCAGCCCGGACAGTAATACCGACGGGCCCACGAATCGGCAATAAAAACGAGAATGGATGTTCCAGTGAACAAACCAAAATCGACAATAAACAGGAGAAAAATTGTAAATATAGGAAAAAAATTCAAGCGAAAGGTCCGGTCGGTATTGCAGTTCGAGAAGCCTCGGTCGGACTCCGCGAATCTCTTTGTCACATCATCCGAAGAGCTAAATGAAGAGAAAACAACAAAAACAGCAGCCCGACCTTCGTTGAAATTCCGAGGACCGACGAGAGAATGAGAAACAAATTCGAAGATTGCAGAATTTCGGAGGATTCGTCTATCGTCGGGTTTACGACTCGTGCAAGCACCACTAACACGGGTCGTTTATTACTTGGCAGTCATAGAACAAATTCACCGTCAAATTGTTGCAAATATCGAAGAAATCCTCGCTGGAACGTTGTCAAAGCTAAACAGGCTACGACGACGTTCCGCCATGATAGCTAATCCGCGCGAGGGGACATCGCGAAGCGAAAATAACATCGAAAAATCGCTACTTACCATATTCGCGAAGATAATGTTGTATCTGAATTTTAATTTTGTAACATTAAATAAATTCTACAAGCAACTGAAACTTGGTTCTTCACATTGATTATCCATAAACGAACTTTTTCCCAAAATCTTCTGAAATCCACTTATAATCTCAGACCCGCCGAATCGCATACGCGAAAGAGCGCCCTCAAAGACACCTAGCGGTTGACCGCCGAAGCTTTCCTTCCAACCACGCTGCAATGGCCGGAAAAATGTTTTCTCCATAATCGTATCTTCTTTTATTTGCACCAAATTCAAATTTATTCAACATCGTCGAATCCAAGCTGGCAAATAAATAATTCGAGTTTCGCAAAACTAATTCACACGTTTTTCCATCCTCAATTTGCTCTTGTTTTTTTTCCCAGCCTCAATAAAATCACAGTTTCAAATGTTGAGACTTACGTTGTTTTTCTTATTTCAAAAAATAATTAAGTTTTCTTATTTCTCATTTTGTTTATGTTTCAAAAACTTTGTTTTTTTTTGCTGATTTTCAACGTGCAGAATAAGCGTCAAGGTGTACCTGACAGACTCAAGTTTGTTGGTCAGCGGTGTGGCTCGATCAGGCGTCGGCTGCTGGGGCTGCGGCTGCTGGAGCTGCGGGCTTATTCTCTTCGCCTCCAATGAGCAGCCAAGGAAACTTGGCGTGCAACGCCGCGCGATACTTTGGATGGCTGAGAATTGAAAAAAAATTAAATCAACACCGTGGGTCTCTATGACCCGGATAAGTTGAAGTAAGGGATAATCATAATTAGAGACGTGGGTCAAATTGACCCGACAGTAGTGACTTGCGTTAAATTCATAATTTTTTTTTTCGAAAAATGCAACGAACCTCACTGCGTAAACGATAGGATTGTAACAAGCGTTTGTCTTGGCGCACAACGATCCCCAAATAGTAAATAATGGACTTATATTGCCTCCAAAAATTCCAGTATAATTGATCACGAGATACGGGGTCCATGCGGCGAACCAGAGAGAAATCGTTGTTATCGCCACCTGTTGATGAATGTTTCAACATTCATCACGACACGATTTTTGTTTTCATACAAATTTCGAAATAAATATCTAATAAATTTTATTATTTTTATATTATTATCATTATTCATAATAATAATAAATAAATAAATAAATAAAATAACCAAATAATAAATAAAAAATAAAAATTTCAACATATTGAATAAAATGATGAATTTTCGGAATATTTTTCAGTTTCGTTGTTTCAACTTGACCATTTAAAAACAAAAGAAAAAAGTTATAATTTACTTTGGCAAGTTTCACTTCGGCGCTCTCTCCTTCCTGTTCCCCGCTTCTGAGCGACGCTACGTTCATCTTTTTCGCCTGGTCCCGCATTGCTTTTTCATGAGCAGCGACCGTCTGGAATAAAGGGACATTTTTTTCTCTCAGTTTTTTCAAGTCTCTCCTTAACTTTTCGACGCAATTGCTGAAATACTCACGGAAACGATGAACCAGTAGGAATAAATAATCGTAAACAACGGTGTGTAATAAACGAAGATCGAATACACGAGGATGTACGAACGGGAGAGCCACGCTTGGTTGAAATAGTCGGTGCCACAAGATGTCATGTTCCCTTCCGGAACGTAACTAAGAAAAAAAAAAAAAAAAAAAATCGTAGCAAAAATGTTCAAAATTCACGATTTTGAAAATCAATTAATTTCAAGAAATTCCCTCAGAGAGCGCGCAATTAATAAAAAGGAATAGCGTCGAAAAAATAAATAAAAAACGGAACACCGAAAAATTTAACCGTTTTGAAAAAAATTTCAAAATTTAACGAAATCATTTTTTCTCCAATCAACAATTTCGAAAAGTGTGAAATAAAAATTCTACAATTTCCACACACGGTTTCTTTGTAACGTACAAAAATCGCGGAGCAGAAAATGCAAAAAATAAAAATTGACCATAACGTTTTCGAATTTTGTAAATTTTTTAAAATCAACAATTCATTCGGGAAGAAAATCTCGAACTCGTTCCACTCACCGATTCCATCCTACCATCGGGAATATCGTCCACACGAGAGAGTGCATCCAGATGACGAATATTTGGAGAATCGCTAATTTTATTGTCAATGGTCTGCCGTTCATTCCCTTAACAATTACGTTGTAACGATCATAGGCGATCAAGGTCATTGTCCAGATGGATGCACCGCCGCACAGTGAGCCAACCATTGCGTAAATATCGCACATGAGGGGACCTGCGGAAAAGAAAGTTCGAATTCCAAAAATGTCAGAAGAACGAAAACCCTTTTTTTTGCAAATTCAAATGACAACGAAAACAAATATTCCGCGTTTTTTTTTTTTTTCCAAAAATTAAAAAAATAATGAACATTTTTTTGTGATTTTTATTTTTTTTTTTTTTTTACTTTTTTTTTTGTAAAATTTACTGACCCAGCACCCACGTCTCGAACCAGCAATTTATCACCATCGGTGGCGACATCATAATCATCATAAGGAAATCCGAAAAAGCGAGATTTACTACGAGCAGGTTACTCGGTGTTCGAAGGCTCGGCGTTACGAGGAAAATAAAAACGACCATCCCGTTACCAGTCCAGCCCAGTATTCCTATCACCACCATCACCAAACCGAGGATCTTGTGCCAAATTGGATCCATCGGTGGATATTGATACCTGATCAAGATTTTCATAATAATTTCATCATCGAATTATTTTAGAGAAAACAGCTAAAAGCATTAGGAAGCTCTGTGAGTTTTCCATGGAGATAAAAAACGAAATATTTCGGTAAAAAAAAATTGTCAACCGTTTTGGGGAACGGGCTTTTTAAGCGAAGCTCCATTTTGCGATTCTTGTTCCATTCTTACGATTTTTCGTTTCACGTCGTGTTTAGAGAAGCAAAAAAAAATCGCTGTTCGCCGAATTGATGCAATTTTTTTTTTTTTTTTTTTTTTTTTTTGAACAGGCAAGTTCGTTTTGTGCTCGAGCCAAAAATTCACAGGATTCCGAATGCCGATTCCGAGCAATTTTATTTTTTCAGTAAAATTAATTTCTGTTTTCTTTTTTTTTATTTTGTAATGAATTTTGAAAAATAAAACATTTCGTCGAGTGAAAAATGAAAAATCTGCAAAACACGAAAAGTGCTAGTAAAAATTGGGCAAACGAAAAATTGCGATTGTTAGGATTTTCTGGAAAATTCCAGTAACGATTGAATTTTGAACTCTGAACAGCAAATTGAGAAAATTCTCGACGACTCACCAATAAGGATCGACGAGGTGCAACATTTCTTCAGGGACTTTGTCGACGACCGTGTGATTCGAGAATCGCATGAACTGTCGAGCAAACTTGGGTCCGACGGTGACGAGAGTCTCCGCGAGGATTCCGGACATCGGTGAGGTCAGAGTTGCGCCTGGATTGATGGCGGTGATGGCAATTTCCGTCATGGTGGGTTCGAACGAGGAGGCCATAATAATTATCTGCAAATGAAAAAATCAACAAAAATTCAATCGTGCGACTTTCTCTTTTCGAAGTATCGAATTTTTTTCATTCTCATTGATTTTCCATCGTCGAGTCTTGTCGGGACTGAATTGTAAGGGCTTCCTTGACACACTGGGTCAAATTGACCCGGAGCCGTAATTTCATGTTTTTCGTTCAGTTTTCGATGAAAAAAATCAGGCACACACTTCGGACTTTCGTTTATAAAGTTCGACCGCGAAAATACGAAAAATCTCGAATTTCATTGATTAAAAAAATTATCGAAAATCTCGAAGCTCGAGAAAAGTAAACACTTGAAAAAAAAAATCGAAATTCGTTGAATTCGTTGAAAAATGTTCGGGGTCACACAGACCCAGTGTCTCAACGAAGGATCGAAACTAAAAGAAAAAATGATTTTCCAATTTTCTTATGTTTACTAAAACTCCATTTATCCATTTTCCAAAACACGCCACTGCGATGACGTCGCAAAATTAACAAAAAATCAACTTTTTTAAAAATTCTTTATTTTTCTTTTTTTTTCCAAATTATTTTTCAATTTCTCCCGATCACCGGGACTGGAATTATTGTAAAAACAAACACCACGAATCACGACGAGGATTCAACGATTTTTATCAATTTAAAAATTTTTTTTTCCATCATTAATACGCACTTTTTTTTTCTTCGTAAATCCACAACGATTTTCACGTCCAAGAATATCATAAAACTGTAAAATTTTTAATTAAACTAGATGGCGAGAAAAATGAAATTTGACTCGAAGGAGGCCTGGGATTTGCGGTTTTGTTGGCATCAACATTCCGTCGTACCGACTCGGAGATCGTACGTCGTCCGATGCTCGAGCAACTCGTTTTTATACCGCTCGTCGAATGTCGTTTCTAATAAAAATGCAAATGATCCAAATAATCATGAGAATGAAATGAAAAAAAAAAAGGATAAGAAAAACTTCAATCCAATATATTCTGATGACACCAAGTTTCTCAAGGCTCTTGGCCCGGCGAGTCTCTGACAAATCTTATTAAACATTTGACGATTTATTAGCATATTGCGCTTCGAGATTCTGAAACCATAAAATCATTCCGACTTATTTCGATTTATTAAATTCCGACCTCGACCTTTGTCGCGGGGTCTCGGTCCTCGATGATCCGAGGACAATATTCGGGGCGCCGATCAGCAGGAAAATTCAAAAAAATATTTTTTATCGTTTTCCTGACAAAAATTCGCTTTGTACGTTCAAAATTTCAGCTCGACGTAGAGAGTGCGTCAAAATTCATTGTGCCAGGTGAACAAACGCTTTTGGTAAGAAAATCGAAAAAAAAAAACTCGAAATTTACGATTTTTCGAATCTCTGAGGAATTTCCTCAAATTATTCATCAAATTTATCGCATTCCATTTTTTTTATTCCGCTAAAAAAGACAGAAAAGTACAAAATTCTGACACGAGGCGTTCGAACATTGAAAAGTTTAAAAAAAATTGATAAATTTTCGTTAATTATCAAGGTAATTAATATTTTCGTGTTAATTAGTGGCGATAATTGTCCAACGACCCTTCGGGATCTGCTTGCGCCCAGTTTTTCGATAATGGAAAATAAATTTGTTACTTAAATCACTTGATGCTGCGTTTGATGGTCCGCGCGTGTTGGCTCTGAGAGTCGGCGATGGCGGATTCCAACTCCTGGCTCAGACGCAGCAAATTCGTGGCATCGGTTTGCAGAGCGATGTGTTTGAGGTCCTCGGAGTTATCTCCATTTTTGAGCATCAGGTCGAACACGAAAATGGGAGTGAGTTGGTCGATGAGCGAACGAGAAGCGAGCTGGACTTGGAACCTCCATTCCAAGTCGTGGTAACGAGGCAATCGCAGGCCGATTTTTGTCAACGCCAAATCAATCTTCGCTTTTTCTGCTCCGTACAGTTTTGTCAGTATCGTTTCTCTCTCGTCTTGGAATCCCAGGGAATTAATTAATTGAGCGAATTGAGTCTCCGTCAGTTTTTGCCTGCTCGCCTCCAAGAGCAAATTTATCAAACCCTCTGTCCAGCTTCTTATCATTTCTGGCTCCACCTGAAGTTTCTCTGCGCAACGATTTTGAAAGGAAACAAAAAAAGTGGAAAACATTGAAAATAATTAAAGAGCGAGGACCTTGATACGGAAATTTGCTTTTCAAGGTTTTTCTAGGAAACTTGTTCGTTTTTTTTTCTAGGAAATTTATCAAACCCTCTGTCCAGCTTCTTATCATTTCTGGCTCCACCTGAAGTTTCTCTGTCCAACGATTTTGAAGGGAAAAAAAAAAGTGGAAAAGATTTGTACGATCGACGATTTTGGAACGTATTTGTAGAGAAAAAAATCTGAAAAAATTCTGGAATACTCTCCAAAGATTCTACATCAACCCTAGGAGCGCATACCGGGTCGTTTTGACCCGAAAAACTTTCAGTCACCGATTCTTTGGCATTTAATGTTCGTTTTAATCAAAAAATAAATTTGCGAAGCCATAAAATATGGAAATGGACGAAAAAATACGTATTTCCCGGAATACAACGATTTGAAAAACGCCTCGGGTCAGATTGACCCGACGTGCATTTATAGGAGGTGTGCGTTCGAAATATTGAGGTTTCTGGTTCTTACAGTCGTTGCATTTGTTTCATTAAAAAAAAAAAACGTTTTAAAAATCAAGATTTTCAAAAAAAATTCATCTCTCGGGTCAAAAAGACCCGTATGATCGACCGAGGACAAATTGAAGTAGAAATACGACGTAATAATGATCTTACGAGCAGCTGCGGCGTAGAGTTTCAAATTGGGTCCTTTTTGCAAATAATCGACAGCCAATTTGCAAAAATCGTGTAAAACTGAAAAAAAAACAAAAATTCGATCAAATTGAAAGAATTGTTGGCGAAAAATTCAAAATTCCGAACCAAAAAACAGTTTTTGTACCTTGAGGAGATTGTTCCGCCAGGAACAGCAGATGTTTTTTGTGTTCGACGTTCAAGGTCGGAAGCATTATGAACATTTAGTGATTTCTGCGCGAAATAATTGAGTCTAATGAGCGAATCAGTTCACAAACAAAAACGATGCAGTCTGTGGAACGAAACGTCTGTAAACAACAACGAAAGACTATTTTTCTACATATTTTTTGAGGTTATGTTGCCGTTTTGACGTTTCGCATGAAAATAACGAAGAATCATAAATTTGCAACGATTTCATTGCCAATGAAAGTATTACCATCACGAATCGACTTTATTTAGAGTTTTTACAAAATTTAGTACAAAACGTTCTTGGCACCAAAACTTAACAGTTTTCTCCTATGAAGAAAAATTTTCTGACGTTGACAATTTGAGGTAATTTGCAATTTTTTATTTTTCACATCTAAACGCATGTAAATTGAAATGACGTTTCGTCAAAAAGTTGCGAGAAAAAAAACAAAAGAAACGCGACTTGAATTTATACACGGATTTAGATGGGAAAAATAAAAAATTGGAAATGAAATATCTCAAATTCTAAAGGTCAGAAAATTTGTCTTCATAGGAATTTGGTGGCCAGAACGTTTATACGAAATTTTGAAAGAACCATAAAAAAAGTCGTTTTGTAATAGTAATACGTTAAAAAGGCAAGCACAAACTCAAACAAGCACAAAAATCAAAAGCGACAAACAACCCGAGTCAAAAGCGAGTCATTGAAATATCATCGCAAAAGAGTAAAATGAAAAAATCAAGAGGATTTAAAGTTTTGCTAAAGTTCCGCTAGGAGCGTTGCGAACGAAGGATCGTGGTGTGTTGGTGAAAGAGCCGGCCTACGCACGCGGTCAACAATCCAACGAGTAGGAAAAACATCAATATTTACACGCTGTGACCTCTCGATTGGAGGCGCGCGTGTGTAGGAGTTGGCTTTCCGAGAAAATATAACAAAAGATAAATGCTCATCAGGCAAATTGTTAATTGATTTGAAAAAATGGAAAGAGGATTGAGTGATGTGAAAAATTTGTCAACATCGTGTATTGATCGCGCGGGTTCGTAAATAAGTGAAAAAAAAAAAAAAAACGGGAAAAAGGAATAAGGAAGTGTGTGGGGAGGCGATAAGAGGGGGTACGAACGTTTCTATTCGTTGGGACGAAGACAGAACGTTCAAAAACATAGGACATACAAAATAGACACACACATAAAGATTAATCGCCGAATCTCCTCGCGACTATACTCGCCGAGAGGTTCCGTGACGTCATAACTCTCAAATATATACGTAACACAGTTACAGAGACAGAACGGTACACAGACACGCGCGCACGCGTAGTTCCGCGCGTTATAAAAGTCGTTAGCGTGTGCGGTTCCGTGAAAAAACACCCGTCCCCGTGTGTATTCTTCCGTGTCATCAATAGAGACCCATATATTGAATAAAAAGAAGTTTGAAACCCAAGAGTTTGGTAAATTGTTGCAAAACTCGCGAAAATTCATCGAAAATCGATGAATAATTGAAAATTTCGTGCTCCGTGAATAAAATCAAAGAAAAACAAAGAAGTTGCAAGAGTGTGCGAGTGGGACAGTGTGCGTGTGTTTATACGGGCGGCCATGAACGTGTAGGAAACTGGTAATATTCGGTTGCGCGTGAGACGGAAATTTTGGAACAGGAAACAACGGAAAAAAACAATAGACGCGTGAAATTTAAAAAAACGTTAGTGGAATGGTGAGTGACGAAAAGGGGGCTTTTCGTTGAGTGTTGGAATTGCGATATAAATAGTGTTGCAGGGTGGGGAGGGGGTGGGAACAAGAGTGTGTAAAGCCGCGTTGTTGTTGACTGCCAATCCGAAGGGTTTTTCGCTTGCGCGGCGCTGCTGCTTCCCGTGTTTTTCTCACTCCTCGCGTGTGTGCGTGTCCGTACACATACACATTCAAGTTCGTACGTGTTACGATTACGAAAGTTAAATAAACAAATATATCGCGCGCGTATACATATGGCTGTAAAAAACCGCCATTTTCACAAGCCAAATCAACGACGATAGAGTTCCGCAGTAGTTATTTGTTTACAATACTCCATTCAGAGAAATCGAGCAAAAAAAAAAAACAAAATAAACAATAAAGTTTTGGTTCGTGCGTACGAGACGGAGAGTAAGCGAGAGAGATAGAAAGATGGACGCCCTGCGGGAGCAGGTGATGATCAATCAGTTCGTTCTTGCTGCAGGTTGCGCCAGAGAACAAGCTAAACAGTTGTTGCAGTCCGCACATTGGCAATTCGAGGTAATCACGTCGATAAACAAATCACACACACACACACATGCGTATTCAGTGAATGCTCGCTCATGTGTATAAGTTCACGTAAACACGAATATATACATGGCTTCGTGTTTTGTATAGTTATGTATAATTCTCATACAGGTATACGTGTTACATAGGCATATGAGCGTTTTAAATGAATTTGTGTTTCTAAACATATACAGGGTGTCCCAAAAATGATATTGTAAAAATATAAGCTTGAGTTCAGGAGTTCATTCCGAGTAGAAAAGTTCTGTAACATTTTTCGGCCAGACTCATTCCTGATGAGTTAATTAACTTTCAAGGTCAAGAGCATTTTTTCATTTTATTGCGGTTTCTGCCGAAACCCTTGGAGATAGAGCAAAAGTTCATTGAACCTTTTTTGAAGATTATCAAATTTTCCACAAAAAAGCTCCTGGGAGCAATTTCATATCTCCGGCAGCTTAGGCCCGACAGAGGATTTTGGAAACGCATCTTTTTTCCCAAGCAATCTGACGTCTTGAGGATCACTCCGCGCTCAAGACTGAACTCTCGAAGATACAAAGACGCTCTAGAGGACTTTTTTGTACGAAATTTTGTGCTCTACAACATTGGTCCTTTAAAGTTTTGCCCTAACTCCAGCCATTCTCGCAGGACGCGCGATAGAAAGAAACATAGCCTTCAACTTGGATAATCAATAACTCACTAAGAACAAGTCGGATCAAAAAACGTCATGGGACTTTTCGATTCGAGATTTCATCCTCAACTCAACAATGATATCTATCATAATCACATTTCGGACACCCTGTACATATTTTGTACACACATATACGTATAAACGTATATAAACGCCCCTTGTTTTCACAACAATAATAGAATTCGTATTTTCGTAGCTTATTGTCGCAACGCCCGCCACATATATGTACGCCATACATATATGCATTTTTCACGTTTTTCTTGTACTTAAAATTGCATTAGGCGAAAAACAAAGTAAACAGATACAAAAAGGAACAAAAATTCTTCGAGTTCACAGAAAGCCCCAAGTTGGATCCCCGTTTTATTCACATAAATAATAAAATCTTGGAACGTTTTTTTTCCCTCGATGTGTTCCAATTCCTTGGGACCAATTGTGAGCCACAATTTGCACAAAACTTGTAGTATTTTCAAGCGAGATTCAACGAGAAGTATTCACAAATCGTTATTGTTGTTATTGCCGATAATTCGGAAACCTGCCGCTAGATGGCGAGTGGGTGATTTCGGTCTCGCGCACGGGGGCGACGACCAAGTAGTTTATAACCGTAGCTAATGATGTTCCATACATTTTGCAAATCTTATAACCCATTCGCTCCATTTCCACGTTGTTCCTTATTTTTTGAATCTTTCTCCTTATCTTTTCCAGACTGCGCTCAGTATATTTTTCCAAGAAGCAGCGATACCGTCGTGCCCTCAAGGCCCAGGCGCTCATTTCGGACAGGTGAGTCGAGGGAAGCAAAAATCTCAGTAAATTTCATAATGACGATAATAAATAATAATAATAATTGAAAATGAAATAATTGAGAACCGCTGCTGGGCAAACGACTCTAAGACAAAGTGAAAGAAACCTAGGGCACGAGGAGTGGGTTACTATTCTGGTCGTTGTGTCGCATGGCATTCCGATAAGCAATGTGCCAAATCTCCTCGTTTCAAGACCCAAAGAAAATCGCGCGCATTACTATTTCAAAAGCAACTCTCTATTTTTATTCCCTCGGTACAAAAACTTTCGAACCGTTCAATTTTCATGTTTTTTTTTTCCCTCCAGATAACGCCATGCAATACACCGGCAACGCCACCCAACTTTCCGGACGCTCTCTTGGCTTTTTCCAAAATGTCTGCCGGGGAAAAAACTCCCTCAGGTAATAAAAACAACAACAAAAAATCTAATTTTCTCAAATTAAATCAAATTCGTCAGTTTTCGCTTTAAAAAACCATTTTTTTCCGAGACGATCGTAAAACGTAAATATTCCAAAAATTCTCGTATATTTTTCACGAAATCTTGTTTTATCGTTTTCCAAAAACAAAAATCAAACAAAAAAAAACGAAAACCAGTGGAAAAAATGGATAAAAATTGCAGGAATGTCACCGAGTCAGAACGGTCAGCAACAAACATCGCCGTCGATGATGCAGCAGCAGCAGCAGCAGCAAGCGCATAGATCGCGATGCAGCAGCGTATCGAGTGGAAATCAGCCGCAAAATGGTTCGCAGCAGCAGTTCGGACTGGGTGAGGCGCAGAGATAAAACGTGGACTCTTTGAATTCGGTGTTTTCGGTATTCGGTGTGGCCCTTGGGGTAATGGGCGAGCGCGCGAGTTCGAGTTGAGCAGAGAAAACCCGAACAGGAGCGAATAAAGCGAGAAAAAACGATAAAAAAATGTTTTTTCTCGCTGTTTCGGTTTCCCCTGGATAGCCGATTGTAAATCGAGAGTTTTTTCCAGGTAGAGCGTGGCAAGAGAATTAAAGAAAAAGCCTCCGAACTAAGAACCGAGTATCGGCTCGAAAAGGACGATAATCGTTCCTTAATTTCGCGCTTCGAGATTCTCGGGCTCTGGGACTGTAGTTCCTACGAAATTAAACAATAAGCGATGTTTCTATGCATTAATAAATGTATAAAAAAACACGATACACACACTTATATATAAATATATAAAAATAAACAATAATAATGCTGAAATAACGATAAAAATAGGGGGAAGCAGAGGCGTGTATCTGAGAATAAGAAAGTACAAGAATTTTAACGAAAGACAATTAGAAAATATCATTAGTAATAAAATGAAGAAACGAGCATGGGAAGAAAAGAAAAACATCAACAAATCCAAAGTTGACAACGATTATTTGTCTCTAAAGATTTTTTTTTCTCCCTCCGAGGAACAAGAGGGATTATTTTTTTTGAAACTGCACAAATGGGTCTCCAGATTGCGATTCTCGGACAATAAACCATAAAATGAAGAAAAAAACGTTAAAAAATAAACAAAATGGATTTATTTTGTATACTCGAACGTCTCTTTCGCTCTCGACGAGGCTCCTCGTCGCTTTTTCTCCCAGATGGAGTTTAGTCATTCGTCAAACATGAGTCCGTCGAGGGTGTTTTTTTTTTTTTTTTTTCTTTTCTTTATAATCGATCGAGATGGGCGGCAACGAAAATAATGAAAATATAAATAAAAATGAATACGAGTTGACGATTCACGCGCACGGATCCTGTAGATAAATATGTACGAGCTCTTTCTCTCGGCCACTTTTCCTCCTCATCAGCCTTTCTGTAAATACGATCACGCACTCGGATTCATATTTTCTTTCCTCTCCCCTCCGAAATATCTCCGATTGCCAAAATCCTTTTTTTTCCTTCTCTGCCCTCCTCGTGTTCGTCTTAATTATTCCTAGGCTACGCACTCGTCCGAGTTATTTGTTATTACGTTAAGAATATTATACAAACAAAAAGGCTTTTTTTCTACAATGTATAAATAAATTACTTTTATGTAAATAATTATGAAAATCGACAAACAAACATTAAAAAAAAACAATTGTTTAAATAAAACCTTGATAATGGTGCTTTCATAGAAACTCTCCGGAACTCTAATTTTTCTTGTCGCTCCAGGGCTGGAGGCAAGATGACGGGGTATCCAAATTTTCCGTCAAAAAATTCCAGCATTGATGCTCGATCGACACACTGGGTCTATGAGACCCGAATCATTGTTTCCGCTCCAAAAATTCTCTTTTTTCCTGCAACCAACAATTTTCTCAAAAATTTCCCTCGTCTCAATTGAAGGAGCTCAGACATTTCAACAACAAAAAATGAGAAATCGAAAAAATTTTGATTTTGAAAAAATCCTTGTTTTCTGATCGTCTCAAATTTTTCAATTATTTTTTCCAACAAATTTCATTCAATTATTTTCACGCCCGCTCGTCGAGGAGCTTTCAAAATCACGTTCCGATTTTTTTTTTTCAAATGAAAATTAACCGCAAAGGGCTGAAATATGCTCCGGGTCAAATTGACCCAGTGTGTCAACGAAGACGTTTTTTTTTTTTACGTCTCAGTAAAGAATCTGAAAAAAAATAAAATCAATAATAATCAGGATCAGTTTTTTCAAAATATACGTTTTTCATTCTTTAATAATATTATCACAATATTATTATTATTATTATTATTACTATTATTATATAAATAATGTATATGTACATAATTATGAAACAAATTGTTGTAAATAAATCATTGGTAACGTTGCTTTCGTAGAAATCGTTGTTCAATCAAAAAAATCGCCCGAACGTCATGATTTTTTTAGTTGCACGTTTCTAGCTCGTTTAGTTTTCGTTTTTTCTTCGAATCCAAATAACAAAACCGAAGGATTTTCGCGGTCGGGAAAATACTGCGTTGTTCGAAAGTTTGGAATGTCGTAAGAAAAAATTAGCAGGACGTGTATTGAAAAATTGAAAAATCGAAGGAAATTTAAGGATTTTTCGATTTTCCTTTAGTGCGTTTTGAATCGACGAAATTATGAAACTAATCATGTTTGCTTTTTAAGGGACAAAAAAGCGGAATTTTCTTTCTTTTTTTTTTTTTTTTGTTTTGGGAATGGTTTGGTCTGCAAAAATGAGAAACGAAATTTGTCAACTTAGGACGACGACTCGATCCCTCGACCCAGGCAGGTCCAACGATCTGGCACTGGCAAAAAATACAAATCCATCGCTGCTATGAATCGGTCTCGATATTCCTCCGGCGATACGATCGTCGGCAACTTTCCCTGACCTCCCAGTATCCCCGACTTTTTTACCATCGTTTCTAATTTTTTGTCCCACGTGAACGTACGTATGTAATCTGCAAACGAAAAGAAATGAGAAAAATTGAAATTTACCGGAAAACAAATAAATTTTTATTGATTTTTTCTGTCACTCTTATTTTTTCAGCCATTGCGATTGTTTTTTTTTTTTTTCCAGACAGAAATAACCAAATTTTTAGCGCCTCGGATTTTTATTAATTTTCTTTTATTTAGTATTTTTACTCTCGAGTTTTCTTACCGATGATACCGAGCACCAGCTGATTCGAGTTTGGCTCGAGTCCGACCAGCAAAGAATAATCCATCACGGAATTGTCAGCCAGGAATTTCGTGTCCTGCTCGATCGCTTTGTTCAGCACAGCCTTCGAATGCGATTTTATGTAAAGCGGCGAATCACAGCTCACTTGAGAAAAAAAACAAACAAACGATTGGACAAGAAATTTCTGAATAAACAAAAATTCATGGTTTCGCGAGTGACCGAAGAATTGTAGAAAAAAAAAAACAAAAAAAGAAATGGAAAAAAATTAAATTTGTGAAGGAAACTGAGAGAAAAATTGAGTTTTTGGACTTGAAATCTATAGAAATTTCGGAAACTCACTGTTTAATAAATTTTCGTCAAGCAGAACCAGCTCGCCTTCGGAATCAGCCTCTTCCGGATTAACCAACCGATTACGAACCGATCCTTTGAGGTCGAATTTGTCGGTGATGGTTCGACCGTAGAACAAATTTTCCATCACCAAAACGCTCGTTCTTAGAGCAGCGTTCGTCGTGTTGTTTTTGAAGGAGACTCTGTATACGCCAACGATTTTGCCCAAAAGCGTCGGCTGCTTGGTACGCTGGCATTTTTCCATGTAGGCGAAATAGTTCGGAGCGAAATCCAGAAATATTTGCAACTCCAAACGCGACAATTCTTTCAGGATGAAACGATCGTCTGGGAGTTGGAAAATCGTTTAAATTATTAATTTGTAAAATAATGGAAAATCTTGCTAGAAGAATTTCCAGTTTTTTTTTTTCAAATCCACAAAAACGAAAATCTCTACAGAATTTTCTGGGTCAAAATGACCCGGTGTGTTCAGAAAGGGTTTTACAAGAGAAAAAAAAAAAAATACCTCGAGTTTTGCAGAACGCGCTGCCACTTTTTCCGCCTCGAGCTGCCCATTGGACGCTGCGACAGAGGCTCCTCGTGAAGCCTTCCTCCCCAGAGGGCAGCACATTTTCCCTCAGGGCAGCAAATTGTGCGGCGAAATAAATCCTGCAGTAAAAATTGGTCGTGGCATCGTGGAACTGAACTTCGATGTAAGTTTGTTGTTTAATGATTGATTTTTTATCGGGATCGTCAGCCTCGACAGTGCCCGAAAGAGCATTGTTGTTGGCCGAGTTGGTTTCAGCAGAGGCGATGCTTTTTTCTGCGCTTTCCATGGGGCTCGCTGGACTGGGAGAATTGCCACGAAGGAAAGAAAGAACGAGAGGTCTCTTCAAGTCCCCGGGCTGTGGGATCGGCTGTTGTTGTTGCTGCTGCGCAGCGGTTTGCACGGGTGGATCGACAGCGACGTTGTCACGATTGTCCGAGAATTTTCGACGATTCAAGGGACTCGAATTGGGCTCGAACGTTCCTCGAGTCGATGGAACTATTTCGGCGAGTGCGTGTTTGTAGTCGTGGGAATCAAGAGCGTACGCTATTATCGAGGAGGGCTCGGATTCGTAAACGACCATCGGAACGACCGATCTGCAGAAAAAAAACATTTAAAAAAATTCCACAAATTTTCAAAACCCAAAAAAAAAAAAGACAAAAAATCGTCAAAGATTTGGGGAAAAAATTGCTTCTTCCCGAGGATTATGGTGAAGAAAACGGATTTCTGGCTCAGCGGTGAGTTGGAGGGAAACTTGAAGGAACGAATAAATAAAAAACGGGCAAACAGTTTGAAGCTTCGCCGTAGGAGGGAAAAAGAAAATGGAAAGAAACTTTTCTTAAGTCGTCGGAGCAAGAAAATCAAGTTTTCTCACGAAATATCCAGAAAAAATTGGTTTCCAAAGAATCGAGCGAAATTTTCGTTCCAGAAGTGATAAAAAAAATGAGTTAAAAAATGTAAATAATTACCCAAGAGGAAGGGAGTGATGTTCGGAGGCGGCGAGCGGATTAGCTATGCTGTTGGAGATGCTGGCGGAGGGTAAAAGTTGCGAGAGTATAGTTTTTTTCTTTTTCTTTCTCTCAGGAGCGATGTCTTCGGAAGTGAGCGGAAAGACGTCGGAGTGTGATCGTTGATGATGATGAAATTTGGGGGAAGATTCATGGAGGACGACGACGATATCTTCAGGATTGTTGGCGGCTTGGTTGGTGGATTCGTTGATTTCATTGTCGGAGCTGTCGAGATTTTCGTAATTTAGTAAATCGTTGTGAGCAGCTTGTACGGCATCGACCGCGTTGTAATCGGCGGACATGGGGCTGAGATCTTCGAGTTGAGATTCGGAGGCGGTGTCCTCGGTGATGTAACCGTCGGCATCGAAAATTGCGTTGTTAGCGCTTCCGGAAGTGAGGCTTCTCTCGGAGAAGCGTTTAATGCGTTCTTCCTTTTTTTTCAATGCGGCAACGCTCCCGATGTTGTTGCTCATCATTTCCTGGATCCTCGAGTTCCAAGTTACGACCGCTTCGTAAATCGATCGTTTGGAAATAACGATGTCATCCTCGATTCTGAACATGAGAAATTGCACTTGTTTCTCCGATTGTTTTCCGGCCATTTTCTTTCTCTCGAGAGTCGGCGACGTGATTTTCAATTGAATTTCTTCGATTTTGTTTTTGAGATATTGCTGCTCTTTTGCGAGTTGTTGTTTTATCGAATTTAGGGATTCGGGCTCAGGCTGAACGCTGTTGAGTTTTTCTTTGATGGAGGAAAATACTTCGTCGCCGTTGAGAGCTAAATTCTTGAATTCTTCGATGAGGTTTGCGTGCTGTTTCGCATCGTAACGAATCTCTACGAGGGCAGGAGGCAGATAAATTTTCCATTGGTTGATTTTTGCGTATCGAAAAGTAGCGAGCATGTTTTTTTTAGTGAAATATTGAGAGTGTTCGTGGTGCAAGGAATGACGACAATCGCTTCCTCGCTTCGTGTAAATTCCGGCGTGAAAACGAAGCTCGAGAAATTTGGCGAAGGAGAGCGACCACGTGTCCGAGGACATGGGAACTACCGGAGAGACGCTTTTGCAACGAGAGCATTTGCTCCACATTAGAATGTCTTCGGAGTTTTCTTGGCGGAAAGGCTGCGTCGTCAGGGCGTTGAGGGTTATATGGAGGCAGGCGTCCTCGTGGGCGAACCTTCGAGCGTGCTGAGCGATCTCCGCTCTGCAGGACTGCGCCGGACACTTGTATTCGTTGGTCAAGCAATATCGCTCGAGAAAAGCTCCGAGGGCGATGTCGTTTCGGCCATAAAGATCCATGTTGACGACCCAGGGGTTAACGCAAAATACAGGGGCGTCGGTGCGGCCGTGGGAATAACTGCAGAAGAAAACTGAAAGCCGCTGATGATTTTCCGGCTCCAAACAGTCCATCGTCACTTTTCGAGGCTTCTGAAGGTTTCTCGTTGATTCTTTGACTCGCTGATCGACGCGTTCGCGTATCACGGAGTCCCGAGGGTACAGGCGACTCCCGCAAGCTCGAAAATTTGCCAGCAAACACTGAACTCCACGATTTTCGATCGAAGACGTTAATTTCGCTTGGACGAAAGGATGTTCGGGTTTTAATTTTAATTCGCGTTCGGCGTTGGCACGACAGCTTTCCGAAGAGGAATTAAAGCCCCTGGAGCTCGAAGGCTTGTCCAGGAAGTGCGAGGAATAGTAAATTTCGTTGGGGAAAAATAAACGCAGCGCACAATTTTTACCTGGCAATGTTTCCAGATAAGGAATCGTGAATTTCAAGTAAGGCGAGTAACTCAGGATCGCATCGTCCAAAGCTTTTTTGAATTTGTTCGATAACGGAATCTCCGCGACGCTCAAAATTGCGCTTGAATTATTTTCCTGCTTTTCCGAGCTCTCGGATTCCCGGGATTCGTTCAAAATCTTTTCCATCCGGTCCTCGTCGGTTTCCTCACGAAGATATTGATGCAGCGGGTCGCTCAGGTCGCTCACGGACTCGCCGTGAGCACGTTTCTCCTCCGAAACCATTTTTTCCACGGTTTTCCATTTGGTCTCGGAATTTTCAGAGACCGAACGTTTCAACTCGGCATTTTGAGGCTTCTCGCTTTCGTCGATCGAGGCTGAAGCCTCCTCGCGGGCTTTTCCCTCCTCCGGAATGTCCGAACCCTCTTCGACGCTTTTCCATCTTTCCGTCTCGCTCTTTTCCTCCGAATTCGCTTTCGGCCGAGTTTTGAAAAGCCTCAACGTGTCGTAAGGGTCACTATCCTCGTTAAGCATCCCCGAGACTCTTTTGAACGCCTCCGTACTCATCATCGAGTCCGCTGATGCATTTTCTTCGCTGCTACGACGGCGCGTCGCGTTTATTGATTTTTTCACTACGATATTCGTTTCGGACGTATTTCCTGGTGGAGAATCGTCGAATATGCTTCGAGACTCTTCGATTCCTGGAAAAGAAAACCCTTTCAATTACGGATCGACTAAATATTTTTTCAAAAGTATTTCGATCGATTCTGTTTTTTTCTTTCTATTCTTTTTATTCAATTGTTCGGATCCAAATTTTAGAGTGAAATTCTGTTCGCTCGGACTTTGAGTTTTTTTTTTGTTCATTAATTTTGGCTCATCCGGCAAAGAGTGATGCTCTCAATTTTTCGCCTTTTCTATTAAATTTTGACGTTTCGATATCAAAATTGATTTTTCAATATTTTTTTTATAATCCTTCGTATCCAAATTTTTCAATTTTCATCAATATTTTTCGTTGTTTTGTTTTGATTTTTTTATTTTCAATTATTCCATCGTTCGTTTCCAAATTTTTGTGCAATTTTCTGGAGTAAAAAGAAATTTTGTTGATCCATTTTGGCTCATGCGGAAAAAAGTGATTTTTTTTTCCATTTTTCTGTACTTCGATAAAATTTTGTCGTTTTTTAAGTAAAAATTGATTTTTTTACTTTTTTTTTTATTCGATCATTCGTAGCGAAATTTTTGTGGAATCTTCTTCGCTCGTCCCTCGAGATTGGAAGGAAATTTAGTTAATTAATTTCTGCTCATGCGGAAAAAAAGGATTTTCTCAAATTTTCGATAAAATTTTCACGTTTTTGAGGTAATTTTTTGTTTGTTTTTATTTACCACGCATTTTTCCGGCCGAATTACTCGTTTCCTGGTCGGCTGCGACGGCCGAAGGGACGCCAGCTCCGGCGTTCTCGTCCAGGAACGAATCGTCCGACTGCAACGGAGGCCTCGCGAACTCGTCCATTAGGAAGGACTTTTCCAAGCGCCAAGAATACGCCGCGAAAATCATAGTCGACGTGACTTTCTTCACTCGCTTCAGCTCCGATTGTGAGCCACCTCGCAAAAGTATCGTCGCTCCCAAATGGGCGTTGGGACAGCCCTCGAAGTACATGAGTGTCTTGGGTCGACCTGACAATAAAATAGTTTCGAAATGGAAGAAAAACTTGAAAAACAAAAGGGAAAACACGTTTTCCTTTGAAAATTGAAAAATCACTCAAAAACGATTGTAGCTTGAAAAAAAAAAAAATAAGGAAATCAATATTTTCAACGCCAGAAAATAACGGAAACAAATAATTTCACGAAAAAATCAATATTTCCAAGATTTGTGAGTGCAAAAAATGTCAACGAAATAAAAGAACGAGAAATCTTCGCTGCGAGTTAAATGAGAACGATGAATTCAAAGTTTGTTGAAACTGAAAAAAAAAAAAAAAAAAAAAAAAACAGAAAAATTTAAAAAGTTTACTCACTCGTCTCGGTGGGAAAATTGCGAAGATAAAATTTCTTGCAAGTTCCAAGTTTGTAGCGCGTGGTGAGATGAGCATCGACGGTATTGACGATCGTGCCTCCGGTGCATCGAGCGACTCGTTCGAGAACGCTCAGCTTAACATTTAGCACGAGAGTGACGCCGCACTCGCGGAATCGATCTTGAGCCAAACGAGAAACCGATCTGTGAACGAGGACAACGTCCGGTCCGAGAGCCGTTATCCTCGCGACGGTGTGTCCCAGGTGTTCATTTTCCTGGACAAAAAAAAACAAAATTTTCAAATTTGCAAATTTTGCCGAACGAAAAAAAAACAAAAAAAAACGAAAAATCCCAAAATTTTCAAATTCTCTTAATTTTTCATTCGAGAATTGACAAATTTTTGAAAAAATGTCGGTATCGCGCGACAGTGCGTTCGAGGTATTTCAATTTCTTGGAGAAAAGTGACCAAAAACTTAAAAATTTTCATTATTTTCCTGGCGAAAAAAAAAAAAAAACAAAAAATCACAAAATTTTCAAATTCTCTTAATTTTTCATTCGTGGATGAAGAATTAAAAAAAAAAAAATCTCAAAATCATGAAAAAATGGTTTATAACGAAAACTTACCGCGAGCATGACTGGCTCGAGGCTGAGAAGTTTGCCCTCTCCTCGTTGATACATAAGGCCACATTGCAAAAGTAAAATTTTGGGATGCGCCATCATAGCGTCCATGCCACGATGAGCCACGTTTTTGCTGCAAACGACGCCAGAAACGATCTCGCAATCGTTTTTACTTGCGCCTGGTGATTTTTTAATTTGTACGTATTGTCTTATGTCCATGTCCTCGGCATCGTGATGCAGATCCGGTCGGACTTGATCGACGATTTGATGAGCCAATGAAATTATTGGCTCGGTCCAATTGTCGGACAATCCTTCTCTCTTCAGCAATTGCCTTATCAACGAGTGTTCGTGTTTTTTGTACGCAGCCCTGTGTAAAAATTTGTTGAAAAATCGGTAAAAATTATTGGGCGACGAAAAGTAATTACAAAGAAATAATTTGAAAATGAAATTTTGAGTAAAAAACTCGATTTCGAAAGGAAAAAGGAAAAACTCACGTGAGCGAGTTGTAACAACCGAGTTCCTCGTTGGCTGTGGAAAGATTTTTCGCCCTGTGCCAACTGTTGCGTTCATTGAATTTTTGGACTTGCAGAGTTTCGCTCAAAAGTTCGTCGGACACGCCGGATTCGCAGGTGTGAGATTTAACCTCGACCGTTTCTTTGTGATCGTTGGTACCGTCCGTTGTCGAGCTGTCGGTCATTATACTCGCCAAATCTTCGCTCGTTGGACGTTTCAAAGTCGCCGTGGAAGCCTCGACGTTCAGATCGAGATAAAAACTCGAACTCGACGACGGCAGACGGCTCACTGCTCCTTGGAACGTCGGCTGTTTTGTGTCGCTCTCCGAATCTGTAATCGCACATTTTTATCATTTTTCACTTGGATTATTTTCCAATCGATTAATTGTCGGTATTCTTTTTATTCGTTTCTTCAATTTTTCCAATTTTTTTTTCTCGGAATCGTCGGTTTTTATTTATTTTACAGGTTCCTGAATTATTTCTAGTCCGACGAGCAATTTGAGTGGATTTGGGAAAACTCTTCAGTAATGAAGTTTCATTTTCGGGAGAAAAAAATTGATATCGTCGGTCGGTTCATTTTTAATGAGAAATTTCAATTCATTTTCATTTAAATTTCGTTTTATTTCATTCGATTTAATTTCATTTTATTTTATTTTATTGGGTTTATTGAATTTTACTGAATTTTTTTGAATTTTATTGAGTTTTATTGAATTTTGACACTAACCAGTGGTGGAATCGTGTTGTGGGATGTTGGTGACCCAAGCAGGTTCCTGGGAGTCGCAATTCGATTGATTTTCGTCGGACAACTCGAGGCTTTGCATGAGCGACAAATTAGCAGGTTTGAAAAGGCCTGTGCCATCGCCAAAAGATTCCTCGGACTGTACGGACTCGATGAAACCGGCTTCCAAGAGAGCTTGTGCGATTGCGATGGCCTGAGCTCTGCGGAAGCGGAAAAACGTGAAAGTTGAGTCACCAAAATATATTTTTCTGGTTTTTTTTTTTTCTTAGAAAAAAAATGTCGTTACCGAGAGGCCGTTTTGTTGTTAGCGACCAGCCAATTCACCAACTCATTGCCGATGAAACAATTGTAATAACTTTTTAATCGCACTCGATGAGTTTGAAGTGGAATCGCTCGACTCGAACGAAACAATTCCTCGTAAATCATTCTCAAGGGTGCCGAATTTTTCAAAACGAGGGAACGGCCCTGAGTCCCAAGATAACTGCTGGAAGATCTGCCAGCAGAGAACAAAAAATTTAGAATCGATAAAACCGAAGTTTTCCCATAGAAACGAGCCCAAAAGTTTTCATTCCCATAAATATCTTTTTTTTTCTGGTCTCGGGAATGTTTGAAAAATCCAGTTAAATATCGCAAGTATCCAGACGCCACAAGGCCGTCGATCCAAAGACAGAAAAGCCAAAAAATCAAAGCGGAAAATTGTTTAAAAAGAAAAAAAATGTCCATCGAGTCATTTTTTTTTGTTCGATCTAATTTTTTCGGTATTTTTGTTTCAGAAATTCTCCCAATGGACCAAACTTGTGGCAGAGATTTTTCCTTCTGTTTTTTTTTCTCTTAAATTAATTGAATTAATTCTTGAATTTTATGAAATTTATAAAATGCATCGAAAAATCAAAATTCGAATTGATTTGAATGAAATAATTTATTAAATTTCAAATTAAATTAAAATTCAAATTAAATATATAAACGATTTAAATAAATCGTTTAAATTAATGAAATTAATTTAAAGGAATCATACGAACCTCCCGTGCGCATATTTTTCTTCCATGTAGCCAACGCTCGCTTTCCGATAAGCTCTCGTTTCGTCATCGAGCGGATCGTCGCTCGTTCTCCGTTGGCTCTGATCAGGCTGAGAATCGTTTCCGTACTTGCTACGTAAATCTTCCTGGAGAGCTTGCAGATCGGCGGAAAGCTCGCGTCTCATATCCGACGATTGTAAATAAGAGAATGCGACTTTACAGCAATACGTGCAAACACGTAAATCGCCTAGAAAAATACAAAAAAAGAAATTTTTCAATCGATGAAAAAAAAAGAAACGAAAAAACAAAAAAAAATTAAGTTTCATTTTTTTTTTTTTTTCTTTTAAATATATTATTTTTTTTTCTTCGAGTTCGCCGCCTACCGATGCATCCCATAGTTTTCCCAGAAATCTCGTCCGAGCAACATTTCCAGCAGAAAATTTGGCCGCAGACGCGACAATGATGTCGTCTGCGAAAAGTTGTAAAACGCTCTCCGCACTCGTAACATTGTTTAGCCACGCTGTCCGGCATCCAGTAACTTCGCAGTTGAGAATCTTTGTAAGATTTGAGATTCTGGTGAAAAGAGAAAAAAAAAGTTTCGATTTATCAAAGAAATTAAAAGATTTAACTATTTTTTTGAAAATCTACAGACTCGGAAGATTTTTTTCAAATTCTTGCAGTTCGAGATACGATTTCGCGGTCGAAGAATCTGAAATATTGATTTTTTGCCAACGTACCCCGCTCCTCAGAGCCACAATGTTGCTTATGCGTTTCAAAACATTCGGCAAACTTCGACCTTCCGAAGCGTCTAAGGAATAATTCGCCGAGCCAGAACTCTCCTCCTCGGTCAGCGACTCGTCGTCTTTTTCTCTTTCATCCGCCACTCTCCAGGATTCCGAATTCCTCCCCCCCAAAGAACTTCTTTCCTCGTCGTTGGAACGAGTTCTCGGTGCGGACGGCACAGAAGCATTTTCGGCCGAACTACCTGTTGCGGTTGGAATCGCTCTTTTACATTGTCGAAATATGAAGAGTTGGGCAGAAAGCAATTTCCGAATTATTTTGAAATCGAAATGGAGAATTTTCACGACGTGTAACCTTTCACGTGGAAATTTACAGTCAATTATTCGGATAAGAATTCCAAGCATGAAATCTCCGTTTTCCAACATTTTTTTTATCGAATTCTACGTTCAATTTGTTAAAATTTAATATCGCAAAAGCAAAATGTCGAATTTCGGCAAATTTTACGTTTTATTTTGAGGTTAAACGGTCCGGACAGCGAGACCGGTTTCCCGAACCTTACTGCTCAGAATTTTTAATAATTGTCCAACAAGCACGAAGCGAAATCAGTGAGCAAAAATACGAAAACAAATCGAATAATCTGTGTCACAAAGAACGATTTATTTTGAGGTTAGATTCCTCGAAAATTCGACTCTGCATGGGATCGTGTTACATTTTGCCAATTCAATAATTGTCCATGGAGCATTGAACGGAATATTACATGGAATGAACGAAAAAAATGTACATACTCCTTCCAAATCCAAACAGTTTGGAGAACAAGGAGGAGACGACAGGTTGACCACTTTCGACAGGGCTGAGGGGAGCAAACTCTGTCAGTTTCGTAGGCGAATTCATATTTTTGTTCATATTTCACTAACACTCTTTATTATTCACTAATCGTCCACCATTATTACAATTGTTACGAACAATGTTGCAGAACATTCGATCCCATTTGACACTTGAAGAAAAAACACTTGGGGATGTAACTCGTGTGACAGAACGGACAGGACGATCAAGACGCGAGACGCGACTGCGTAATCAATCAGCTGATTACGACGTTCTATACATTTTTAACCTCGTGTTCCAATCGTTAGCGTTTCTAGCGAAAGTTTTACGTACTAAAAGCCTTCGCAGCGGCGACAAACGTGTTTTTTTCGTGAACATATTCAAACCCCAAATGTCCCGCTAAAACTTTTATCTTCCCCAAACAAACGTCACAACACGAAAACTAATCACCGAAAAAATCTGTTGGTTCCCCAACCAATTAATTCTAATTCTAAGACAAAAGTTCAACTGTCATCCGCACGTGAGTACCAGAGAACCTCAAACTGTCGGAAAAACGCACCTATTCACTGGAAAATATCGAAAAATCGTCAATTTTGAGGTTAAGTTCACTCCCGATCACAATTTCGCGGTTAATTGGCTCGGAACCTCAAAAAAATCTCCCAAAATGTTGAATTCATTCTGAACTATCAAAAAAGCTTAACCTTGAGTTTGACTCGAGCGTAAATCGTTGATTCGAAAGCCAGAGATTAAGCTTAAAATTGAAAAATGGAGCACGAAGAGCCGGAATCTCGTAACGAGAGTTCCTCCCACGACATAATGGATCTGAGCGAAGAAGAAGAGTTGACAGCTGATCAGGCGATGACAGCGATGGAAAATGCGTGGTTGAACGAAAAATTCGCCCCGGAAATATTGCCGCACGAGTCCGAATTGGTAGACTGTATGTTGCGCCAAATAGCGTACATGTTGGAAAACGTAAAAAGATTGAAAGAGGACGATTTGAGGTTGGGGCTTCACACCTTGGAGGTGGATCGCATAAGATTCGTGATATCGAGTTATTTGAGGCTGCGACTCGATAAGATCGAGCGTTACGTAATCCACGTTTTGTCTGAAGAGAGAAAACGCGGCACGGACGAGCGTTACTTATCTCCAGAGGAGTTCAAATTTGCTCAGGACTATTTAGCGGGCGTGGAGAAGCTTTTCAAAACCCTGGCGCTGCAACACATGCCGCCCAACTTCCAGGAATTCCAAATCGACCAATTTACCGTCAAGCCAAATTTACATTCTCACGTTTTGCTCAGAGCGAACAAACGAGTCGAGGGAATCATTATCCCCGGCTCTAACGATCATGAAATCACGCTCGAAGTTGGATCGCAATACATTTTGCAATACAAAGCCGTTGCCGACTTGGTCAAGACCGGAATTGTTCAATTGATTTGAAACTCAAATGACCGTCAACTATTTTTCTATTTTCAATCGCTCAAAAGTTTGGAGCGGGAACTAATTTTTAGAATAAAATATTATTCTTAATTACACTAATTTTCTTTTATTCTTTTTCACCTGCACGAATACTGATGAATTATTTTCCGAACTGTGGTTCGGAACCGACGTTATGGAGGGTAGCTACACACAACGATGTTGCCATGTTAAAAGCATAGGAAAATTTGAAATGACTAGAATTTAATGAAAATTGTCGAGTACATTCTTTAGTATTAAATATTTACTACTTATTAATTAATTATTATTAATAAAATAATAATAAAATAATAATAAAAAAAATAAAATAAAAAATAAATATAATAAATATAATAAAATAAATAAATATAATTAATATAAATATTAATTAATTATTAATTAATAATTAATAATTAAATAAATACAAATTTTTAAAGATTTTTCTTCTACATAGTTTTCGAGTTATTCCACACTAGAGTTTACATGCATAAGCATAGCATTCAGATATATATTGGTATATCTTTTGCATATTGTAAACTCGAATTATTCGACAACTATGTAGACGAAACATTTGAAAAAAATTGTATCATCGTATTTTTGATGCTAAAGAATGTTATTACCAAATTTTATTAAATTCTTATCATATTGTCGTATGTAGCCAACTTCCTTAAAATGTAGGTCCGTCGAGTAAGTGTGGAATAAAAAGAAAAATTGTGGAATAAAAAAAATTCAGGCAAAAATGAAGACATGTAAAAATCCGAGAAGGGTATGCACAAACACTACTAGATTTTATTCGATAATTATTTAAAAATCCAATTTATATGATAATGATTAGATAATTGATGGATAATAAAATTTTTCAGATAATTCTTAACCCTTCGAGTGCATACTAGTCTGTTACTCACCAACTTTTTAGAAAAGGAAGTTTCAGCATCCGGTTACGAAAGTACGTACAAAATTTCGGAACAAATCTCGTTCCCAATTCTGTTGAAATTAATTAATAGTCCGAATGAATAAATGGCTCCGAAACTAATTTGAAAAAATATAAAAGAAAAAACAAAAGTCATAACTTGAAAAATTCGTTTAAATATTTCTGGGGTAGAGATATTTGCGGACGTTCAATCGATCGGGGTCAAAATGACCCACTGTGTCAGCAAGGGAGTTCTAAATTGATCGAAGGGAATTTTCCTTCCAGTTTCGTTGTGTGTGAATTAAATTTCGCGAGGTCATTTTTAAAATTTCCTCAGCGAAATTACATTAAAAATTTCCGGTTTGAATGCATAATTTTTTCCGTGACTGCAGAAAAAAATTCGAATCGCTGAATCGACTTTTTAGGTCGTCGTTATATCGTGAAATTAACGTGATCGGATTACGCTTTGTTTGCATTCTTTTGCGGAATGTTTAAACCTCAAAAGCAAAGCGAATCGTGACGTTTGCTTTCGTTGATATTGGCCAATCGGTAAGAAAAGAAAATCCAAACAAAAAACACGATGGAGAAATGTGATTTCAAAATTGTTGGGTAACGTAAATTTTTCGTATCTTTAAATCCCTTGGTTCCAGGTTTGCCCTGGAAAAATACGACGAAATTTTTATGAGTAGAAAGAAAAATTTCTTCCTCGATTATTCTTTACAAACCCATTAAATATTTTTTTCCCCAAATTCAAAATCAATTTTCACTCCTCGTTGATGAATTATGAACAACTGTTTCGATCAATTCGTAATCGTTTCCTTGATCGTTCGATAATCATGAGCAAACAAACCAAAAATGGATATTCACACGTGCCTCGAGGATAGAAAAAGTTGTATCAAAGAAATCACGAACTGGATAAGTTCGTGACATTGATCGGTATCGAGGCACGAATGCATTTTACAATCAACAGTTTTTTTTTGATAAATCCTCAAAAAATGGATGATCTAGTGGTATATAAACGGGGAATCGGTAACTCAGAGGTATGCAAAGTTTTCTGGTGAGTGTCAAAGGCAAATTGGAATCGAGAGAATGGTCGAGATGGCGAGAAAGATTTTTATTATTTTCGCGTTAGTTGCGATGACGACCGCCGAATTAGTCACCGAGAGTGAGTACATTTTTCAAAATAATGGATCGTTTTTTTTTTTTTCTACCCGATTATTGAAAATGGTGTTTGGGACACGTTGGGACACCGGTGTCCCGCACCGTCCCGAATCCCATTCCCGACTATTGGGACATAATCGGTAACAATAATTGGAAATTGGAACAGAGTTAGTACATCGAGTGTCCCAGCGCGTCCCAAAGCGAAATTTTCAACAATTGGGGCGTGGGACAGGGAACCACGAATCTCGAGTTTACAAACGATGGGTTTATTTGTTGCTAGATACCGGAGAATTGTCAAGAGTACCGAGGCAAGTGCCGCTTGCTCACAGTCCCGTCGGATTTGTCCCAGGACCGCCTGGATTTGTCCCAGGGCCCCCTGGATTCGTCCCAGGGCCTCCTGCATTTGTCCCAAGGCCTCCTGGATTCGTCCCAGGGCCTCCTGGATTCGTCCCAGGGCCTCCTGGATTTTTCCCAGCGCCTCCTGGATTTTTTCCAGGACCTCCTGTATTCGTCCCAGGGCCTCCTGGATATTATCCAGGCCCACCGGAATACGGACCTCCTCCAGGCGCGGGAGACTATACTTGGGGAATCCAGGGAAATGGTTGGGGAATGGGCGGCGGAGTCATCGGAACATAAACAGCGAAATTCCTTAGCCTCTGATTCTTGTTAATTAGTTATTCATTAATTACGAGATTATCGCTATTCGAAGGGAAAATTTCAACTCAATTTTGTGGTTTTTTTTTCTCTATCAATTTTTTGATGGCTTGCTCGATCGAAGGAAAATTTGGAGACCAAAATTTGTTTCTTTTTTGTCAGGCCATTAGGATCAGCATTTATGTTTCTTTCGACAGATTCATTGAAACATTTTCTGTCGGCATAAACTTTCTTGTTTTTTTTTGTTTGTTTTGTTTTTCTATTATTTGGAATTTATTTTGGGAAATTAGGGAAAAATGTTAATAGAAAAAAGATTTATTAAAGTGTTTGTTACGTTTAAATATGAAATGTTCGCTTCTGAGGTATTTTTATTTTCTTATAAATCTGTTTCATTGGAAATGGCAGTTACAAGTGACTCTCTTGTTTTTTATTTGCTTCTCAAGTACTTCGGTCCGTTTGGTTAAGTTATGAAAAGAGAATACAAAATTAAATAATCTTTATCGATGCAGTGCCGAATATTTCTAAGTACGTACTTGGATCCTTAGCTCAGAGTTTGGCTCGTGCGCTAGTTGAGCATTTGTAACAGTAAAAAAATCATTCGTTCACGAAGCTTTCGCTTAGCTCCTATTCGCTGAAATACTTGTCCACACTTGTTTATGTTCGTTCGGGCTATAAAAATGTCTGGTCGCTCTCAATGAACGATCTAATCTCAGGATCGGTTGATAAACGTTGCTTCCAAGTACATCACGACTCCCCTGGTTGCTTCGACTCGTAGGCCTGAAAAGAAGAAGAAAAAACATCTTTGAAGCTGCAGGAACATCAAAATGCCCAAAAAATCATTCAAATTTTTTTAAGGTATTACTATTACGAAACGAGTTTATTTAGGGTTTTTTCAAAATTTTTTATAAACTTTCTTGGCACCAAAACTAACAGTTTTCGCGTGCGGTTATATGTTCCTATCGGAATAAAACTTTTTTTCGTATGCATGAAAGTGAAATCGACTAGAACTCTTCACGAGGACACGCACGGAGACTTTCTCCATCACTGGGAATTGCCAGATCCACGAAAAGTCGTCATAGAGCCACAGCTTCGGGGTTGAAACTTTTTATTTTATTTTTTCCGAAAATAGTGGGTCAAAATTTTTCCAGAAACGCTAACGACTAGAACTCTTCACGAGGACACGCACGGAGACTTTCTCCATCACTGGGAATTGCCAGATCCACGAAAAGTCGTCATAGAGCCACAGCTTCGGGGTTGAAACTTTTTATTTTATTTTTTCCGAAAATAGTGGGTCAAAATTTTTCCAGAAACGCTAACGACTAGAACTCTTCACGAGGACACGCACGGAGACTTTCTCCATCACTGGGAATTGCCAGATCCACGAAAAGTCGTCATAGAGCCACAGCTTCGGGGTTGAAATTTTTTATTTTATTTTTTCCGAAAATAGTGGGTCAAAATTTTTCCAGAAACGCTAACGACTAGAACTCTTCACGAGGACACGCACGGAGACTTTCTCCGTCACTGGGAATTGCCAGATTCACGAAAACTCGTCATAGAGCCACAGCTTCGGGGTTGATATGTATATATGTTTTTTGATCAATTATTTATTAAATGATTAATTTATCAGTTGATAATCAGTGATTACTCCGGGTCAAATTGACCCAGTATGGCACTAGCCAAATTTAAGCGCCAGCAGGTCTAGAACAGAGGGTCAAAGTGAAGAATTACGAACCTGTTTGGAAATATGAGCGAGCGTTTGGCTGGTGGTTGGTCCAGTCTGTTGGAGCATTTCCTTGAAAACGCTTTCGTCCTTTTGCAGCAAAAGGTACGGATGATCGTACTCGAGAACGCGGCCGCGGTCCAGAACGAGAATTTTGTCAGAGTCCATGATCGTGTTGAGACGATGAGCGATCGTCAGAACGGTGCAATGCCGGAAATTCGTTCGCACCGTCTCCTGGATCAAACGGTCCGTGCTAGGGTCCACGTTCGCCGTCGCTTCATCCAAAACTAGAATTTTGTTGTTACGAAGGATCGCACGAGCCAGACACAACAGCTGGCGCTGGCCCGCACTGAAATTTGTCCCTCCGTGCGTTACGCAGTGCTCCAGGCTCGGGACTGAATTTTTCAGTTGCACTTGTTCCAACGAAGACCAAACTGCGACGTCCTCGTACTCTCGGAACGGATCCAAATTGTCGCGCAACGAGGAAGAGAACAAAACTGGCTCTTGCGGAATAATCGAGATTTTTTTTCGAAGATCATTAAGTCCTATTTTTTTCGTGTCTACATCGTCGATGTAAATGTTTCCCTCGATTTTCGAAAGACCGAAAAGCGCTGTGATTATCGAGGATTTTCCTGCTCCCGTTCGCCCCACGATTCCCACTTTCGAGCCTGCCTCGATCTCCACGTTTACGTCGTTCAGTACCGGCAATTCTGACGATTCGTCGTACCGCAGATACACGTGACTGAACGTTATTTTTCCCTTCGATGGCCATGACCCTGGTGGCTTCTCCGCTTTTTCGCTCTCCATCGATTCCTCGCTCTCCAAATTCGCAAATTCCAAAATTCTCTCCACACTCGTCATCTGAGCGACCATTTCTGACGTTTGCCGGACTCCGTGCTGCAGCATCCCGCAGAGTATCAAAATTTGCGATATCGCCAAACCAACGTTTCCCGAAAATGTCGAATCTGAAAAATTTTCAAACTCAATTTTCCTTCCCAATCTTTCCTTCGTTTATATCATCGTCATCGCGATGACGGAACAATTTTTCGCCAATTATTCACATTAATTAATTAATTACCCAATTAATTAATTAATTAAATATAATATAAGAATTTAATTATATAATTCATATAATTATTCATATACTAAATATTCATCTTTCCAATTTTCCAAATTAATAGAAATTCGACGAAAATCGACAGAAAAGTTCAAACAATTTCATTCAACTTTTAATTTTCTTAATCGTCGTCAACTAACGATTTTTTGAGCAACCGTTGAACCTGACGATGGGTCGTTCGTCTCTTTCGCTTATTTCACGATTTTAAAACTTTTGAAAAAATCTGAAAATATTCATGGGTCTTTTTTGAACCCTCAACTAAATGATGATAATTTTTCGCATCGGGAAATTTTTTTTTTTTTCTCAATAACAATTTCATGCAAAATATGGAGACGTGAATTTTTCACGACCAGTCCGAACACAAACGATTCATCGTTATAGCGTTTGAGGCTTAAATCCAAATTCTGTCACGAAAAAATGATTTTTTCAAATGTGAAAATTTCGAAATCGCTCGCTCGATGGTCAATTTAAAAAATGTACGTACCACTTTCCAAAAATACGAAGGCGTACGTGATGAAAGCGACGAATGTGATCGTTACGGCGTCCAGCCAGAGACCGAACGCCGTGCTTGTCGCGATCGACAAATAATATGCACCGGTGTGAAGATCCTGATGGGAATCAAATTCTTTTTTCACCAGTTCCATTCGCCCGGCTGAACGGATCGTCGCCAGGCCCGAGAGGGACGAATTAACGTGCGAAAATACTGGACTTTTTCCTAGAATTAAAAATACACACGATGCGTTTGAACAAAGCGATGAAAAATAAATCCACGATCGATTTTATGATAAATTCGAGCAAATACGACGGATCGGTCCGTTTATTGGATCAAAAATGGATAAAAAAATGTGTTTTTCTACAGATTTCATAATTGAACGTTTCCAGTTGAAGATTTTAAACAGTAGTGCGTTTACAAACGGAAAGTCCGGAAAAAACGTTTACAGACTGAATAGCTATAAATTATTCAAAATTGAAATTTTAAATTTTGCATTTTGCCGTTCCAATTTTGACTTTTCAGGATACCATGAAAAATTATACGATCCACAAAGAGTTAATGCCTCACCGATGCCTTCCAATCGTTTGATGTCCCTGGCCGTGGCGAGATAAACATTTCTTATTTTTCCATATAAAAAAGCCATTACGAACATTGGCAAGATGCTCCACCAATAAATGATAAAAACTTGTCCAAGGATTCCGAGCAAGACGGCAAATATTTGAATAGAGTCGATCATCGTGGTCGGCAAAATTTCATCGACCGATCCAACGTCCTTGGAAAATCTATTGAGAATGCGTCCGGACGGATTTGTGTCGAAAAATCTCATCGGAGCGCGCAACAAACGAGCGAACATCATGTCGTGCAATTTGCGATTCGAATTCATGCAAATCTTGAAAAACGCGAGATTTCTCGCGCTCGTCATCACGACGCTGGCGATTATGAAGCCCCCGTAAATCCACAGCGCAGTGTCTCGGTCGAGATATTGATCAGACTCGTCAGTCTTGTCGGTCTAAAAAAAAAAAAATTCAAAAAAATCAATTTTTCGAAAATTCTTATACAAATCGTTTTCGAATGAATTTTATCCATAAATTCCGCGGAGGGTCTCCTACAGAAGTTTCTCAAAAATGGCTCCAAGAAATTTTTCGACCTTTTCTCAAATAAATTCGTTTTTTTTTTTCGCAAGTTCGCAAGTATTTTGCTCCAGAGGAATTTGGCAAAACAGTTTTGTAAGGAGTCGAAAAAAAATGCTCGAAATTGCTCGGAAACATGGATTTTTCTTTGGAAATTTAAAATTCGACTCTTTCGCGATTAATTTTCAAGCTCAAGCAGAAAAGATGGGGAATTGTCAGAAGCCTGAAAATTTCGCACAACAATTGTCCAGTCCAGGATTTTTCATTGCAATTTAAAAATTTCACGATTTCGCTTTTCTCGATGAATTTTCAGGCGCCGGCAAAAAAAGTGGGGAGTCGACGGAAGCCTGAGAGAGAGTTTATACGCGCGAGAGAAATTGTTGTCAGTCGCCAGTCGGTTATCGACTGCTTGGGACGCTCCGTTGAGCCGTTTATCGCTCGAGAACATTTTATCAACGTAAAGTCACGTGTTTCTGTTTTCGCGACTTTTATTCATAAATTCAGAGTTGGTAAATAGTGCGCTCGACTGGCTGATGTCTCGAGGACTCGTGAATATTCGCTGCGACGATAAATTCCGCGTCGTTGGAAAAAACCTCGCAGTGTGTTTTTTCTTCAACGTCGAGAAATCGATAAGTTTTTCAAAATTCTCATCACAATTCATAATAGCGCCGAATCGCGAAGAATAAAATAATTGACTTTAAAAAATTGACTATTAAAATAATTAACTCTTTAAAAATTCAAAATAAAAAAAAAAAAATACTTACAAAATTGAAACGCGACCAATTCGATTGAAGGCTGTTAGGAAAAGTGACCTTTTCGGGGATTCCGCTTTCTGTAGAATTATCGAAACGCAGCACAGACGAATTTCCATCAAATATCGATTTTTCAAACTCCTTTTTGAGCCTCAATTCCTGTTGGTTCGTCCTAAAGGATAAAAACCAAGATCGAATCAATAAGAATGAGGGAGAGAGAAAAAAAAAATCTTTAAAAACTGAAAAAAAGGGAAAAAGTCAAGAGCAAAATGTAAAATTAACGAACCAAAGTCGCGGCGAAATTGGTCAAGTAAGAAAAAATCGACCACAAGAAAAACAAAAAAAAAAATGCAAAATGATAACAAAATTTCTAATTCGGACGGAAAAATCGTTACCAATAAGCCACCCAGTAATCGCAGCCACTGCTGCCCAATTGTCCGAACAGAGTGAAGACAAAAAACAGTAAAATCATAAAAATTGAGTTTCCGGTTGAAAAATATTTCCAATAGAGAGATTGGAGCATCTGGCCCTTGGCCATCAATTCTTCAGTCTCTTGGGGTTCCTCGTTGGTGTTGTCGTCGTCGTCGTCGTCATCGCCCTGATTCGATATCGAAACGCTTCTTTCGTGGATGGACGATTTGCGCGAATCCTTCGTGGGGCTCTTATCATTTTTTCTCTTTTCCTCATTTTCTTGCTCTTCGGGGGAAATGGATTTGATCAAGTCCGAGTGACTCTCTTGAAATTCTCGATAACTTGCTTGTTTCATAACAACGCCCTGGAACGAAAATGTCAAAATGCGAATTTTATTGACGATTCTGACGAAAAAAAAATTTAACCGGCCTCGTATACACACTGGGTCAAATTGACCCAGAGCTTATTTCGGCCTGTCGTCACCGGGAGCGTGTCGGTGGACTTTTGTGTAGAGTGTAAAATAACCGAAATACTCGGTAGGGTCAATTTGACCCAGTGTGTCAACGAGGGCTTTAAATTCCTTGATGATTCAATCGAACGTCGTAATTAAAAAAAAAAAAAAAGATGCAATCGGGAGAAAACAATTGAAATAATTTCGAAGAAAATTTGATTTGCTCATGCAAATTGTTTGTTTTTGGATATTTGGAAACTCACGTTATTCAGCATTACGATATGATCGACTGATTTCAAGTGATGCACTTGGTGGGTGACCAAAATTCTCGTCTTTTTGGCCAAGTAACCCATAATGCATTCTTCGAAAAGCTGCTTGCCGACGTGGGGATCAACGGCCGATAGAGGATCGTCCAATAAATAAATGTCAGCCTCAGCATAGACGGCTCTGTAATTTTTCGAAAAAAAAAACGATTTTGTTATTATTTATTTTTATTTATTTTTATTTATTTTTATTTTGATTTTCCTAAATGAAGAAAAATAATTGTTTCGAACCTCGCCAAATTGATTCTGGCTCGTTGGCCTCCGCTGAGTGAAGTTCCTTGTTCGCCCACGAGGCTCTTATCGCCCTGGGGCAGTTGGACGAAATCCTTGAGCAGGGCGCAGGCTCTCGTGACGCGTTTGTAACGAGCCTCGTCGTAGGGCAATCCGAAGAGAATATTGTTCCTCACTGAGCCCGCGAACAGCCAGGGTTCTTGGCTCGCGTACGATATTGTTCCACCACGAGTCACGTGACCCTCTCTCGGCTCCAATTCTCCCAGGACCAGTTGCAGCAGCGACGTTTTTCCAGAGCCAACAGGCCCGATGACTGCGCACAGTCCTCCTTTCTTTACACTCAACGTAACGTCGTGCAACGTGTTTGCAATCGAGTTCTCGGTCCAACTTGCTGTCACCTGCTTTATCAAAATTTCGTTCTCCCCTTCTATTTTTTTCTTGTCTCGCCAATTTTCCGAAAATTTTTTCTCCTCCAGCAGAAGAAAGCTCTGAAGACACAAAATTCGTTCATTAATTTTTGTCCAATTGCGTTTTAAATCGACTCTGAATTGCTTTTTGACGTAAAATTCTTCTCGAAAGTGACAAACGAGTCCAATCGACACCGTTCTCTTCCTTTTTTCATAACGAACAGATTGGTGCATGATAAAGTTCTTTCTGGTTTAATTTTCACCATTAAAACTCAATAAAACGAAATGAAGTTTCGAAAAAATTGAAAAAATAAAGTTTCCTAGAATTTTTTGGGTCCCTGAGACCCAGGTGGACGTTAATTGATGAATACAATTTTAAAAAATACATAAACTATCAATCACTTGCAACCGTGTTAAAATTTCGCCATGAAAAATCAAGATAACCAAATGGAGATTCGAAAAAAAAGGAAGAAAATTAGGTTCCCTCGAATTTATCGGGTCTCTGAGACCCCGGTGTTTACGTTAGTTAAAGAATTTGCTTATAAAATTCATAAACTTTAAATCACCTCCAATCGTGCGATCGAGACGAGAGCTTCCGCTCCAGCGGAAATCGCCATTGGATAAAAAATCGCCATTGTTGCTTGAATTATATTAAAGTACTGAGCCATTGAGAATACTTGAGAGGCCGATATGTCGTTGCCCAGAAGTACGTAAGCCATCACAGTAAAAAAGAGCGTCGTTCTTTCGGTAAAAACGAAAGTTGCTTTGTTAAAGCCTCGCAAATACGACGTTGACGTTAAAATGTCAATTTCGTATTTTCTTGCGGTCGAGACCAGCAGCTCGAACGGCTTTTCCCACGTGTACATCTTTATCACTTTTATCCCTGATATTATTTCGCTCATCAATCTCACACGCTCGTCCGTCCTTATCGCCACTTTCATGCGCAATTTTGACGTTATTTTGCCCATGTATCCTGAAAATAAATTTTTCGTGAATTCATTTTTTGTGCTATTTCATGAATTCGTGTTCGGAGTGCCAAGTTTCGGGATAGAATTTTAATCTGCGTTTTTTCTTCGTCGGATTTCTTGGCGATAAATCAATGGCAATCATTTTTTCAACACTTTTCATCTTTCATGACGAATTCTGGAGAAACGGTCGCAGATAGAGCAAAAATCAATAGGACCGATCTTGTGGCGTATTAAATTTCCTAGGAAAAAGGTCCCTACGACATTTTCCTCATCTCCAATAGTTTGGTCCTGAGAGTGAATTGAAAAAATGACGTACTGTTAAATCAACCTGTACGTTCTATGCGATTTCAGGACCAAACTACGTGAAATGGAAAATAGACGTCAGGACCTTTTTTGTAGAAAATTTAATGCTCTACAAGATTGGTCCTGTGCTCTTTCGCGCTATTACCCACCGGTTCCGCAGTATGCGCGAAAGAAGATAGTCCAAACTTCAACTGCGATATTCGCTGATTCGCCTTGACCTTTCGTTCTGAATTCGTCAATACACCGCGTAACCAGCACCATTATCATTGAAATCCGTGATAAAAATCAACGATATTGATAAACTGTACCTTGGAACGGGATCGTTTGGATCGTTATCAGAAAAATGCCCGCCAAGGACGCAATTTGGACACTTTGCCATATCAAATAAGCGACCAGTGCTCCTTGAATCGGCATGATCCATATATAGTGAAGATGAACGAAGAGTTGATCGAATCTTGCAACATCGTTTGATAATAAATTGATAATTAATCCTCCAGCTGTTTCGTTCGCAGCTGACCTAGATAATCGTAAAATCTGTGCACAGAAAAAAAACATCACAACATTCAATCTCAAAAAAAAAATTGAAACTGACAATTTTTACAAAGATCCAAAAAAATTTTGTTTTTTCTTGCAAAAACGCCGAATGAGTTTCTACATTTTTTTTATTATCCATTAACGAACAACTTTTTTAAACAAGAAAAAAGTTTTGTTTTTTTCTTTCAAAATGCCGAATGAGTTTCTACATTTTTTTTAATTATTCATTTTCGTGTTTTCTGACCTTTCGATAGACGAGCGAGGAACACGCGACTCTGAGTCGCATGCCAACTTCCATCTGGCCTAAGTACGTGTGATGCTGAATCAACGCTATCAAAATGGATAAACAAATGATGGCGGAAGCGTAAGCGTATGCTTCGGGCGCTGTGGACGCGGAGCGTGGATCAAAGTGCCAAATCAGGAGACCCAGAATGTACGGCTGCACAGTTCTGAAATAATTCATTGTTTAATTTTCTATTTTTCCTGCAAATTTTCATGGAATTGAATTTTTCTTCTGGAATTTTCCGTCCGTGACGATTGAACGTTTTTTTTTTTCGGTTTTGTGGATGGCCGGAATTTTTTAGACTCACCGGAGAATTGCCGAGTGGAAAAGCAACCAGGCTCCGTATTTGAGAGTCGAGAGGAAAAAAGTTTTCTTTATCGCCGTCAATAATTTTGGATTTCTTCCGGTTTTAATCGAATCTTCGTATTCCTTCTTCCAATTTCTGAAAGGAATCGCTTTTTGACAACTGCCAAGCTTTCTTCTTCACCTCCTATGAGCGCGTATCGGGTCGATCCGACCCGGGAGGCATTTTTCAAATTCCGGTGAAAATGCTTTTTTTGTTTTTTTTTTTGTAAAGATGTTTTTTGTAGTGAATTATCAATTTTTACGAAAATTGCATTTTTACGAAATGCCAATAGATTCGTTGACATTTTTAAACGATCGGTGAATGAAAATTGTTTGGGTCAAATCGACCCGGTATGCACTCGAAGGGTTGAGAGTCATAGATTCTTTGTTATTGTGCAATAATGAGAATAAACGTTGGTTTTTTTTTACCGTTCCAATTTGTCTCCGAGCGCGTTACTGTGATCTGCCGGCAAGGCATTGTGTAAATCCTTGATTTCAAGATCGTGGTCTTGACCGTAATTGAATAGAGGGATGATCCACCTTTTTTACGATTGAAACAAAAAACGAAAGTTGTCTCGTCGGAACATTAAATTTTCTCTATTCGATGATTTCCTATTACAGATTTTGCAAAGTATTGAAAAAAGCTAAATTAGATTGGAATTTTTGCAAAATTTAACGACGAAAAACTCATCGACGTGAAAGCATCAGGGCTTACGAAAAGTTATTCAAATGACTGTCAAAATAACTGGGAAACTAACTTTGTTCAGCACTCACCAAAAAACGAGTTTACTGAAGTAATTCGCTCTGAGAATTGGACTGGGATTTACATATTTGGTTGTGTGATCCATTAGCCCTGAGATTTGCGTTGAAAAATTCAAACCGCGATGTTTTCCCGCCTTTTTTTGCTCCTCGGCGCTCGGTCGATAAAGCAGATATCTGAACAGCTGATTCGAGGCAAATGTCCTCTAACCAGAGACGGGACAAAGCCTCATATCCTTGTGTCTCATTTATTCCTGAGTTATTGTTTCTTTCGAGAAACGTCAGTCTTAATTACGAACAGTTGTCACCGATCGAGCAGAGCAAACTCGAACTATCCAGAGAATGTTAGTTTTATTTTCAAACGACGTTTATTCTTTGAATTATCGCGAATTTATTTGATCTCTCAACATTCCCAATGACACGATCGTCGATCCTTTGACATGTTACTTTTCAGCCGGAAACTACACACACACACACTGAACACTTGTGAATACGCGGAAGTGGGAGAAACTCGCGACAACTAAAAACTAAAACGATAACTCTTTGTTGAGCTGCTTACTCAGCTCATCGTCCGATCGCATATACTAGTTGGGCTTTCGGACCGAGGACCGAACAGTGGGATTAGAAAATGTGTTTACACGCTTTTATATTTGCGACTCTCTGTAGAGATAAATTACGTAATAAATAGATTAAGTCTCGAGTCTCATTGGTCGAAGAAGTGATCTGTGGATTTGAACTCTTCGGGCTATATCATTTTTGGTGGAGCTTTCGGCCTTTTTATACGAGAAATAATATTTAATTGTTATGAAGACTATCGAAATTGCATGCAAACAATGTCCGTTTCGAGATTATTGAGATAATTAAACGAGGCCTGCACCCGCACTTAGTTTAATCCTTTCATTTCATTGCTTGCCTTGACGCAACAATCGACGGAATTATCGACTCATGAAACTTGACAATCATCGCATGTCAAAAATAATATGTACTTGCAAACATGTGTTTATCCCATGCGAAATATACAGGGTGTCCTAAAAGTGACGGCTGATAATTTTTATTTGCTTTTAAGAGGCAATTCTGAAACGAAAAGTCCTGTGACGATTTTTCATCCAATTCGTCCTTAAGGAGATATTAATTATGGAAGTTAATTTCTTGAGAGAAACGAAAAATATCGTAATGATTAGTCGTAATGATAAGAGTGGCCTGAAAAAGATTTCGAGAACGCTCGATTTTATAGTGTGAGCCTGAAAACCAAAATTTTTTTTGCGAGTTACTTTGAGGACTGAAATACGTGTCCGGAGAAAAAATTCATATGAACCTATTTTGTAGCAAATTTTGTGCTCTATAAAATTGGTCCTTAGCATTTTCGGTCTATCTTTAACCATTTCGGCAGAATACGCGCTGAAAGGGCTTAGATGCGAGTAAATGTAAATGATAAATAACTCACGAAGGACGCATCTGATCGAAAAACGTTACAGGACTTTTCTCCTCGAAATTATATATTGAACTTGAATGCAAATTATCGAGCATCACTTTTAGGACACGCTGTATGTCATTTCAAAGGATCTTATCATGTCTTTCCGATAAGACCGTGACAAGTGCGGAAGCGACTATATATATCGACGTTTGTTATCACTGTTCTTTATCGCGATAAAAATAACAAATCCGGAATATGATATAGCGTCCACCATCGACATAATCTTTTTCAAATTAGGTCACACACTTATCACTCTTCATCAATGCATTTGCAAACGCGGTATAGCAGATTCATAAAAATTGCGATAAGAATGATTCGATTATATATCGCGGTCGTGTAAATATTTAATCACCTGCAGCGACTTGTATACATTTTGAACTTTTGATTTATTTATCATCAACTAACAAAACATTTTACAAACAGTTTATTTATTTGCCTTGCGAGTTTTCAAAACGTTCTGTCTCATCGATATTTGTACGGATTGAAATCTCGGGCGGTACTTTTTCAGGGGTAGCGAATCCTAGGCTATCGATTGCAATCATTAGAAAATGAAAAAAATACGAGCTACATTTTACAAAAAAATGGTCAAATTAGAAATTTCGAATATCTCGCCGCCTGAAGTTTTCGTGGACGCAAATTTGCACCCATGTGCGGTGGCTACGAGCATAATCGTGCTGATAGTTTTTTAGCTTTGAAAAGGCAGAGAGTATGGCGAAGAACTATAGAATTTCCAGAGTAGTATTTTTTGGTAAACTTATTATTAGTGTCGTCTCAATTTTCGTAATTCGGCGGTTACTCGACCAAGGTCATCGCGAGGGTTCTGTGGGAAACAACAACAAAGATGGCGGCTTGCAGAGCGCGTCTTTCCCTGTCAGAGCGCGTTTGTTTACGCTTTTCGTAATAATAAATACAAATATGTCGCAGTTGGAAGGCTCGAATATAAAAATAAATGCTTCAAATTCGCGTAATAATTCGTCCGAAATGAGCGAAAAGTTGAGAAAAACATCGAGCATGAGATAACGAAGTTGATAATTGAGTGAAACAGAAAGTTAGGTTAGTCGTTCTTCCAAGTTTAGAGTCAGTGAGCCCAACAATCGTAGTTTTTGTTTTCGTTTGTTCAATTCCTCCGAAAAATGGCATTTTCGTTCAGAGCCGGAACAAATTGGTGCCATGATTTTCCAAAGCTCGCCAGGGAGTCCGGCTTCCATTTTAACATGCATCGGAGACGTGTGCGCGTCGATTGGAACCGTATCGGTAAGTCGTTGTTCACCTTTAACAAGAAAACGGCGAAATTGCCCAGTTTATTCGCGTAATAAAAAAAAATCATATACAGGGTGTCCGAAAAGTGACACCAGATAATTGCTCCATCACCTTTCAAATTGAATCACGAGTCAGAAAGTCCTCTGGAGTTTTTCGCTCAGACGCCTCGTTAAGGCGGTATCGGCCATTTAAGTCCCCGTAGCTTTCGGCCTGGCTGATCAACAAATTGTTATAAAGTTTAAGCGATTGCTCTTAGAACAGCACGCGCATGAAAAAATCGTTAAAACGAGCGTTAAACTTCAGGTTCGATCGACATAGATAGAGTGATCGGAGAACGAGACTTCTCCACAATCGACGAGAATGTAAATAACGTGGTGGATTATTGTTTGGAGAGCGAATACGACGTAAAGATTCTCGACTCGAACTTTGTCAAGTTGTTCCGGCTGGCGCAGCTGGCGGTCGAGTATCTTTTGTACTGCAAGCAATATTTGGATCACAGCGTCGTCATCCTGAAGGAAGAACTCGCATCCAAGCAGAGCGAGAATTCTGAACTGAGAAGCGAGCTCGGCGCGCGAGATAAAAGTGTGAAAGAATTGAGAGACAAACTGAAGGAAAGGAGCAGAATTATCGAGACAAAGCTGAGCGACTCGCACGGCGAAATCCACAAGGTAAATAGTCGGGCGAATAAATTGTCAAGAAAGGGAAAAAAACTAAGACGCGAAAAACATAATCAATGAATTTATCGGTTCCAGTGCCCTCAATGCCCAAAAACATTTTTATCCGCTCTGTTCATGAGCGCCCATGTCAATCGTCGCCACCCTAACGTTTCCCTTGTCAGTCTGAACTCGCCGGTGCACGAGCAATACAGAGCAGAGACAGAAAAATTGCACAACGAGATTAAATCGCTCAAGGAACGCTTGAATCTGACAGAACGCGTGATTAGGAACGATACAGAGAAATTTTTCAGTTCCGAAAGCATTATCTCTACAGATAATCGAGAATTCAAGGCAAACGAGAAATCTGAGGCGCGAAATCATCGCGATCGCGACGATCGGATCGAGGAACAACATCGACGTTATCAAGAGGAAATTGGCCACTTAAAAACCACTTTGTTTGAAGAAATTCGGGTATTCTTATCTTTTCTACAACAATCCCAAATTTCATTCCATTAAAAACCTAAAAATCAACTTTTTTCGCCTTCATTTCGCAAAGAGAGAAAAAATAGTCAAATCTTTGTTTTTTTTTCATTCTACAGAATCTCAAATTGGCGGATAAATATTCGCGCGAAAAATCCGATGATGATTCTAACTTGAAGGAATTGCTTAGAGAGCAACAGAACGAAATAAGTCGCTTGCGTCAACAGCTCACCGCCAAGGTGAGTAGAATTTTAAAAAACAATTTTTCATCCTGTCGCTTTGATTAAAATATTTTTGAATAATCAATTAATTAAAATAATTATCAATTTATTTATTTATTAAAATAATTCTCTGCATTCTCACAAAATCAAAAACTTCTCAAACCAAAAATTTGGCACGCAGAAACCATTTTCAAACGAAATTTCGAAAAAACAATTTTTCCCAACACCGTAACGAAAATATTCTTGTTTTTGCAATTGGAAAAAATTCAATAACTAAAGAATTTTCTAATAAAATTTATAAATAGCGAATTTTTAGCTTTTTTCGAAATTTTTCTTCGAAAATTTCAACACAAAGTTTTTTTTTTTCCTCTTCATCGTCGATACGAATGGAATTTTGTAAAATAAAAATTGGTTGCGATTTCAATCGATGAATGAGAGATTCCGATCAATTGTCATTCGAAATATTCTTTTTAAGGTAAACACCGAACTCGATAGAGCGGAAACGCGGCGCGACAATCAAGACGAGATTTGGAAATCAAAGATGGAAAATTTGGAGGCTCGTTACCGCGCGGATATTGAAAAATTGTACAGTCAATTAAAATCGAACGAGGAATCCGCGGATCGTATGCGAATGGATTACACAACGAGAATCAACGATTTGGAGAGACGAGAAGCGAGCGTCGAGTCGGAGCTGATTGAGGCACGCAACGCGAAAAATAATGGTTCGAAAATGGAAATTGCCGTGGAAAACAAAGGGGAAACGACGGATTTTGTAAAAAATCGCTCGGTCCGAGAACCAAAAGCGCAAAAAAAGCTGCCGGAGGAAAAAAATGTCAGCGATTCCGAGAGCGAGGATTCCGGGCCGGCGATTCGCTCCCCAAAAACTTTTGAAAAAGCCTCGAAAATGCCGGACGAAATAAAATTCGAAAGACGACGAGAGAAAAAAAACGACGAAATCAGGCAAAAAGAAAGGAACGAAAAAAAGAAAAAAGATAATTCAACTCGCGAGGCTTTTCGGGAGAGTCTCAAAAACGGCGACTCCAAAAATCGCTTCTCCGAGCCTCACAGACGAAAAACAATTCATCAGGCTCGTGAATATTCCCCGAAGAATCAAAAACAGCCGGAAGTGCTCCACCAAAAAATCGAAATCGTCTCGAAAAAGCGGCAAAATATTAACGACAAGAAAATCTTCGAAAAAGCGCCGGAAATCGATGAAAATTCCGCGTCCGTTTCCGACGAGGAGACCGAATCTTCCCTGGAATCTGAAACTTCCGCCAACTCTTCGCTGAGCGAACTCGACGAGCAAACGAAACAAGAAAAACCCAAAAATCGATCGATCAACATCGATCGAACTTCTCAAAAAGCAGACCCTCGGAGTTCTCTCTTCCATTTTCCAAAATCAAAGGAAACTGGACTCGAAATGTTTCACTCGAAATTACGAGACATCGGCATCGATCCCGAATGGCGAGGAATTCCAGACGCAACTTTTAAACAAGTTTTTGAAATCGTTCAGCACCATCGAAACATAAACTCCAAGGTAAACACTTTTCGCTCATTCGTAAAAATCCAACCGATCAAATTTCTCGATTTAAATATCAAAAAATAATAATTGAAGCATTTTTTTTCGTTCTCACTCCACGGAGTGAACAAAGTTTCGTCGAGGCACCCAATTTATTGAGAATTTGATCGGCACACAAAAAACCGAGAGACGAGTCGGTGAAAGTTTGAAATTTCCATTTTTTTTTCGAAAATCAAAAATTTTCGACGGCCAATTCAAATTTTTTTTATTTGTATTGAGCATTTTTTGAAAAGTTCTCAATTTTCGATTTTTTAAAACTTTAAACGCAATTTCGAAACTTTTCATTTTCGATTTTTCTCAAAATTTTGTCATTTTTGTTAAGAAACAAAATTGAGAGAGAGAGTCAACGAACGTGGTGGGAAAAAATTGAGTTCGACGAAATGAAAATCGTCGGGAAAAAGACCTCGAAACTGTCGAACGAATAAAATTATTTCAACTCCGCTGCTACGCCCTTAAAGCGACGATTTTTAAATTGCAGAAATATCGAAAATTCGAGGATGTACGAAAAAAATTAATAAGCCAGTTGAGCCGAAGGCTGGCGTTGAGAGAAAAAGAAATGAGGATCGAAGAATCGATGGAACGGTCACAAATCGACAGATTGGTGACGAACGTCAAGAGTAAAGTTTCCAAAGCTCTGAACATTTTGGAAAAAAACGATGGTGAGTATTCGCTCGAATTTGTTTTTTTTTTTTTCTTCAAAAATCGTAAAATTTGTAAAACGAAAAAAATGAGAAAAAAGGAAGGCCGAAAGAAGAATCAAACTTTTCGTTTCCCTCGGCAGCAGGTTCTCACTCGACGAACAAAGTGCCGCGACGCGAGAAACCGCAAGTTGCCAAATTTCCGATCGAACGTTCGCCCTCGAGGAAGACGATCGAGACGAAAAAAATATCTCAGCCTCGAGGCTCCCTGACGTCGGAAAATTCGTACGAAAACGAGCCAACGAGGACGGAGGAAACTCGGGAAAAGAGATTTTCAAATTCGCGAAGAAAAAGCCTGGTAAATTCTTACGAGAGCATAAAAGATTTTATTCGCGATACGAATCCTCGCCAGCCCCGATCGATTTTCAACGTTTCCGGCACTTTGGTCGCCTCGACGCCTCAAAAAATTCAGGAAATTACGATTGGCGATTCTTCCTTCAACGCCGATCAATCCCCGGCACATTCCGCACTTCGCTCGATCAAACACGAAGTTGCTTCCAGTCTCTCGGTCATTAATTCCCCAAGAAATAACAACAAAAGTGTTTTAAAGTCAACGATCGGCGGTTCGGTGGGCAATCTATCAAAAAAAAAAGTTTTGTTCGATCTACAAACACCGGAAACTCTCGAGGGTCGTCCCGACACTCCTCCCATGCAGCTGCGGACTCGTCAACCAGAAAATTTCGAGCTTAGCGATAAAAACACGAGCGAAAGCGATTTCGAAATTTCCAGGTTAGAAAAATTCATCTTTTTTTAATTGAAATCATTTTTTCGTAAGAGAATTAGGATTTAAGCCTCAAACGCTAACGATGAATCGTTTGTGTCCGGGCTGGTCGTGAAAAATTCACGTTTTCATATTTTCCATGAAATTGTTATTAAAAAACCAAAAAATTTCACGATCCAACAAATTATCATCATTTAGTTAAGGGTTCAAAAAAGGCTCATGAATATTTTCAGATTTTTCAAAAGTTTTAAAATCGTGAAATAAGCGAAAGAGACGAACGACCCATCGTCAGCTTTAACGGTTGCTCAAAAAATCGTTAGTTGATGGATTTTCTTTGAATTTCAATTAATTTGAAAAATAACTTAACATCAGAAAAGTATGCAGCGATTAATTATTCGATCCTTGCGACGAACGGAGCAAAAAGCAGAAAAAATCGTTTGGCTAGAAACGTTGCTACATTTCTTGAACGAGGATTTTTTCGATTTTAGCATCCACGACGAAAGAGAACAGCAGAGAAACGACTCAACGGGGGAATCGGCAAAAGTTTTGTTATTAAAAACATCACAGTGTGAAAAAATTGCACAAATATCCCAACAAATCGAGCAACAAGTAAGAAGAATGAAAAAAAATAAACGTTTTCAGTCGATTTTTCAAAAATATTCAAAAGATCGAATCAAAAATCATTTTCAAGCAAAGGAATTGAAAAAAAAAGAAGGAAAAAAATTATTCCAACATTTTTGTATAAAAAAAAGTGAAAATTGATAATTTTTTTCATGGTTTAGTTGAGCATGGCACGTCGAAAACCAGCGGGAGCAGTGGAGGCGATGTTCCTGGAGAAAATAAGTTTGGAGATTGAAAAAAAAGATTCGCCATCGACGATTTATTCAAACGTGACAAGTCCGTCGAGGTTGAATTTTGGAAATCCGATGGATTCGAATTTCGGGCAAAAGAATCCTCCCGATCGGCAGAACCGTGAGGCACGATATTCAAACACGCACAAACGTGGCGAAGAGCCCAAAGATTCGAATTTGGACTTTGACATCGACGAGTTATTGCGGCTGGAGTGATTACATTTTTATTTTTATTATTTTCAATTCCAAAGAACCAAAATACAAGTACAAATATTTATTAATAATTTAATATCCGTCCAGAAAGGCCGTGAAAATCTCGAAATTTCTCAACCTCGAAAATAACGAAAAAAAGACATTTTTTTTTTTTTTTCAATAAATATTTCCGAGAACTTTCAAGATTTTCGCTGGACAAGTCGCTTCTGTTACAACAATGCATACGGTTGTGCATTCAGTATTAATTTTAAAGAGTTAGATTATTTCAATCAGCCAGCAAAGCCTGATGTAATTTATTTTGTTTAAGTCGAAACCGTCCTTGGAACGATATGAAAATAAAAAGAAAGATCCACGAAGAAAAATGTAAAGAAAAAAAAAACATTTTCAATATTAATCTTAAGTTTTTTTCCGGCACAAAATAGGCACAATTTTTTCTCCCGCATTCACGGGAATTCTTATAAGAAGTATAAAAAAAAAAAAACAACTCCAATCAAAAATGGCTGAGTGCCTAAAAGAAGGAAAATACCAAAAAAAAAATAGTAAAAATGATGAATCGCGTTAAAAACGGCCCATTGGGACAAAATGGGCTAGTGGGACAAAAAATGGGCTGCCAAGAGGGACAAAAATGGGCCAACTCGGGCGACTGAGAGGACTGTCGGAAAAATATTTTTCGGACACTCGGAAACGTTCTATTGTTTCCTGCTGTGTAACATCTCGAGAGATCTCGGCGATTGAGCGGGGAAACTTCGTCGGTCACTTGTCGGCTCTGATGTATCGACCCCATCGGAAAAATTAATGATTTAAATTTTTCCTTACAGTAATTATGGCGTCTACTTATTATTTCGAAATATCGGCAACGCTCTAATAAATAAATTCGTGGCATCGACGAATGAAATTTCGTTTTTTAAATTTTTTTCGTTTTTTTAGGACATCTGTCCCATTGTGTCCCAGATTTTTTGACATCGTTTACCCAATGTTTCAGGACGTCGGTAAAATATTTGGAAAAAATGGATAAAATGAGGGAAACGAGTCGATTTTCGTGGAAGAAGGAACTCGGGCGGCCCAGAATATTCGGTGAATTTTTTTTCATCCCCTTTGGCATGTGGAATAAGGCGTGGGCGCATGCGTCGGCCTCGTTGCCGAGTGGGGATTGATCACGAGAGAAACAGGAACGAAAATTGAACCCTTCGAGCCACTCCAACCCTCGACAGTCACGTCCGTGTGCGGTCACGACATTTCACGAAAACATTAAACCCGCCTTTCCAGTGCGTTCATTATTATTCATCAATCATTTATTCGCTCAATGAAATTTTGAAATACTTGATCAATTTACGATTCATTCAAAAATCTCTTTCTTTTTTTTTTTTGTTGTTTACAGCCGTTTTTCGGTGCGCCGTTCACATCCGTCAATCATTTCCACCAAGACGTACCTGTAAGTCAACGACCTCACTTATTATTATCGTCCTCGAACGCGCCTCCAATCCCGAATCCTCAAACAATCAAAATTCGAGATTTTAACCAAAAATATTTTTCGCGTTTTTTTTTTCTTGTCTTTTTAATTCCTCGTAATTATTCGAATAAAAATAACAATTCATAATATTTTTCAATTTTTCATTACGCACGCTTTTCATGAATTTTGGAATTTTTATTTTTTTCCAAATTGGCCCTTAATTTTTGTTAACCATTTTTCTTCGTTTAATTTTTTTTTTTTTTTAATATTTTGACAACATCTCGTTCCTGTCGGAATTTATTGGCCGCTCCATTGCCAATTGGGTCGGCGTTTTGTTTTTTTTTTTTAGTTTTTAATTTTTTGTTTTATTTTTATTTCTATTTTTCATTGAATTTTTTTCTTTTCCTCCATTTTTTTTTCTTCTCCTTCGAATCAATGCTTCGCCGTATGCTTTTCACTCTCCCTCGAGTTAATATGAAATCGTAGAGCGGCCGTGACGTCACGGAGAGACGCTCGTATCGATTCGCCTTCCAGAGACGTTCTCTTAAAAATATTATTTCACGTTTTTTTTCTCCATCTTTTTCATTTATTTCTGTGCAATTTTTTTTTTTCCTTTTTTTTTTTTAATTCTCATTCAAATTCTTGATTTTTCCTTGCTCGTTGATCTTCGAATTACCATTTTCCATCTCACGAACTAACGTTGCCTTGGACTTTTTATTATTCACGTAAAAATTCTCTCAATTAAACATTTCGAGGGCAAGTTTGCTTTAAAATTATTTCGCCCTAAAAAAAAGCCCTAAATCGAGCGTTTCATTTTTTACTACGAACATTTAACCAAAACGTTATGTAAATAAATATAATAAATGAAGTGAATCGTGAAAAAAATTGAATAAAAATTAAACGTAAAATGCTAAGAAAATATTTTAATAAATACAAAGAAATGAAAATGAAAAACGAATTTATTTGTCATGAAAATTATTTCGAAATATCGGGAACAAGCCCAAAGTCAAGAGCTTCATTTATTTCAACGAAAATTAACCCAAAAAGAATTGGAAAAAAAAAAACTGGATCGGGCATGCAGAAAATTCGAAAAATATTGAACGTAAAATGCTAAGAAAATAATTTAATAAATATGAATTTTTGTACTCCAAAATCGAAAGTCGATATTTTTCGGAATATTTTGCAATAAATTGTTTAAACGATTCCAAATATCCTGCACATCGAAAATAAATTTTTTAAAATTACAATTACTTCGATGAAAATTGAAAATATTGAAAATTTAATACTTTTGTCATAATTATTTATTTATTTATGGAAAAGGACGAAACGGCCGAAGGCCGAGAGGGGCAAAGGGAGGAAATAATCGAAATTGGATAGAGTGAGGTTCGCCGGTACAGAGCCAGGGCGGGGGGAGGCAAGAAGAGGGAAAACGAGAGGGTGTTGGTTGTGCAAGTCGATAAAGTACGGCGGGGAAGGGAAATAACTGAGGGAGAATTTCTGTGCGCGCGGCTCTCGACACGGTGCGAGTCTCCCATTATGTTTCTTCTCTCTATTTCCTGTACGTCTCAATTTTTCCCTCGAAGGATAAATCGTGAGATTGCGTTGCAATTAAGTGAAATTTTTCGGGTTGACTGAAACTTGCGTTCGGAAGTAACCAAAAAATGTGAAAAATTGAGTGAATTTGAAAATCGAGTAAAAAAAATTGAGAAAAAATTGAAAAAAAAAAAAAAAAAAAAAGGTTAATCGAGTTCCTGCAGTGTCGTCAGACTGCAGAATCGAAATGGCCAACGACCAATGTCCTTCGATCGTCGGTAGAGTCGGAAATAAAATTCGAACAAAATGCAACGAACGAAAATTTTCGAAAAATCGTTGATTCGTCATTAAAATTCTTTTTTTTTTTTCTACTTTTTTTCAGCTCCAACACTCCGCGAAATATGCGACGGAAAAATAAACCGGCCCCGTCGCCCGTCGACATTATATTGAAAAACTAGTGAGTGCAATAATCTTTCTTTTTTTTTCAAACTTTTTTCACGTTGCAAATAATTTTTTTCTTTTTTCTTTTTTCAGTCAGGAGGAAAGTGACAGCGAAGCTTCTTCCACAGGCTCGCCGTACTTCGAAAACGACAACTTTTGGCCAACCGTCACCATCGAACTTTCCGAAAACTACGATTGTTATAATCCTCAGCCTGGTTCGTGCTTTCGTCATCCTAAATGTTTTATAATTCATTTATTATCACTGTAAAAGTGTCCCGAGAGTAAAGCAGCTCAAAATCGTCAAATTCGTTGTCCGAAATTGAAAATTTACCAAAATTTCGATTTCTCGGTTCGTCCGAAGAAAAAAAGTTGGTCAGTGACTGAAAAACTTGATTCGCTTCAACATTTTTGCATTTTATTCAAAATTGGAGTTAAAAATGTCGATTTTTTAATGAAAATTCCAATTTTTATTCAGCCTCCGACAAATTTCAGAAAATTTTCGGCTCGGAAAGGAAAGGAAAAATGAATTTTAACCGAGACGATGATTTTTCGAGCTTAAAAGTAAAGAAAAAAAATTCTATTCAACTTTTGACGAGAAATATTAATTCTTACCGTGATTTTCGTTACGTAATCGATTTGCCGGAAGGGGCGTTGACGTCCGGACCGAATTTTGGTCTGGAAAAGTCTATAAAAAATTTCTAATGGCTCGTTCGATTAAATCACGAAAATGACTAATTTGTTTTTTTTTTTCTTCTGACATTTTGGAACGTCCAGTCGAAGATTACTTGATCGAATATTGCGACTTGGATAAGGAAGACGAAGAAAAATACTGGAACAACAGGAGAAAAAACGAGAGCACGACTAGCGAATCGGTGGAAAATATAACGGAGGACAAAGCAACGCCCACCGTCGAAACTTGCAACAGTTCGTTTTGGAGCAACAGCGAAACTCGTGACGACAACGAGCTAAATAACAACGAGGCTGCGGTGCAAAATTCAATTGACACCGACAGCCTCAATCAGCTGGACGTTTACAAGAACGAGGAAAAGATTTTTTACGAAAAGCCCAAACTCAATATTCAGGTATTTCGGTTTTTCAACGAATTTTCAAAAATTTTTAAAACAAAAAAATTCAATAATTTTTTTAAACTGTCGGGAGCTGAGAATTTTTTTTTCTTTTTAAATGACAATCAAGGAAATTACAACCGTTTGAAATTTTCATATCAAAATCTTGTCGAAAAGTTTTCGTTCGTGAAAATGTGAAATTTCAAGGTAGAAAATGAAAAAAATTTTATTTAACCTGTCGGGATCATGTTTCATCGAAAAATTCTCAGTTTCTATTTGGACCTGAAGAAAAAAGAAGAACAAGCTGAAAAAAATGCGACTCTGAATCGAATTTCGTGATCTTTCGAGTTTTTTCATTTTTTAATTCAAAATTTTGGAGAAAAAATTGGAAATTTGTAAAAATTGCACTTTATTGATAGAAAACTTTTGCACGCGATCGGTGGTTTCGACTCAGCTTTTAAATGAAAGGAAAATTTTTGAAAAATTTCGATTCTGAGCCAAATTTCGATTTTTTTATTTCAAATTTTGAAGAGGAAATCGAAATATTGTGAAAATTGATTCGTAGTTTCTTCTTAAACCTGAAAAAAGAAAGAGTCGAAAAAAGAATTGCGATTCCGAACGAAATTTCGAATATTTTGCAAGTTTTTTAATTTTGAAATGAAAAATTTTGGCGTAAAAATCGAAAATTTGTGAAATTTGAACCGAATTGATGAAAAAAAAATTTGAAATCGTTTGCAGAGTGTGACGTATTTGTACGACAGCGTCCTTCCGCCAACGGTGAAGTGTATGAATTACGTAAACAGCATAGAAGTAGATTCGGATCAATTGGGCGGGGATTTCGGTTGTTCGAGCGAATCGAGTTGGCCGATCGAGGAGAAAATCGGAGGCGAAGATCGAATCCTGGAGATTCGATCGATCGGCAAAGAGGCGGATGCGAAAAAGGGAGAAAATAAATTAGTCAGTTCAGGATTCGCTCTCGTTGAGAATAAGAATGAGGCTATGCAGGCGGAAGTGCAGGTGGACGTGCAAGTTGTCGAATTAACGAAAAGCGTTAAGGAGGTGATACAATTTCCGGAAATCGAGGAAATCGCTGAGTCTGGAAAAACGAACGAAAGGAGCGACGACTCGTCGTTATCGATCGAGAACGAGACGCTCGATTCGACAGCACCGATTTTATCCTCGATCAATCACATCGACTTGATAAAAGAAGCGAAGAAATTATCGATCGAGGAAAAATCGAACGAACGAGAAATTTTGAGAAAATTAAAACTTTGCGAAGAAAGTCCAAGCCACAAAAAGTTTATTGACGAGGAGAGCGAACAGACCAACAACAATTTGTACAACGAAGCTTATTTCTTCGAGGAACAATCTTCCTTTGCAAAGATCGAAGAAATCGATTTGCTCTCGAGCATTGGCCGCGACATCGGCGTCGATCTCGAAAAATACGTTCAGCCGATTCCGGACGTTGTCGCCATGGAAACTGTCCAGCAAATCGCCCCGAGATCCTTGCCTCCAAATATCCTCAAAGAACCGACTGTCCGAGCAGACACCAACAAACTCGCCGATCACCAAATGCCCGATGTCTCGAGCGCCGATACTAGGAAGAAAGAAAAAATGGCCAGGAACCAGGCTCGCAGACGGCTCAACTCACATTCCACCTCGGGACAACGTCGACCTGACAAACGACGAGCCGATCACATCGTCGACAATGGTCCAGGTACAAAATTATTTCACCTACAAAATCTTTTTTTTTTCCATTGACGTAAAAACGTGCAGAAACGGAGTCTCCAATTTTTCGAATAATTTCGTTGCCCAATAACTAACAATTTTCTCGCGTGAAGACAAATTTTCTTACGTTTACAATTTTAGATATTTCATTTCCAATTTTTTCCATCTAAACGCGTGGAATTTCGAATCGCGTTTCTTTTGTTTTTTTTTTCTCGCAACTTTTTAACGAAAAACGTGACTTCACGCGTTTAGAAGGAAAAAATTGGAAATTAAATATCTCAAATTCTAAACGTCGGAAAATTTGTCTTCACAGGAGAAAACTGTTAGTTTTGGTGCCAAGAACGTTTATACTAAATTTAAGAAAAACCTAGAAACATAGTAATGGATTCGCAGGAGCATCGACTGATGAATAAAAAATTCAACTTTCTTATTTGACATTTTTTCTTGATCGATCAATAATTTTCCAACAATCTTTACGTCTCGACGCAGTCGCCCCTTCGATATTTTGTCCCAGCCTCGTCCTTGCGATTTTACAGACAAATTTTTAATCAGTAATTTTTTTAAATTTATTTTCAGTATTTTTGCTGTTGACAAACAATAATAATAATAATAAACAATTGACTGCATTTTTTCACGTTCGTCAGAGTCTTCGGGATCATGTGGAAATTTGTTGCCAAAATAGTTGCTCAATGTTGCTACGGGCTGAAAAAAAAATTGTGCATTGTCTCATTTTTGAAATTAAAATACGAGGAAAAATGTGATTTTGGGAGAAATAATAAAATGGAAATTTTGTTGCAGGTGGATTCGACGTTTACAACATTGAAACGGCGATGCCAAAGATCGACCTGGACGCCATAGAGTCTCATTTGAGAGCCGCACGCGAAGAAGAACGTCGGGTGAGTGTGGAAATTTCTCTGCAATTTTTTTTTCCACCTTTTTTATAGTGATTGACGACGAGGGTTTTCTCTGTCGCATAAAAAGTTGTTCTGGAGCGATGAAAAGTTTTAATGCACATGATTCTCTTGGTTTTTTCATAACGAAGAGAATGGTGTGCGAATCCGTTGGATTTGGTGAATATTTGATGGTCAAATCGCTGAAAAACGAAAAAGGTTCGCGGAAGAATGAAACGAAGAAATTGACTAGTTAATTTTTTTTAAAATATTCTCTGTCTCGTCCCCCCGTGACGCAATCCTCGTTTATTTCGAGAAAAATCCTCCTCGATATTCCACTTGTTCCGATTTTCCACTCGCCAGCCATCGACAAGCAAAGAAGCAGATTTTTTCTCCTCCTTGCTGCAGCACTCTCCCACTTCTTTCTCAGAGTCTTTTCTCTCGGTCCTTCTCGCTCCAGTATTCTCGTGTCTTCTCATTAGTGGCTCCCAGCAATTTCGATACTTATTTTCAGCTGGTGTGAATGAAAATCTTCCTCGCACGTTCCTCAATCCCCGTGCTCTCGAGTTCCACTCGAGTGGAATTATAGATTTTATTTCTAGAATCCGACCGATCCGTTTCTACAGTGGGTCATGAGGACCCGGCCAACCCGGCTAACAGGAACGATGGAAATTAATTTTAAAAATCACTTTTCACAAAGAAAATGCAGTTTTTTTTTTGGCTTTTTGATATTTCAGAAAAATTTCGATCTGCCGAACCGGACTCAAGTATATCCTTTACGCTGAGTGGGTCAGAATGACCCGATGGTAGTAAATTGTAGAATTAAGTATATTTTAGAACCTCGCACGATTCTATGGGGTCAAAATGACCCAACGCAAGTAAAATCGAAATCCAATTAATATTCTCAACTTTGACATCATTCTTCCGGGTCAGAATGACCCATCGGAAGTAAAATTTATATTAAAAAAAATTTTCGACTTCTAGGCCATTCTTCCGGGTCAGAATGACCCTTTGGAACTAAAATAAATATCCAAAATTAATAAAAATGAAAATTCATCAAAATTCAAGTAATTCTTGATGAGGGTCAGAATGACCCAACGGTATTAGCAGCCCGACCAAAATATTTCCGTCATTCTTACAGTTCGTTGTAATTGTCAAATAATCTATACCGTTGTGTGAATCACGCATTAAGAAGAGAGAGAGACAGAAGAGCGCCGGATACACGATAGACACACGAACGCGTTATTTGTCGTTGGTCGTTCGGAATGACTCTTGGCTCGTGTCTGTGTATGAGTCTCTTTCCATGAAGGAAACGTAGTCTCCGAATGAGGTAACTCCTCTTGTGTGGAATTGTGTAGGAAGTTCATATTGACAGCTCGTGAAGCTCTCGCATTCTCAGTTCTGTCGTGCGGCGCTCGCATTCCTCATTGTGCCGTTTTGCCGCGTTCATCCTCCTCGTTCGCGCCCTTTTCCATTCGGTTCCCAACGTTTCTGATTTATATCAAACACGTTTGGAAAATTTCTATCTATATCTCTTCGTTTCGTGCATTTCCGCTTCCGCTTTGTCGGCCATTTTGTCTCGTTAGTGAATTTCCGACATTTTGTGACAAATATCCAGGTCACGTTTTACAAAATCAAGGTATACGCCGTGTTGTCGATTCGTTATTGTGCTCGGGGAAAGAGATTAGGTCGGAAGATTCTCATTGGCTGTGCTGATGTGACGTCATTGTGCTTCGACCTCTGGATCGCTCCACTTCGAAATTTTGAATTGATATTTCTCGAAATCTGCGCGATTATTTTTAACGAAATTTCGATCTACTCCTGGCCCGAGATGGCAAGAACCCATTCACCACTTCATTTTTTACGGAAATGCTAAAAATTCACCGTCAGAGTCGAATATTCGATTTTGCGAAAAAGCGAGGTTATAGTTCTCCACCTGGATATTTAAATTGGAGATTTCTCGACAACGACTCAACGGAATCGAATGAAATTTGGTCGGCGTCTTGTCCGAGGTGGCAAGATTGTGCTTCCGTTCCCATTTTTATTCAGACTCCATTTATTTCTTTTCAAATCTGTTTTATCGGCCAATCTCGATGTCTCGGCGCTCCCAGTGCTTCGGGGTTGTGTGTACGGTCGAAAATCGCTCGCGCCACGTTGACCTTTATTGAATCGGAGTGTTAATGTATTGCGAAGGGAGGCTCCTAGTGCGAAAAATCGATAAATGCAACTTGTACCGAGTGCACAATGCCACAGATGGAACGTGTGATGTTTCTCCCTTTCCCTTGAGCTTCTTCGGGATGAAACACGAGGGTTGCTGCATGAGGGAGCAAAGGCCCCTCGCGAATTCGGTTGCGGGGCTCGCACGGAAGATTAAGGGGGCGACTCGTGCGTAACCCACGGCTTTTCGTAACAGCAGAAGATGGAATGGAACTGCGATATAAAAGTGATTCGTGCATGTGCTTTACTCTGTGACATTCAAAGGCTTCTATTTATAATTCATAAAGAATAAGTAGTGGGCGGTGCAGCGCCTCAATACAGCGCCATCGTGGCAAAAGCTTTCCCTCTCTCGTTCTTTTTGCGTGTACGTGTTTTTTTTTTTCTCGATGCTTGTCAGTCGCCACTCGATAACCGACCGAGTTGAATGATGCTACATCATTCGGCTTAATTCGCCGGCTCAGTTCATTACATTCCGAACAATCGACACAATCAATGAAGAAAAAAACGAAATCAAATAAAAATAATACCAAAAATTGAAAATTAAAACAAGGTGTGAAAAAAAAATTACAAAATTATTTTTCAATAAAATACAATAAAAATTGAAGCAAAAATAACAATTCCGAGAAATAAATGAGTGGAAAACACTTTTTTTTGCTCCATTCATTGAAAATAAATAAATCACCGAAAATTTATTGATTTTTTAATGAAAACGAAATAGATTTTTAAAAAGCCTCGAAAAAAACACTGAAAACATTCAGACGTTGTTCAACGTTTTCAAAAAATGGAGCCAAAAAATTATTATTAATTTAAAAAAGTAAAAACAAATAAAAAATCTAAATGCTGCCAAAAAGGATGCCAATTGTAAGAATTTATGAAAAGCACACCGCGTCACCTTAAAATTCCGAAATTCCGAATGCGTTTTTGATTCGCCAAAAAAAATTACAAATACCAAAAATTTCGCCAAACTCGTAAGATGGCGCTCTTGACACATTTACCAAAACCCCCGATCCATTGAATTTCGGGTCCCGAGTGATGTGAATGCCATTGAAAATAAATCATTTGAGCAAAAATTTTAAAAAAGTGAAAAAAAAAAGTTCAAGTTGAACAAACTCGACGAATTTTTCGATTTTATTTATTTATTATTAATTCGGAAGTGTGATACTAGTGATAAGGAAACAATGATGCACCAGAGCATAGCGAGACATCATCCGGCCATTAGACCAAAGGATCTCGACCTTTCCGGAAATTCTTTCGCAAAGTTCACTCAGGTATGGGACATTTGAAAGTGGCTGTACGCGGGGGGAGATTTTATTTTCAACAAAAACGTAAGCAAAATATAAAAAACAATGGATAAAAAAAAAAACAAAAAAATAGGCCAAATGTTATCGCAGATTATTAATCGCGATTATAAACACGACGACACTCCGAGGGGTCAAGTCTGGGCAAAAGAGTGGAGCGAGGATGTACTCGAAACGACGACTCGGAAAATAAAGGCCGCGGAATAAAGTTGCGATTTTATTAGAAAAGAAAAAAAAATTAATAAAATCAAGAAAAAATGATGAAAAAAAATAATAATAATTTAGTTGGAAACGCATTTACGATTGCGAAATTGGTGAAAGGACTAAAAAAATCTGGCCCAACGCGTGGTCGTCGCTTCGTTATGCCCACAGGCGTGGAAAAACTCGTCTATTTTGTTTTTTTTTTTTTTACTTCTTTCTCCTTGTTTTGTTTTCCCCACTCAAGGCAATAGCTCACTTTCACTATAACGTGTGCGCGCCTAGACGCAGAGTCGATTCCAACGGTTCGCGAGAGTCCCGTGTGCTTCGAGCGCATATTCTTCCGAAAATCATTTTTCGAATTATCGAAGGAGAGTGTCGCGAGTTACGAATTTTGGGATTCCCCTTGAAATCTTTGGGCTTCGCCTGGTGCTTTCGAGCTTTCCCAGTGCTGGTATTTCGCGAAATTTCCTTTTTTTCTGCATCCACAAATTTATCAATTTTTTTAACGGTTGGCAGACTTGCCATTTTCGTCGGTTACCTTTGCCGCCAGTTTTCAAAATGACGATGAAGTTTCAATCCGTTCTGACACGATAAACTCCATTTTTTTCGCTTCTTTCCAAATCTTTCGTGCTTGTTTTTTTAAACGAACGAAAAAACCATGGGCAGCCATACCAAATGGCCCAGACATTACAAAAAGGACTCGAGATTCGTTGCCGATCTTTACACCTTTACATACGACAATGACGTCGATCTCGTGAGTCGTCCCAATTTCCTTCAATTGTTTCTCGTCTCGACCTCGGATTTAAAAAATTCAAAAAAAAAAAAAAACATTCGTTTTTTTTCTACTAATCAATAATTTTACGAATCCCAATATTTCTCGATCGTACCAACACGAAAAAATCATTCTAAACTTTCACGAAATCTCGAAATTGGTTTTTAAATTCGCAAAGAAAAAAAAAAACGAAATATTCGATATTTCTCGGTCTTCGGTGTCCACCGCGTGTTGCTCGTATCGGAGATTGTCGATGATTCATAGTTCCACATAGCGCGGAGACCCCAATCTCCAGCGACGTTTCGAAGGTCAAATTCGTTACGAAAAACGCTAGCGGATAATTCGCTGACCAGCTGGAACGAGTTCGTTCACCTGTCGCGCGTTGCTCTCGCTCTCTTTTTCGTTATTATTTTTATTATCGAATGATTTCGCAGCTGTAAAAAATGATGAAAACATTTCTCGGTCTTCTTTCTGGTTCTCTATCCGTTCGTAGATAGATGGAACCACTTTACGCACGAAATGTGTGCGGAATTGTTGCAGAAAATAAAAGAAAAATGAATAATAAAATAAAAACATTCGTCCATCGATGCTCTCGCACGAGAAATCCACTTTTTATTGTTTCCTTGCTCTCGTTCTTTTAATCCGAGGTCGATATAACATGAAACACTCGTTCGAAAACACAACTCAGTAAGGTTAGAAACGAAATATGAGGCTGGAGGACGTCACAGTTCTGCTTTACGTTGTTCAGGAAAACGATCGAGTCCCCGAAGTCGTTGAGACTGTCCACCAAGCCGAATCCAATAATCCCGAAAAAGAGGATCTTCTCTCTCGTTTCAACAGACTTTTAGAGGGTGACACCAATGTCACGTATCAGGTGTGAATTGTATGGAAGAGCCACAGTGATAATATAATAGCAAATAAGAAAAAAATAAAACGATTCGATCTGTCAAACTGACAGATGGTCAATTTCTCGTCCGAATTGCATTTTCTGCGTTTTCAACACCAAATTTTCCAAGCAGCGTCGTCCTTAACGTGAAAAATCATTCCGTCTCGTTTGTGTGCATGAAATTTCGTATTTTTTTTTGAAAATTTCCTCATTTTTTCGATTTTGTTACCAGCATCGAATTTTCTTGATGTTTTCTTTTTTTTTTTTTTTTAATTCGAAATAAAAAAAAAACAAGCAACATTTTTTTCGAAAATTCTCGAAATTTACGATTTTTCGATTTTACTAAACGATTAATTTGTCATTGGAATGGTTTTTTTTTTTACCAAAACCAGCGTCGAAATGACCGAGAAGAGATTAGAAGGCGTTTGGCAATGGGGCCGGACGCCGAGGATCTCAGAGCGGAGCGAGGCAAAAAGCCGAGTCTCCAGTCACGTCTTCAAAGTGGTGAGAAGAAAAAATTGAGCGAAAAGTCGATTTTTCAATAAGAAAAACGAAAAAAGAACCAAGAAATGTTTGCCGATTTGTTGCAGGGATGAATCTTCAAATTTGTTTCATGAACGAGAGTCCCTCCGACACGGAGTCTCCGAGCTCGGAGAAAGACTCGTCGCCCGGTGGCCAGGATCGCTCTTCTCTGACAAAAATGGAACAACAATCGCACAGATTCGCATCCAGGCCACAGCTCCTCAGTCTTCCGCCGTTGAGAGTCGACACGAGCGATCCAACTTCGTGTTCAGCGTCGAGCTCTTCTTCGTCCGTGGAGCCTCTGGACGAGGCTGATTTCTTTGCTCGACAAGCGAGACTCCAGACCGAGGCCAGAATGGCGCTGGCACAGGCCAAAGAAATGGCTCACATGCAAATGGAAGTCGAAAGACAGAGACTCAAACAGTCACCCATTACGGAAATGGTCAGATCCAGCCTCGAAAAAGTGAGTGAAAAAACTCGGGGTTTTTATTTCCTCGGAATTAACTTTTGGTCTTTGGGTCACAGTTTCAAGGAAAAACGGAATTTTTCAAGGATCTATCGGACGTTCAGTTATTTGGGCGATTCGGGACTTTGGAGAGTGTCAAACTTTCGATTTTTAATGGCTGAATGTAATGTGTGAATTAAATTCAATTATTTATTCAATTTGTTTGAATTAATGAATTTTTAAATATTTTTTTTTTAATTAGTTAATTTAAAAATTAATTAGATGAATAATTAATTCGAATTAATTAAATTTCATTTGATTTAATAAATTATATTAAATTAAATTAATCAAATTGCATGAAGTGTTACTAAAAAAATTTCTTTTCGGATGAAAAAAATTATGATCATTTAGTTAAGGGTTCTAAAAAGGCACATGAATTTTTTCCGATTTTTTTGAAAGTTATAAAATTGTGAAATAAGCGAAAAAGACCAACGACCCATCGTTAGCTTCAACGGTTGCTCAAAACATGATTAGCTCACGAATATTTGTTCGTTGAAGATTCGGGGATTCTGTTTGATATTTTTTCAGTAAAAAATCACCGAAAAATCGTCCTGAATCAGTTTTCGCTGAATTATTTTTCTCCCATAGAGAAAAAATAGAAAAATTGCAAGGAAATAATAATGAAAATTTGAATTCTAGGTCGGAGTGCAATTGGGCGAGGATCGTCGTAGACTGTCGCGCGTACTTTTGACGGAATTGAACGTGGCACAATTGCAAGTAGTGGCGAACGATCTTCACGCGAGAATCGCGACGCTCAACGAGGCTTTGGTCGAGGGTTTGCTCCGCCGGGACGATCTTCACATGGAGCAGGACTCTATGCTCGTCGACGTCGAGGATCTCACCAGATATCTGTAAGTTTCCATTCTCCCTCGAGGAGAAACTTGACAAACAGACAAAACGAATCTTGCCCTGCGTCCTTGGCTTTTTACAACGACGTACGTAAAATCTTTGTTCATTTGCTATATCATCATTGATTTTTAGGAAGAAATTATCAAGCGAATCATCAAAGTCGAGCCATTTTCTCAAAAATTCATATTTTCCATTAAATAAAAAAGAAAAAACGATTTTCATCGTTTTTTCCTGAACTTAAAACCGGGAAAACTGATTCGTCGTCGCTTTTCTGTGCTGCGAAAATTTTTTTCGATTCAAAAATCAGCGAAAATTCAATAAAGTTGGAAATTTCTTTTCAAAACGTCCTCCCAACAGTTTTTTTTTCAAAATTTTGAATATTCCAGGAGCACACAACAAAAAATTATAACTTCCTAAGCAAAGTTCATACTTTTTCGAGAAATAAATTTTTTTATAATTTTAAAAAAGAATTAAAATTCGATGTTTCCAAAAATATTTTGTCGCGCACGTATCGAGAGCCGTTGAAAATGTTTCCCCGATTTTTTTGACAATCAAAAACCGCACGAAAAACTGCCAACAACAGGCCATAAAATACACACCGGGTCAAATTGACCCAGTGTGTCTACAAAGCCATAATTCGATAATATCGCAAATGAATAAAAATGAAAAGAAAAAAAAACATTCAAGTAGCTCGCATATTTTAGTTTCGCTCTTGATCGCATAAATGACGAACCTGTCCCACGTTCCCGTTCCCGTTCTCCGTCGCTCAGAAATAAGTAGACGGGTGAGATCCTTTTTCTCTCTTTCTCTCTGTTGCTTCGCAGAGCAGCCAAGCAAGAAAGCCTGAAGAAACGTGCGAGTTGTTCGAGGGAACGAGAGCAGCCGCAGCAGCAAAAGCAAAAGTTGGCGATCGATAAGACGTCGGCTCTTGGGACGAGCTCGAAAAATCGTGGGCTGCAAGGAACATTGAGATCGACGTCGACGTTGACGCGTGACAAAATGGTCAAATGTTTGTCGAGTCGTCGAGCAGCATAAAAACAAAAAAAAAACAAAAACAACAATTTCAATCCATTTTCCACAAAAATATATCCACCGAACGCGAAGAATCGATAGAAAATAACGAAAAAAAAAAAAAACAAAAAATCAAACGTAGCGAAAAAAAAGCGAATTTCGGAATCGATTTCAATTTTGAAAACAGATTTAAATGAACGAACGTTTTTACAGCTCGGTCGTTAGCTAGTGCGCTAGCCGCTCCGAAAACCCGTAGACACCATTTTTCCTCCTCGAATTAAACGAAGAAAAAAAAAATCTAGAAACTTCACGATTATTAAAAAAGAATGAAGAATTAAAACAAGAAAAATCTAAATAGCCATAGCGTGGAATAGAATCGAAAAAAGCTCTTTGGTGTTTTGCATAAAGGTAACAGTCGACACCCTTTTTCGCCCTTTGTTTAAGGCACTTTTTCAATCGCCTTTCCCCCTATCGAGAATTCAACGATAAAACAAAAACCAAAAAAAAAAAATATATATATATATAAAAAAAAAAAAATCAACAAGTTTAACTCTCTCGTCGTTTTTCCCATTGAATCACATTTCTTCATGGTCAAAAGTTTTTTCGCTTCATGTGGTTAAGTATCCAAAAGTATATCCGTCATTAAACATTCCGGACTGGGATTCGAGAGAAGGAAAGTTTCTGCTTGTCTAGAGAGTTGTATAAATAATTCGCCATTTATTGCCCGAGACTTGAGAAATGAATTTCTAAACGTTGTTAGAAATCAAATGCCCAAACAAACAAAAAAAAAGCCACTGATTCTCGAGAGAACGTTAGAAACCGCAAAGCTCGTTCGTTCCTCAAGATTTTAGAAATAAAAGCCAAACGTTAAGTTCCAAGAGTTAGAATTTTAAAAACGCCACGAAAACGTTTCCAAAAATATCGAAACGAGTGACAATTTTCATTTCCCTCGAAATTGCGTCAAAGTCAAAAAAAAACAACAAAAAACAAAAAAACGAAAGAGAATTGATCACAAAACCAAACCCAAGTCGTTCCCCAAAGAATAATCGAAACAAGCTCCAAAAAAAAAAAACAACAAATAGAAACAGAAAAATGTGGAGTCGAGAAAAAAAACGTAAAAACGTCATCAAGATTTGCATATTATCTACAAAATAGGTTTTAATCGTAATATTAATTAATAATATACAGACTGTAAATACTAACTAAACAATAATAATAAAATATGGTGTAACAAGGTTCTGGGTTTTTTCATTATTTTTTTTTCGTACATGGATCCGTTTTTTTTCTTTTTTATCTTTTTTTTTTTTTTTTTTTTTTCAATTATTTAATGTTGTTTGCGAGAAAATTTAATCATGACATTGGTTTTTCGTCTTTGCACGATTCATTGAACAGAGGGTGGAAAAAAGGCACGTTAGGGATCGCGCGTTCGTTACTCCAGTGCCGATGGTCCACGCACACATACGCACACACGCACACGCACACACATACACAGAGGCACACGCACGGACACATTGACACGCGCGTTTTCTCTTCAAAGATTTCGAGGAGAAAAATGAAAATTCAAAATAGAGCAAAAAAATGGACAATTTTCTAGTTTCTTTTAGCTCGGAGCGTCTTCAGCAAAGGCAGTTTTTATTTATTTTTTTCAAGCACCAGCTTCTATCCTCGTGCAACAGCACACGTATGGATTCGTATTGAAAAAATATGGTTATCGAATTTGATAGAAAAAGAATGAATAAGAGGCGAAATGATTAATTGATTAATAATCGTTATCAGGTATTGATAAGAATTAATTACGAATTAATTGATTAAAACCTCTCGGAAGGACACTCGTAAAAATCGCTCTTTTCTGGCGGCGAACCGTTTTGTTTTTGTTTTTGTTTAAACTTTACCTACGTCTGGAGAATTGTGTCATTCGCTATTCACGATTTCACGGTTTTTGTACAACTTTGAAAAAGGAAAAAATGGTAAAAAAAGGAAAAAAAAAATGATAATTAGGAGAAAAATAGAAGGAATTGATTTTCTAAGTCTCTAGGATTCGTATCTTTTACTATTTTACAACGAAGCTCGAATATCTCGCGCGAGAGCAACAAGCTTCTCGATGCTCGCGCGTTTTGAGCCAATTTTTTGTTTAAATGTTTGTTATTTGCTTTTTTAAAACAGACTCTCGCGTCTCATTAATTGGCTGCTTGGTCATTTGCCAGCTTTTAATTTTTTCTTTACTTTCTATTTGTTTTTTCAAAATATATAAAAATAATAATACTATCGATCCGCGTTGCTTGTTTTTGCTTTTTATCTTTACCGTTTTTTGTTTTTTCATCCGACACACACACACGTTCACACATTCGCACGATTTTTTTTTTTTTTATGAGATTCCTACTAATTTGGTTTTTCGATCGACGCTTTTTTCTCTTTTGTACAAATTCGCGAGGCTTTTTCGGCGGAAAGAAGACGGACGATCGTTCCAGGCTTTTTTTCCACTTTTTCCACTTTTAACATGATTTGCGAGAATGGCAGAAAAATTAGCGAATCATTGTGACGCCGAGATCGATCGATCGGAGTCTCAGCTTTTTATTTTTTATTTTTATGTGTGTGTGTGTGTTTTTGTTGTCGATCACTGATTAAAGTTTGTGGCGTTCGCCATCGAATGTCGTGTGTGTGTGTGTGTGTGTGTTTTGTTTTTCTCTCAATGCTTCGTCCATCCGAATTTGTCGAATTTTTCAATCCTCGCGATAAACGATTTTTCAAAAAAAAAAAAAAAAACTAAAGACTCTCGTCCCTTTCTTCCCTCTCGAAGAAAAAAAAACAGATTTTTCAAGGATTCTCCACAGGGCCAACGATACACTCGCAATTTTCGGTTCAAAAAACAAAAGAAAAGAACAACTTTTTGTTCCAACGGTTCCCGGTTCAGTTTCCCATGCTCGCGTTCGCTGGTAACGTCGCCGATCTCTGCTGGGCTGATAAATATGGCTTGAGCGTCGATCTCGTAGATTCTCTGCAATTTTGTTCGAATTTCCTTTCAATTATTTCGCCTCATTTTATCCTCACACACTTTTTTCCCGAATCGTGCGCGTTAACTCTCGAAAACAGCAAAGCGTGAAATTCTATAACTGCGTAATTGCCAGATTGACACTAGAAAAACCAGCCAAAACTATTTTCGTTCAATTTCGTAATTCAGAGAACAAACAAAATTCTTTTTTCCCATTTTTTTACGTTTAATTAACGCTGTCACCGTAAACCATGAAATAGTGAAGCTCGTCAGGGCGATTGGCAGGAATTTTTTCGTTTTTAGCGAAAAAAAAAAAAAGAGAACAAAAGTTAAAAATCGCCGAATTACAAAAAGCCATTGGGGGGAAAAAAATTTTAAACACGAAAAACCACACAAACAAAAATAAATAAAATCACACAGGCAAGCGCAAATCCTCATTCGTGGCAGGGAAACTTTTGCAAACCTTTCCTAGACGAATTGAAATTTGTTTCTTCCTCAAAAATGAAAAAAAACTCCAGCAACAGGATAAATCCAGCGACTGGAAGTTTTCGTACTCGAAAAGCGGAAAAAAAACGTCAAAAATTATAAAATTCACCGAGTTTTTTTAAATCGAACAAAACAGCTCGATGGGTTCTGTGACTTGAGAATAAAAATTGCACAAATTGACTCGTTCCAGAGAAAATGAGTAAAAACTCTCAAAACTGGGATGGAAATTGAATTTGTTTGAAGAATCTTTGGTTTATCAGGAATAGTCAATTGGAAATATCGACAAAAAAAGCTCAATGATTCTGCGATTGAAAAAAACAGGAAAAGGCGGAAAAAAATTGGAAAATCGACAATTTGGGCGACTTTGGTCGTTCCAGTGTTGACTAAATTTAAAAAAATTTGTCAAATATTAAAATTTTTCAATTGAATTTAAATCCAAAATTAAACATTTCAATTTTTTAAAATTAATTCATTAATCCATTAATTTAAAATGGAAATAAAAATTAAAAAGTGTTAAATTTTGTTGGAGAAGCGTCGACAATGCTCGAAAGGCAAAGGAGAAGGAATGGGAAAATGGGAAAAAAATAGAAAGGGTTCTAACCTCTCTATAAAACCCAATCATGCGACGGCACAAAACAAGGGAGGCTAATATTTGCTTAGTCCTCGATCGTGCTCTTCCGACTACGCTACCTTGGCGATACTCGTTGACCGGTTCCATCAACGTGAGAGTTAGCCTTGTAGCCGCACTTTTGTATGCGACGAGACAATCGCGTTACCCAATATTTTTGATCGTCCGGGCTTCCCGCTAGCAATAACAATTCACGAGCGCTGTTTGGATCGTAATGGAGCTTGCACGGAGCTATGGCATCCTCTTTCTTGTCAAGATGCTCCTTGTGCACCTTGATTCGGCATCCTGCATTCGAGTCATTAAAATTCATTCATTTTTCCAACAAATTTCATTTACTCAATTGAATCTTGAGCTGAGACACTGGGTTGAAAAAAAAAAAAAGACCCGGAGCTCGAAAAACGGCCAAATTCCCGCCCATTTTCCTCCAAGGCCAAATTTTTGGGAAGAAACTTGACAATCCCGAGGTAAAATACGTTTGGGTCAGAATGACCCAGTGTCTCAACGAAAATTTCAATAAATAAATAAATAAATAATCCAACAAACAAATAATGAAAGTAATTCATTGATTAATTTTCAAGTCATCAAAATACATTCAATTTTCTAAAAAATTTCATTTGTTCAATTGAACGTTGAGCTGAGACACCGGGTCAAAAAGACCCGGAGCTCTAAAAACATCCAAATGACGCAGTTTGGGTCAAAATGACCCAGTGTCTCAACGAAAAGTTCATAAAATACCAAAATAACTAAATAAATAGGTAATCGAACGAATTAGTAAATAAATAATCCAACAAACAAATAAATAAATTCATTGATTGATTTAAAAATAAATAAAAAACGAAAAATGGATACTCACGTCGACATTCGAGAGCAGGGGGAGGTCGAAACATGTGCCACAGTTGTTTGGAGCAAACCTCGCAAGTAGTTGGCATGTGATAAGATATAGAAATGAATTCGTGGCCTTTGAGCGGTTGTGTACCGGGTTTGTCGGTTAATTGGGGTAATTCGACACCTGGAAGAGGGTTTCCTTCATCCCCTGGTCGTCTTGCTTCGCCCTCGCCGGCGTACAGTAACTATTTTCCCACAAAAAATGACCATTCATAAAAGCAATACAAAAAAATATTACTCCACAAACTTTAGAGCGATAAATTTTCCCTCGCTCGCCAACGACTTGGAATTTAGTGTCCCACGGTTTTCGAGGTCACAGATACCACATAAAAACTCGAAATTTGATAAATTCAGTTTTGATATAAAGTATTTGATAAATTCATTTGATAAATACAGTTTACTGAGCTTGAGAAATTTTTTAGTTTCTCGTTCGTCAACTTTTTTCGCCATGATCGTTTTTTTGAGAAAATTAAAGAATTATTCAATTTTTAATTCCAGTCTCCGAAACAAATTTCATTCAAACGTCCGAAAACGCTTTTTCACCGTTTTTCCGAACATGGCAACAAAAGAAAAAAAACGAGCGGCAACAGTTCGGATAAAGTTTGGAGCAATTTTGATTAAATGGAAAAGGAGAAATGGAGGAGAAATAAAAATATAAAAACCTGAAATATCCTAGGTATATCTTTGGCGTCAACTCGTATAACGTCCCCCTGTGTGACCGATCTAACGTGAAAGACTTTGCTCAGATCCAATATGAGAACAGGATCAGCATTGAGTTTGTCGTTCTCGCTGTTGTAAAAAATAATTTTCTTGGAGGAGACAACGACGTATTGTTTTTTCCAACCGTGTCTCTTGATATTTTGTTTGTTAGGAACGTTGAGCCAACCCTCGAGTCTCATGGCACCGTGCTCGGACAACACCGAGTCTTCTCCGTCGTTTTCCACGGACGACACGCTCGCCGTCTCCGAGTTCATCGACGATATTTTCATTTGCAACGTCTCGATCTCGGAGTCCTTAGAATCAAGTTCCATCTGGAGCCTCAATTTCGATTGATTTTCCTCCACGAGCTGAGACTGAAGTTTACAACATTGGAATTTAATATTTTTATCACTCGATTGAGTAAAAACGAACTAGATTACTGGGAGCGGGTCAATTTGACCCGGGCGTCAATCCTTTTTGCTCGATTCCATTGAAAATTTGATTCTTCACAGCAAAAAATGGGAAAATTCTTCTGAAAATTGGAGAGCGAGTCACGTCGCCTGGGTCTGGGAGACCCGGACTAGTAACGCAATATGGTTTTTCTTCAAAATTAATATTTTTATCGTTAGATCGTGTAGCGGGTCAATTTTTTCTTTTTTCTGTCCGAAATTTTGAATGCAGTAGCAAAAAAAAAAAAGGGAAAATGTATTTTTTGGTCCTGCAGAATCTTACCTGCAAATCTTGCAAATCCTTTTGCCATTTGGCAGTGAGTTGTCCGTATTTTTCCCTCTCGTGAGTGAGTTCTTGTTGCAGACGGCGACAGTCTTTTTCTTTTTTCCTCAAATCAGCGGAGGAAGTTTTGTTTTTCGTTTTTCCACCAAAAGTGATGTCTTTGCGATTCAAAATTTGAGACAACTTGCTAATCGCTTGTTCCTTGAGCAACTGTTCGGTTTTCAACTTCCTGCTCAATTTCTCAATCTCCTCCGCGTTGCATTGCGCCTTGTTGAGTTTGTCCTGCAACTCTTGGACGCGTTTCGTCGCGTCGTCCTTCTCCTTCACGCACTGCTCCAAACTCTTTTTCAGCTCCGCTTCCGTGTCTTTCAAGCGATTCATTATTTGCTCCTTCGCACTCAACTCCTGATGATGCTTCGCCACTCCGTCCTTGTATTCCAACTCCTTCATCGTACGCTCTTTCTCCAAGTCCGCGACAGTCTCCTCCGCTATCGAACGCGCTAGAGCCTCGCTGTCTCCTCGGGCCAATGACAATTGCAATTGATGCACCAACGAGCTTCTTTCTTCGACCAATTCTTGTTGCAATCGGGTTTTTTCGTCCAACTCTTCCCTCAGCTCCTGGGTCTGCGTTTTGTACAGAGTCTGCAACGAAATTCCGATTACAATAAAACGCGTTGGCCTAATTATCGAGAGACGGAAAATATTGAAATAAGATTTTTTACAGAATTTTCGTTTTTTCATGATTTTTTAGGGGAAAATTTTTTTTTTAGGTCTGTCGATCGTTTCGTCGAAACGAAATTGGTAGCTTTTGCAATTTTCTATTGAAAAAAATGTAATATTTGACAAACTTACCGAGAAATAAGCCTCGGCTTCGAGCTGTTCCTGAAGTTCTTTAGTTTGCAACAAATCGACGTTGCGTTGCGTTTTCATGTTGGCAAGTTCCTCGTCGATTTGTCGTTTGGCTTCTCGGAGTTGGGTCACCTCCCCGACCAGCTGATGTTCCCTGGCTCTCAATCTTCCAGCTTCGGAGGATTGTTGGGCCAATTCCGATTGCAGAACGTTACGCTTTTGTTGTTCCTGTTCGACTTGGCCTTGGAGAGCTTTGACCTTTTCGACTTCTTGTCTGTGCTCACCCTCGAGCTTTTGGAGACGTTGCTGTATTTGGCGATAATCCACGGACAGCATTGACGTTTGACGCTCTTTTTCCTGGGCCAGCAACTCGGCACGCTGCCTTCCACTTTTCTCCTCGTTCAATTTGGCTTGTAGCGCTGATGAATCGAAATATTCCATTTTTATTCCACGCGATTGACAAATCCTTCCCTCCCTGACAACTTTGCGTTTGCGCAAACTCATCTCCAATTATTCTTTATGCTTGTGATGAACTTTGAATGATTTTTCAAAACCATAATTCATAACTAATTTTTTTTTGCTTAGCTAAAAATTGATAATTGATTGATTTTTCGCGACAACGTTGATAATCAATTTTTTCACAGGTTAATAATGAATTTTAGATCGTCCTTGATATCGATTATTAATGGCTAAAGTTCTATTGATAATTTATTTGAAAATTAATAATAATTAATTTTACGATGGTTATTGTTTGAATAATTAATTTTGTTGAGAGATTCCGAGTCGTACATACGTTTGGCCAATCAGAGAGCAAATGTGGCAAGCACGAAATGGAGAAAAATTGATTTTTTTTTTAGTAATTTTGGAGGCGGATGGACGGAGGCTTTTTGGGGATTTTATACCTTTGATGACTCTATCAATTCTTCCTGGAGGGCGTTCATTGGGAAAGAAACAGAAAATTACAGCCGCTTGGAAAATATTCGCAGTTTTGGTGGCGTTGATTTTTTTTTAAATTGCACATTTTAAGGGAAATCGTAATTTTTTTAGTACCTTTGACGACTTCCATGTTGGCCTCCTCCTTCGAAAGTATTCTCGACCTCTCGGTTTCCTGATGCGCTGCAACTTCCTGGTTGTATCTCGCTTGGGCAGCTTTGAGCTCGAGCGTCAAGCTGGCCGCTTCCTTCTCGAGAGCCGAAACTCTCTCGTTCAATAGTCGATTATCCAACGTCGCCTTTTCCTCTTTTTCTCGACTACGCTCAAGCTCCGTGTACAAGGACGACAAACGCGACTCGAGCTCTGCCGTCAAGGAGGAGGCTTGGCTACGAGAACTTCGCTCTTTCGACAATTGACCCTGTGGGCGAAGAGAAACGTTTTGATTATCCATTTTTTGTCAAAATGTCAATATTGGATAAACTTTTGTCGCGGTTACTGCTGTTGTTGTGGAGATAGAGCAAAAGTCCATAGGAGCAATGTTGTAGAGCATGAAATTTCCTACAAAAAAGCTCCCGTAAGCTTTTTTCTATCTCGAGTAGTTTAGCAGTGGGAGCGGATCAAAAATTTATTGTTGAAATGACCTTGAAAAACAGGTATACCTTCAATCCACGCTCAGGACTAAACTATCGGGGATAGAAAAATGTCGCCGGGAACTTTTTTATAGGAAATTTAATGCTCTGCAATATTGATCTCTTGGATATTTTCTCTAATCATAGCCGTTTAGCCGGTATGCGCGAATAATGAGGGGGGTAAAGAAAATGTTGCATAATCACTTGTAAACTGGCGACTTCCTGTTGCAACGAATCGGTCTGAGCTTGAAGGAGAGTTCTGGCAGCTTGTAGTTCATTGGCCATTTGTTGTGCAGTTTGTCTAGCAACGGTAACCTCGGTAGCCTGCTTTCTCATGCGCGAAGCAGATTCAGTTTCTCTTTCGAGTTTACTTTGCATTTCTTTTATTTGTTTTTCCAGAGTCAAAACCCTTTCCGAGCTTTGTTGCGAGTTGGAGGCATCGCGAGCTCGTCTGGTTTGTTCGTCGTCGAATTTTTTCTTCAGTTCGAGAAGCATAGCTTCAGATTTTTTGCGAGCTTCCGTTTCGTGCTCGACCCGACGTTGGACTTCGCGATAGTTGTGTCGGAGGATGGTCAGTTCCTTGTCGGCACGAGCAGCTTCTTCGCGGACTTCGGTCTCACGCCTCGTGACTACATCGAGCTGAGCAACGAGAGCGCGATGCCGAGTTTCCAGAGCTTCGACTTGGCCGCGTTCGCGTTCCAAAAGACTCTCCAACTGCGACAATTTGGAATCTTCGCCAACTCCGTTGTTCATGTGATTCTCAAGACCATCCACCGCTTCTTTACCACCGGTGAGCAAAAATTTGTAATCCCCCGAGTACGTGAATCCAATGAAAGGCAAATGATTGCCCGAGAAAGCTTTTGGCACAGGAAAACTCTCCTCCGGACCGTCCTCCTTGTCGACATCCTCAAAGTTACTCGTGTCGTCATCGCCGGACAATTCCGGCACAACCGGTGGCACGCATTCTCTCAAATTCTCAAAAGTCCATTGATCGTTTTTGAAAAATGCATGCGACTTTATTTCCTCTACTCCGTTCCTTCCCAATCGCGATGTTCTGTCCGTCAAAAAACCACAAATCAAATTCTTCGCTGAATGAGATATATCCACCTCCTGAGGAAAGTGCAAAGAGTTCCTATAATCCATTATCTTCGAGTATGTCCCGACCAACGAATCCGCGTAAAAAGGTGGATCGCCGACGAGCATCTCGTACAGAAAAACCCCCACGGACCACCAATCGCATTCGCGACCATAAACACCTTCTCCGCCTTGGGATTGCAACACTTCTGGCGATATGTAGTCCGGCGTGCCCACTGCGGTGTCCGATCGGACCAGACCATCCTGTACAAAAATTTCTCACCCTTTAATTCGTTCCAAACCAGTAACTTTATTCGTTTCAACATTTTCTCATTTTCCCAAATAAAACAGCCGCTTTAATTTTTGCAACAAACACTCGACGCGTTAATCACAAAAATTATCAACTTGGACAAACGATAATGATTAATTTGCAGGATCATCGAAGGCAAACACGAAATTCGACGTTGTCAATTTTCTCTCAACGTTTTCAGCAGCTGAATCTTTAATTTTTAAGCAATTCTCATTTTCCACCGCTCATTACGTTCCTCAGTTCCGCAGCCAACTCTTCAGTCGCCCAGATAATATTTTTTCAATCATTAAATCCTTTAAATTCTTCGTTATGAATATTTCTGCCGAAAATACCAAATTTTATCGTGTCTTCTTAAGATTTTTGAATGGCAACGCGGCTAGCGTTTAAACATGGCTCGGGTAATTCCGAGCCCGCGTGACCAGCGCGTTAGTTCTAGAACGTGTTACCACGAAGGCTTTTGAAGTCGGAACGATATTTAGCAATACTTACGGAATCCATTCTCATGCAAGTCCCGAAATCAGCCAATTTGAGATGACCGTGTTTGTCGAGAAGCATATTATCAGGTTTAACGTCTCTATGAACAAAACCCATAAGATGTATCGCATCCAGCGCGAGTACAACTTCGGCGCAATAAAATTTAGCCCATTTTTCTGGCACGTCGTAATTGGACATGAGGGTAACGAGGTCACCGCCTGGCATGTAATCCATAACCATGTAAAGGTACTTGTGATCTTGAAAGGCAAAGTGCAACTGGACGATCCATTGGGAATTGGCGTGGGCCATGATGTCACGTTCTTCCCAGAAGAAAGCCGAGTCGGAACGTTTTATCTGCAAGGAAAAACGAGCCTGCAATACTTGGTTCTTTCTCTTTCGTTGCGATTGATTTTTTTCGGGCATTGTGCAGTTTTTACCATTTCAAATTTACTGAGCAACTTCATCGCGTATACTTTTTGGGTCGAATTGTGTCTGACTAACTGCACCTCGCCGAACGCTCCCCTCCCTATCACTTTAATCAGCGTAAAATCATCGGTGCGCATTCGCAGCTTGCAAATGTCCTGGGACACGGAGTCATCTGGAAAATTGCAAAACGTTCATTCCGTTGATGATTTTCGTATGCTATTGATCGGCGATCTCGATATCACGAGTTTTCACGACTTGCTCATTCGGAAATTCAATATCGTATGTAGTGGCAAAACTTATTGCTGTTCCAAAAATTCAGGAAATTTCATTCGGGCTCTGAGAGACCCTGGCAACTTCAGAGACTGGGTCAATTTGACCCGAACTAGTAAAAGCCGCATTTACTTTCCAACAAATTTAAATTTTCTCAATACTTTTTTCCGTTTTTGGAGGCGCAAGCCGGTTCATTCGAAACTGAAGGTCTCCGAACTGGGTCAATTTGACCCGGAGTAGTAAAAGACTCATGGTACTCTTTCCAAAGCTCCCGGCAGCCATTTTCGAGTTTAATTACCATTTTTTTTTCTCCGTTCAACCGACAAAGACTGTAAATCTGTAAAAGTATTTTTTGGAATCGTCTACTCACATCGGTGCATATAAGCTTCGATATTTTTCATGCGTTTGACGCTCGGATGATCGCAGTCGGCAACCAGGGCCTGCACAGTGTCGAGCAAGCTGTCGATGTTGGAGACGCCGCGAGGATCTTTGATTTTATCCTCCAGCGCCCTCAGGCGTCTGTGCCTGTCCTCGTCGTGTATGGTTTCCATGCTTAACGACGGAATAAACAGGCGACCAGTTGGGAGCTCTTGCTCGACGTCCGTTTCTTTGTGGTCATCAAAGTCGTCGGCAAACAATGGAGAAAACGATAAGAACGAGAACGAGCTTGCTAAGTGCAGCGAACTCGATATACCGTCGCGCTATATTTTTTCTTCAACTCCATCGTACCTGAAAGAAAATATATCTTTGAATTTCGTTTTTCTCGCGTCAAATCTGCGATTTTATCGAAATTTTTGGCTGTTTTTTCAAAAACTTGTCCATTTCGACGGATTTTCAGGATTTCACCGAATTCCCAAAAATTTCACTGTTTTCGACGATCTTCCACTTCGATCCCATTATCCACGTGTTTTTTGCGATTTTTTTTGGCAAAATTGTAAAAGATTCGGAGAAACAATGAGAAAAATGATAAAAACTGCCCGATGAGTTGAGAGAGCAAAGTTTTCAAGCGCATGAGAGTTTTTTCGAGTCCAGCAAAGTCTAAAATTGATCAGGGACAAAATGGGAATAACAGCTCGCATAATTAATTCATTTTTCTTTATTTTGACAATGATTTTAATTGTTTTGTCGAATTTGAAGTTTCGATGGATTAAAAGACGATTTTTTTGGCCCCACGACATCCCGAACTCACGTCACTACACACACACACGTTTTTGCAAGTAGTTTCGTTCGAATAATAAGTTTTGTACGATCGGAGGAATAACGACGAGGAAATAATGGAAAATTGAAGGTTTTTTTGATGAAATACCGTTTTGACAGTTGTTCGAAAGAAGAATTGTACCGCGATCATTTTTTTTAGGTGGGTCTCGCTCTACTCCATGGCAGGTGCCCCCTTGTCCCCGTACCCCACCCCCCTTTCCAATGCTCTGCCACTGAAAGACTGAAAAGCCTCCTCGCGCACCTAGCCCCTATAACGCACACAAAAGAATTTTCGATCAACACACAGATACTCGGCGCACGTCATTTATTTGCGTCGTTCGAGACTGAAAAGCAAGAGGAATAAAAAAAGTGGAAAAAGTTGGAGGTTTTTTGGAGATTTGCGAATTAACAGAGAAAAGACAGTTTGAAAAATATATTTATACGTTTTTGTCGCGCTCACTCTCTCTCTCTCTCTCTCTCCCTCTCTGCCTCTCATCCACGTACCGTAAATTATCCCACCTTAGTCCCCACTTTCCCCGCGACACTTTTCAACTTGCTCTTTTCCCCACTTTTTCTAAACTCGCTTATTTTTTCGGGATTATGTGCTTTTTAATTATTCTCCCGATTGCTATTTCTGGGACATTGCACGCGCGAAAAACTCGAGCCGAAATATATTTTTTCCGACACTCTCTGACGAGATTTTGTGCACACAACCAGCTGAGACCGTGCATGCGCCATTCTCCGGGGAACAAAAAAAATACACTCCGCTTTATCTGTGAGCGGGGACTTTTGTATGTGTTGCCTATGTTTTGTGCTTTTCCCCCATCTTCCGCATTCGCTAAGTCATTTCTACTCAATTTTACGTTTCGATGGACAAAAACATGTTTTGAATGCACGAAGCCACGAAAAACGTGCTCCGACAAAGTTTTTCTCGATTTTCTTCATTTTCGTAGAGAATTTTTTGAAATTTGACCAACTCCGTTGCTGCGTTTACTTTTTGTTTCATAGCCATGCGCGAGAAACCAATTTTTTCGTGTATCTTTTTTATTTATTTACAATTTTCATTGTCCTCCGGATCATTATGTTTGCAAGACAATTGTTTATCGCCATTATTTCACGCGTTTGTCATTTTTTCTGTCGGAAAAAGCCTGAACCACCGAAAAAGCATTATCTAGGGGAAAATGTGGTTTTTACTTAGTTCCGAGAATTCTCCATCGTGGCGCTTCACTTCGTCTTCGCGCCGCCAGGGGCGCACTAGTCGCGGGAGGGCGAGAATTATTCCTAAACTATTTTAAAAATGCACCGTCCTCGGAAATCGAAACCACTAATTGTATTTATAAGGAATTTTGAGAAAAAAACTGTAGATTTTTAATATTTCGCTTTTTTTTTGCGATCTATTTTAATTTATATAGCTTCGTCCTTCATCGCGAAAGATTTTTGTTAAAATCCCTCGAGAATGTCTTTTTATGAAGAAGATTTGAAAAAATTGCTGTGTTTTTCGGAATTCTGGATTACGAGTAAAAAAAATCGCTACTGGGCCCGTTTGCACGTGAGCGCGTCGTCCCATACGATTTTATTCTAATTTTTGAATGTTTTTTTTTTTTTTTAAATAAGGAATTTTTGGGTTTCCTAGACATTTTTTTGCCTGTGTGGCGTTTGAAAATTAGTATGACAGAAATTAATGTATTCGGTGATTGACATTGCTCGTTTTCAAGGGTATATAATGAATCGGTTTCTCCAACTCGACTCAAACATTCGAGGCAGCAAAATCAATTTTTCGACCGCTTTTTCGTTTCAACAATTCGACCGATGGAAAAAAATTGCTGTGGGCACTTTAGAAAAAATCAAACAAGTGTGCTCAAACTTTTTTCTGTTTCCCGAACAAACAGAAGGAAAACTCCTCCTGCATTTTCATCAGGAGCTCAAGACGTTCGAATAAATCTCGAGTTTCGCTATTCCATTTTGTTCGATCTTTACGAAAGAGTTTTACGACAGGGTCGAGTGTTGGAATACTTTTCTAGCGGACAGCCGAGCGACATGCGAAAAAACTTGGAACATTAGTGAAAAAAACAAACACATGCGAATGATGGCGAGGGTGCAGAGAGTTTTCGAACGAATTAAAAAGACGCACATGGAGGGATGATGGCAACAAAAAACGATAGGACGAGAGACACTCGCCGAGCCCTCGCACGCAGGGAACTAACTAAAGGCGAAAGGGTTGGTCGGTTGGGGTGGGAGGCCAATGCCTATATGCGTCCATGTGTGTACCTCCCACTTTTCAGGAGCTTCTGGGTTCTGGGTTGCGCGCGGCGCTTTGTCCAGTTTCTCCGGATCTCCGTCTCCGCGAGTCGAGTCGCGGTCTTCAAAACAAAATTGTCTCGACTCTCGAACAAGCAGCTTGACCATTCGAACTGTTCCAAAAGTTTTCGACACGAACAAATAAGACTTTTTACCATAATGACTAAACTGATAAATTCTTGAGTTTTGTGTGTGAGTTTCGGTTTCATCGAGTTTTTATTTATCTGACGATCGAAGAGTTAATTCGATTCAATTTTTCGTTCTTTCTCAACGACTTTTTATTCTTATTCCTAACATTCGAAGTTTCTGAACCACATCAAACAGTTCGAACTCATTTGGTCAAAGGACGAAGATCGCGGGAGCAGAAACTCGATCTCGGCTTCAAAGTCAACGCGTGTTTGTGTTTACGTTCGAATGTTTTGATTCTGGAAGATCGCGCGCATTTTCTTCGACACTCGAATCCTGAATATAATATTTCAAGGTGAGCCCAACGTTTGTTGACAAACAGTCATACGAATTTCTATAGAATGGTTTTTACTGAATGACCTTGAGAATTTTGGAGTAAATTCAAACGAACGATATTTAGGGTGGTGAACAAATCATTGTTTTTGCATAATTTTTTCATAAAAATGGAATATTCTCAATCTGAACGGCGCAATAATGGAAGATAATGAAGATTTTTGCGTTTACAAATTAATTAACTATTACAAATTACAAATCGACTATTCATTTAAATTTGACTGAGTCATTCCGATGGATTCTCGAGATTTTTGCCAATTAATCGACACTTTACCGCCAACCGTTTACAGTCCATTCGATCTGTTGGTCATTTTGGTGAACATTCTCAATATTTTCATGAAAAATTTTCCTTATCAACGAGTCGTGACCAAATTTCGTAATTTTGTATGTCGATGGTTTTTTTCTTTTTTTTTAAATCGAAAATTCTCATTTTTAACAGCAATAACGGAAGATGAAACTTTCTGCGATCACAAATTAATAAAATTAGTTTAAATTTGATTGCGGATCATTCATGATCAGATTTTCGAGATTTGCTAATTCGTCGCGATCTCTTTAGTGTCTATTCGACCATTGCTCAGCGGATCCTCCGCGAATATTTTCTTACAATTGGGCAATAACTTCTATTTTATAATGATAAATAAATCATAAATAATAATAAATCATAAAAAACCGGAATAAATCATAAAAAATCATAATATTTCTAATACGTTATAATAAATGGTAATAGAACGATAATGAATAATAATAAATAATAAATCATCACAAATAATCATAAATAATAACGGATAAACAGTAAATATCTTTTTCGTCAGTTTGCATTCCAACAGGAAAGACGAGGTTCCAAAAAATGGAAAATTGGCAAATAGGGGCGAATAAAATAGCCGGAAGAGGTAAATGTCTCCTGGAAAGCGGCGAATGGTGCGACTGCAAATTCCTCGTTGGAGGATCGGCGAAGCAAGAGACGGTGGCAGCTCATAAGCTCATTCTGGCCATGGCGAGTCCAGTTTTTGCGACAATGTTTTTTGGAAACAGTTGCGAAGACAACGATCTCATAACTCTACCGGGCATCCAACCGGAAGGTTTCAAAGCCATGCTCAGATATATTTACTCCGACGAATTGTCATTTTCGTCGAACCAAGTCGCCATGGATCTTTATCCCTGCGCCATGAAATTCAAACTCACCAACGTCGTCACCGAATGCCTCAATTATTTGGGATCCCGTTTGTGGCCGGAGCTCGTTTTGCCAGTTTTCGACTTTGCTAAACGCTACGGAGAGTCTTATCTTCTCGATCAATGCGTCGCTGCCATGTGCATCAATACCGACCAAATCATCAGCTCCGAAAGCTGGAAAAACGTTTCCTACGACGCAGTCTCCGCGCTTTTGAAATTAAACTTTGTCATTGTCTCGGAAATCGATCTCTTTGACGCGCTCCTCGTCTGGGCCAGAGCCGAATGCCAGAGACAATCGCTTCCGCTCAATCGAAAATCCATGAAATTCGTCGCTGGCGGTCTCCTCAAATATATCAGATTCCTGACCTTCACCCTGCGCCAATTTCAACTTGCTCCGGGCAAAGAAGAATTGCTCGAGGAAAGGGAAATCGAAATGATTTCTCGCCGGCTTTCCTCTTTCAAAAAGAAAACTCCTCTTCCGGAAGGTTTGTCCGAGGACCGCAGCGACAGAGTCATTCCCAGATCATTCGCCGTCGAGGACTGGCGCTCTCTCAAACGCAGGCAACTCAAATATTGCTTTCGCACTTATGGATCGGAGTTGCGATTCCACAACGTCGACAATCTTCGCAGTTCTCTCACTTTCAGCGTCGACGCACCCATCCTACTTTGCGGCATCAAAGTCTCATCGCAAATGCCCGTTGTAAGCGTCGCCGGTTTTTTTTTTTTTTTGTTTGCCCGCCTTTCCCATATTTTCAAACTTTTTCTCCTGCCGAGTCTGATTCTTCGACGCAATTATCACGAAATTAATCGGGGGCGAGGCGGAAAAATTGGGAAAAGCCGGAAAAACGTGGAACTTTGGTTTTCTCAAAATTCTAAATTTCGTAGAAATTAACAAACTTTCGGGAATTCAGAAAAAACACAAAATTGCCATTTTTTTTTTGCCATTTTTTCGTCTTTTGCCCGCCTTCAACTTATTTTCAAACGTTTTTTTTCTGATTCTCTTTTCAGGTCGAAGGAGTGCCCACTCCTTACTCCGAATCATTGTCCGCCTTTTTGGTCTATCCAGATGGGAAGACGAGCATGTTGAAGCAATTCGTTCGCGACGTTAGTCCCGACACCTACGTTCCGATAGATTTCAACGTTTTTACACCTATCGAGGCGACCAAGGTCTGATTTCAACTTTCTTTTCTATTCATCCATATTTTTTGATCCAAGAGACGCATAACGGAAGTTTTTCGTTTGGGAAAAAGAAAAATTCCAGCAAAATTGCAATGACTACGAAAAAAAAAAATTCTTCAAAAACTTTGCTCACTTTCAAAGTTTGCACTAAAAATTTCATTTTTATCACCACGTCCTTGGCTTCGATTTCGAAACGAGAAATTTCGGCCTTAATTTTGCCTTTATAATTATAAAATCAAAATTTTTTCAATTGAATCTTTCATTTCAAATTTTAAATTAAATTAAAAATCAAAATTATTCAATTTTATGAATTAAAAAATTTTTAAAAATAAAATTTGAATTAAATTGAAAATTTTAAAGTAAAATTTCAAAAAAAAACGTGTATGGGCAAAAAAAAATGAATTTTTCACATTTCTAAAATCTCGAAAATGTGATAATTTTGAAAAAATCATCGAATTTTAAAATCTAAAAATTAAAAATTCCACCTTTTTGGGAGTCATTCCGTTTTACGCCTCTCTCACCATCCGCTTCTTTTGCAATTTCAACAATCATAATGACGAACGTCAATAATTGATTATTGGACAAACAAAAAAAACATTTAAATAAATTAAATATCGCAAAGATCGTTTAAGCGAAATTTTGTTTCCTTTTTTTTTTTGTTTTTGTAGCCTTATCGGATTTGCGTTCAGTTCAATAAGCCTGGAACGTATCCTGCGGCGGACGATTGTAGCAAAGAAGAAGAGTGCGCCGGAATAAAGTTTAAGTTCAACATTGGACCGCACGAGCACAGTATTTGCAGCGGTCTGATCCGAGGCATTCTATTCTCAAAAGACGTTTCTCCTCCGGAACAAAACGGTGGAACAGATAACCTGCCGTTTGAACACTCGGAGTGGATTGACCATCGTAAACTTTAAAAACGTAAAAAATTAATATTCACTATTTGAAGCAATCGAGCAAATATTTTAAAGATTTTTATTAATTTTTCTCGACCACGAGTTGTCGGACTAGGGGATCCGTAAAAATTCAATTTTGCAAGCAATTGAGCAAATATTTTTGACGTTTTTAATCTATTTTTCTTGACCACGAGTTATCGGACTAAGGGAGATGTAAAAACTCAATTTTGCAAGCAATCGAGCAAATATTTTTAATATCACAAATCGACTTTATTTAGAGTCCCCTAATCCCCTAATAAAAAGTTCATGGGTCACGATTTATTTCGATTGTTATTGTTGCCATTTTGTTCGTTCTGTGATTGGTCGGTCCTGTTATACACCGTGTTTTGAATCCCGCTGTCAGTCTGACAGTTCGGGCTGTCGGTTTAACAGTAGCGTATATATACGCGTGCGGTTATATGTTCCTATCGGAATGAAACTTTTTTTCGTATGCATGAAAGTGAAATCGACTAGAACTCTTCACGAGGACACGCACGGAGACTTTCTCCATCACTGGGAATTGCCAGATCTACGAAAAGTCGTCTTAGAGCCACAGCTTCGGGGTTGAAACTTTTTATTTTATTTTTTCCGAAAATAGTGGGTCAAAATTTTTCCAGAAACGCTAACGACTAGAACTCTTCACGAGGACACGCAGGGGAATTTTCTCAATCACTGGGAATTGCCAGATTTAAGAAAACTCGTCACAGAGCCTCAGCTTCGGGGTTTAAATTTATGTGTTTTTTTTTTTCAAAAATCGTGGATAAAAATTCATCTAGCAACGCGATTGACTAGAACTCTTCACGAGGACATGCAGGGAGACTTCCTCAATCACTGGGAATCGCCAGATCTACGAAAACTCGTCACAGAGCTTCAGCTTCGGGATTTAAATTTATATATTTTTTTTTCTTCAAAAATCGGGGATAAAAATTTATCCGGGAACGCGATTGACTAGAACTCTTCACGAGGACACGCAGGGGGACTTTCTCAATCACTGGGAATTGCCAGATCAACGAAAACTCGTCACAGGGCCTCAGCTTCGGGATTTAAATTTATATATATATTTTTTTTTCAAAAATCGGGGATAAAAATTTATCCAGCAACGCGATTGGCTAGAACTCTTCACGAGGACATGCAGGGAGACTTCCTCAATCACTGGGAATCGCCAGATCTACGAAAACTCGTCACAGAGCCTCAGCTTCGGGATTTAAATTTATATATTTTTTTTTTTTCAAAAATCGGGGATAAAAATTTATCCAGCAACGCGATTAACTAGAACTCTTCACGAGGACACGCAGGGGGACTTTCTCAATCACTGGGAATTGCCAGATCTACGAAAACTCGTCACAGAGCCTCAGCTTCGGGGTTTAAATTTATGTATTATTTTTTTCAAAAATCGTGGATAAAAATTTATCCGGTAACGCGATTGACTAGAACTCTTCACGAGGACACACTGGGGGACTTTCTCAATCACTGGGAATTGCCAGATCTACGAAAACTCGTCACAGGGCCTCAGCTTCGGGATTTAAATTTATATATTTTTTTTCATCAAAAAATATTTAGTTCACCGTATTCAACAAAATATCGACGATTTTTAACAAAATTTCATTTCCAGTGTGTACGCGAATATCTTTTTTCCGGTTCCCTGTAGCCTTTTGAAAATGTGACTGGATCTTTTTTTTTATCATAATCAACTACTGTACCAAATATCATTAAATTCTGAAGAATAATTCGTAAACCGCCTTAATTATTCGGTCATTTACACTGTGAACATTTGTCGAAGCAAATTGGTTCGTAAGTTTTTTTACATTGAGCCAATTTGAAAGAAATTCCCGCCATGAAAACAAGCGACTAGTCTCATCTGACGGTTCAAATTGTCAACACTCGAGGTACACTGCTCTCCGAAAGCCGGAACGATCGTCTGTTGTCTGTTTTTTTTTTAGAAATGTAAAAAAAACAACATTGCAAGGTAATTATTGTTGTAAATGTGAAAACACCATAGTTAATAAACAATTATCGATATTATTGATGACAATTAATTCACTCGACTATATCTCATTGGCTACTGGTTCTCCGGTAACTTTGTGAACCCATCGGGGTTATATTTACGTAAACGACGTTGGTATAAACATCATGGACGATGTGATACATAAAAAAAATAATAACTGTATCGTTTTTCGTTTCGTGACAGTTTTTCACTAAAAATTTCAGATTTTTGATTATCAAACAATTCTAAAGCTTTAGAATTCGTCCGTGTCATTTATAAACTACGTGTTAATAACCTGAAACGTGCTCGAACCGTGATTTCTATGGTGGGGTCAATTTGACCCGAGGCTGAAATCTCGACTTTCTCGAATTTAAATCTTTACGAATTCGTCTGGATCATTTACAAACAACGCGTTAAAAACCTGAAACGAGCTCGAACCATGATTTCCACGGTGGGGTCAATTTGACCCGAGGCTGAAATCTCGACTTTCTCGAATTTAAAACCTTACGAATTCGTCTAGGTCATTTAGAAACTTCTCGTTAATAACCTGGAAAGACTTTGAACCATGGTTACCACGGTGGGGTCAATTTGACCCGAACCCGAAATCTTCACTTTCCATGACTAAAAACATTTTCTCAATTCCGATCATAGCGCGCGTGAAAATTTTTTATCTCCCGGGTCTCACAGACCCACAATCATTCTGGCAAGTTGTTGTGAATTTTTGTTTTTTCACTAAACATTATCTTCAGCGACGATCGATATTCGATCTCCGGAAGCGGAAAAACGTGAAGGGAACTCGATCGGTTTAAAAATGGGCTCGCCGTGTAATTGGCAAATAACGAAGCAAGGAATTGCAGCGAGAGGACAATACGTCCTGGAAAGCGGCCAATGGAGCGACTGCCAATTCCTAGTGGGCGTCCCGCCCAACCAGGAAATCGTAGGGGCTCACAAACTCTTTTTGGCCATGTCCAGTCCGGTTTTTGAAACCATGTTTTTCGGGAGCATGCCCGAAGAGAACGACTCTATAAGAATCCCAGAAGTTCAAGCGGAAGCTTTCAAAGCGTTATTAAAATTTATTTACACTGACGAATTGGCGCTGACTCGATTCGAAGTCGCTCCGGATCTTTATTATTGCGCCAAGAAATACATGCTGCCGGAGCTCGCGGCAAAATGCAAAATTTACATACAGAACAATTTATCCCCCGAGAGAGTCTGCAAAGTCTACGAATTCTCGGAATTCTTTGAGGAGGCTGAACTCAAAGAACAATGCTTGAAAATGATGCAAACGGAAACGAAAAAAATTCTCGCCGATACCAGTTGGGAAGACGCGCAGCTGACAACCGTCTCCGTTCTCTTTCAACAAAACGTTCTTGCCGTCGACTCGGAAATCGAACTCTACGACGCTCTCTTTGTCTGGGCCAAAGCGGAGTGCGAAAGAAAAGCTTTGCCTTGCGACCAGAAATCCATGCGATCGGTCACCGGCGATCTACTCACTAAAATACGATTCCTCACTCTCACTCCTAAACAATTTGCCGACGGACCCGGCAAGGCTGACATCCTCGACAAGGACGAAGCCTTTGCGATCATCATGAATATCTCTTCTGTCAACAGCAGCATTCTCATGCCTCTAGGCTTTTCCCCTGAAAAGAATCAACGTTTCCATCTTTCGCTAAACTCGCAGGTTCCTATTTCAATTTTTACCACACTTTGTTCTTGAATTTTAAAAAAGGAGCTTCATCGTTTCTTCGAAAATCGTAAATTTCGATTTTTTTATAATTCGGACTAAATTTACAGCTGAATTACCCGAGACTGCCAACGCAGAAGGGCCAAAAATTCTATTGCCGTCGAATCATTTCGCGCAATTCCGTTTGTCGAAACAACGGAAATCTCGATTGTTCTCTGGCCTTCAGAGTCAACACGAGCATCAAAATGCTCGGGCTCCTCGTATCAACGCAATTGCTTCCCGTAAGTTACCAGTTTTTTTTTTTCAATTAACCCGATAATTAAATAATACGAAAATTTACAAAGCAAAGAGTTTTTATTTCCAGAAGAAAAAATCGTTCAATTGTCTGCGAATTCTTCATGGTATTATTTTCGTAATAAAAAAAAAGTTTGATGCTTTTTCCCATTTTTTGCCTGGCAAATTCTGATTAAAGAAAAAACTCTCTTTGTTTCAGAGCGGATCTGCAGTACATTCTTACAACGAAGTATTGTACGCTTATCTGCTTGATCCTGAGGGCACACGAGCCACCGACACGCACTTTACTGCCGAAGCAAACTGCGAGAGCACTGTAAAAATCCGCTTCAACCGTCCCGCCGACATCGCCAGCAACAAGGTGAAAGATTCAATTTCTAAATCTCGAGAAAAGCACTTTTCATGAAAAATCCAAGAAATGATTCATTTTTGTGAGGAAACATATCAATGGACCGAGACCGCGCAATCAATCGTTGCAAGAGCGCGCAACAACGTTAAAAACGACTGCATTCTTCTTTTTGGCATAAAACGTTCCCCAGTACCGACAAAAAGTTTTAACGACGTTGAAGTTTGCATCGTTGAAACGCGACGAAATTCTGTTTTTCTTTTTCTCGTGCAGATCGCAAGATTCTCATTCGTTATTTGGTCAGAACAATAAAACGATTTTTATCGAGGATTCGAGCCCAAAATCGATACGAAATTTGTCATGGTTTTTTAAATTTCACAAAGAATCAACAGAAAATGTATTTTTCGTTGGACCTCGACGTTGCGAGCTCGTGGCACGGTAAAATTGATTTTTCCGAAGCTGCTCGATGCCGCGAAGCTTCGATCGTTCAAACTTCCCTTTTCTCGTTGCAGACGTATCGGATCGGTGTCGTTTTCAACAAACCCGGAACGTATCCCTTAGGCGAAAGCGACACCGCCATAAACTGCGTGGGCGTCAATTTCTCGTTCTGCGTTGGTCCGAGTACCGACAGTATTCGGGACAGTTTGATAAGAGGAATCATTTTCAAGAAATAAACAAATACTCAGATCGCTGAAACATGCGAATTTTGGAGAAAAGCCGAAATCAAGTGTACAAATTTTTATGGTAATTCCTAAAATAAGTAAAAAAAATAATAAAGTAACGATAGTTTTATTGATAAAATAAAAATAAGTTTATTATTTTCTATTGATTATTAATTAAGGACGAATCCTTGGAGAAACATTCTTTGTTTTTTTTTTCTATAAAGATTCAACTTTTTGTAAAATTTGTTGTAATTATGATGCACAATGATAAATGATCGTGCACATTGAAAATCGAAATTACGAAAACTACAAATTTTCATCGTAATTCCTAAAATAAGAAAAAAAAAAATAACAATAAAATAATTCGTTATTCTCTATGAAGATTCAACCTTTTGTAAAATTTCTTGTAATTGTAAAATGCAACGATTAACGATCGTACGCATGGAAAATGAAAATACAAATTTCTTAAAAACGAAACTTTAATGTATAAAAAAAAAAAGTCATGGTATGTATGCTATAGAAATTGTTAATAAACTAGAAAATTGTGTATAATTGTGCTTTTTATAATTATCGTTAGAAAAAAGTTGAAAAAATATTTTTATGTCTAATTTTTTGTTGTTTTCTCATTGTTTTTGATATGTCACGACGCCCGATGACTGGTTTCGCTTCTTAAATAAATATTCTTAGTCATTAAATCATTGTCTCCAACAAAAAATAAATTTTTCACTCATAAAATGAAGGAAAATGGAAAATAATTTTTCGCAACTTGACGACTAAATCCTTGTCGATAGATCGTGTATAGATTTTGTATAAAAAATTGATAACTCGATAAATACGAAAATACACTCATGTTTCGAGGCAAATATTTTTTTTCGAAAGGATTTTCAATTTTTTGTATTGCGAATGAAAATTTTGGCAGGAAACTCGCGCGCGTAAATCTCCTTAAAATCTGATGCTGCGTATCAGTCAATTATAAATACTTAATTACGATTGAGTATTTTTTCGTAATCCTCGATTATCAAACTCGAAGATTATAATCAAACGATAATTTTCCACGTTTTCTCGTTGTTTTTCACGTTTTGTGGATGATGAAGTCCCACGTATCGCTCCAACGCAATTTAACGACTTCGTTCGCCGTGAGCGGCGTCGTGCCGTAACTGAAAACTGCGAATTTACGGAATGTTATGAAGATCGAGACCACCCAGACGATCGAACACAGACTTGCTGGCGAAATTACGAAATTCCATCGGCTGCTCGTCCTGAAAACAAAAAAAAACGATCAGGTTCGTCTTAAAAATGCAGCAAACAAGATTTGCTAGAAATGAGATACAAATTGAGCCTCAAACGCTAGCGATGAGTCCTTTGTGTCCGCAGCTGATCGTGAAAAATGCCGGTCTCCAAATTTTGCAAGAAATTGTAAATTATTAATTTAATTTAATTAAATAAAATCAATTAATTAAATTATTTAATTAATTCGAAGTGAATCAAACAAAATAATAAATAAAAAATTAGTAAACAAGGTCCAAGACTTTGTTCAGATTTTTTGTAAAATGTTTAAAAATTGTTAAATGAGCAAAAGAGACGAACGAACGTTCTTCAGATTTAAAAAATGGTTTCATCGAATTAGAAAAGAAGATCACAAAGAAAAACGACCGACATTCGACGTTGATCCAAAGAGAATGGTTAGTTTTCCAAAAACAATAGAAACGAAGATAAATTTTCGGAAAATCGTCGGAAAATCTTTCTTTTTTATTTATCAATTTTATAAACGAGAGTTAGGATCGAGAATAAATGTTACCTGAGCAAGTAATGAATGTGATCGATCGTCGCCGCAGTCAACAGAACCTTGAAAACAAATGCCGGCAAATAATGGTGAAGAAAGAGCGTTCTCTCGACGAAGACGAAAGGTAAAAAGTGGAGAGCGTATCCGGCGAATAAAACGAGACCGTAATTGATGAAACGGTTCCATTCGATTTCAGGAATATCGAAACACATTCTGCGACGTCTGAGCAGATAAAATATGAGCAAGCCGACGTAAACCACGAGTCCAATCGTCCCGGAATACCAAACTGCAATATTTCCCAGCAGATGAACTTGTGCCTGAAATTAAAGAAAAAAAAACAAAAAAAAAACAAAAAAATCAATTAAAATAGGAAATTTAAAAAAACTGGTACGAAAAAAAAAGAATAGGGAAACTTTAAAGCAAGGTTTTCGGAGCAGGAAGAAATTTCCAAAATTTCATAAACTGAAATAAACGAAAAAAAAAACTTGAATTTCTCTCTATTTTCCCAAAATCTTCACGAGAAGTTCAGCTTTTTGGGCTGTTCAGCGTTTGGCTCTGAGATCGGCGAGTGTGCAAAATTCTAAAAATTTTCGCTCCGAAAAACAAAGAAAAGAAAATTTTCTTTCACAACCGGTTCGATACAAATGTTCGACTATTTTCTCGGACGAAGAAAACTCATTTTTCAGTCTCTGACGACTCGCAACAAGAATTTTCCATTTTTTTGGGATTCGAAGACAGCGGAAATAGAAAAAAAAACAAAGAGTACCGATCGTGCCGTCAGCGGCAACCAAATAAGAAGCTTTCGCATATTTTCGCCATAGAAAATTTACGAATTCTCAGAAAATTCATTTTAAACGAAACAAAATCGAAAGCCAAGGACGTAACGATCACCGGCGACCATTGGAAGGTGAAAAAAAACACACACACACACAATCGGAGTTTCTGGCTCTGGTAACCAGCCCCCGTTCGATTTTTCATGTTCCGGTAGAGAGACGCGGAGAAAATTGTTTGGAAAATTACTGTTTATGGGAAAACGAAAAAAAAAAACTAACGTTACTGTCTCCAGCGACCCAATAAGCGATGCCCCTGGTCATGAGTGGCCACTCGATCGGACCGCTCGAGTACATATGGCTGTTTTGTCCCTCCTGTCCTCCGAAAAGCATTTTGGTTTGGAGCTCGAGGAACTTTTCGAAGAAGCTGAGGCTGGTAGGGGTGAGAGGGATCATTTCAGCGTTGATGAGTTCCCTCTCTCGTTGTTTCTGATCTTCGCTCTTGGTATATCGATGTTCTTCGACGTTCCAAACGGCGTTGGTCTGATCGATCAAGCGATCGGCCACGACTTCGTGCTGGTTGAATCCCCAATCGGGAAGTTGTCGGCCGCTGAATTTGAGAGCGTATTCAGTGCCGACGTGGATCAAGCGAATTTGGCTCTGGATCGCGTACCAGAGGTCGCCGTCGCTTTCTCGATTTACGATTTCGATGCGCCACAAATTTTGCGCCGGCATGGAAACGTTGTAGTCGACGTAACAAGAAACTTCTTGGCTCTGGGGTGTCATGGGGGCAGCTACGTCGTGAGAATTGAGAGCACGACTGGTTATCCCGTGGACCAGCTGAACGACGTCTCCGTGTTTCAAGCCGACGATCGGTCGAGAAACCACCAAATCTTTCACTTCCGGCAGCTTTACGATCCACCAGTTGTTCACGTCCTTGAAGGAGTAACACGTCACTTGCTGCTGATGGGAACTTCCTCGAGAGTCAGCGTAGCGCAAAGGGTAAACGTGGTTGTGGCTGTGCAGCCAACAGGCTCGACCGTGCGTGTGCCTCAAAGTTATTTGGGAGCCGTGAGTCACTTCCAGCGGTTGTCCTTTCGTTATACTCGCCAGGCCACCCTCCAAACTCGCTTGGAACGCGCTCGTCATCACCGCATCGTGAGGCCCTGCTTTCGTCAACACCGACAAATGCACGTAAAACACACTCAGATAGACAAATCCAAAAACCAGCAAAACTACCAACAACCGCAGGATCAAATGCATCCAGAGGATTCCGGTCGATAAACTCCGACGAGATAACAACGCCCAGTAGTCTCTTGTCATGAGAAAGACACCCAGAACCAGCGAATAGAATCCGACGTATTTGACACTGAAATTAAATCGGTTTTTCGATCACCTCGACGTTTCCATCGCGTTGAAATTCAACGAAACTCATTTTTTTCTCCGGCAAAGTTCATTTTTTCTATGGAGCATGTTATTACGTTGCCAAAACGATCAGTTTTGTCAATAGAGAGAAATATTTTTCGTTAAATTCCGACGTTGCGAACTTTAATCCGATCAGAGCTCATTATTGAAATGCGGAATTTAATTACGATGCTAAAACGATCGGTTTTTGCCAACTTGAATATCATGTTTTTCGTGCAAATTGAAAATTCTATCAAAAACCAAATATTCCGCTAATTAAGAACGAGGGAGTGCGTTCGTTAATTAAAAATAAAATTAGGGATACGATTGATAAGAATTAAAATCTGGAGTGCCTCATAAAGAGTGCCAGTAAAAGTGGGAGAACAGAAAATACGAAAGAATTTAGAAGAAAAAAAAAAAAGAGTTAAAAAAATAAGAAAAACAAAACGATTTTTCGTTTGAAATTTCCAATCCAACGATTTTTGTTTCAATTTGCTTACCACAATGCACAAGTCAGACTAGCGATTCCCATGGCGAGCCATACCCACCACCATACGGTTGTCGGTTTGTCCATAACGCGACGAAATTTCAGAATGCAGAGTAGACCGAAGAGTGAGAATTGGATGAGAATACTTTCCATCAGGATGAATCGCGATTGCGTCAGCAAAGCGTTATCTAAAGCAAAAAATCGTCCGATTAATACTGGAAAGAAGAAAAAAATTGAGCAATCAGAAGTTTTCTGGAGTTTCTCGCAAATACCCAACAAAAGCAGCAACCCAGCGATCGCCGCGCTCCCAGGCTTGAGCCCGAGTTCCAGGACCAAATAGTACGCCGTCGGGAGGATAAAACTCCCAAAAAGTGCAGGAACTATCCGCAGAGCGAAAAGAGGAACCTGCTCCGGATAGGGACTCCCGATTCGGTCGAATTTGAATCTACCGTCAAATCCAGCCAAATAAGCAGCTGCCGCGACCAATTGTTTGCCCAACGGGGGATGGGAGTCGAAGAAAAAAGTTCTGGACATGTAGTGGCCGACGTATTTGCCATAATGCAGCTCGTCGAAACTGCGAGAATTAATCGATCGAAAAATTTGTCGATAAAGTCAAATTTTCATTTCGCTATTAAAGGCTTGTTAGGAAATTGTTTCATTATTATGATTCTTAACGTATTGGTATATCGTCGTCATCATTAAAAAACAAAAATGAGAAAATTTTTCTTCGTAAATCCGAAAACATTCTGAAAAAAATCTTAAGTTTGTTTTCTTTTTTTTTTTTTCTCCAAAAATTCCTTAATAATCGCTTTACTATGAAATCAATGATTAAAACGTTTCGAAAATGCCTGAGCTCTGTCATTCACAACCATTTCCTACAAAATTCGAATTTTTATTAAATTTTCTTTTAATTAAAAGAAAAGTTAGTCATTTCAAGTGTTTTGGGTCCCAAATTTTTTCATTTTGGTCATTTCATTGTCTAGTATTAAAAAAACCTTTGAAAATGTTATTCCGGGACTCCTGACGGAGACGAAAATGGTAAAAATATACTTTACACTATACTCCTCGGTTCTCCCAATTTGTAGAGTCTCGTCAAAAGTCCGGTGACCATAAGAAACATCGCCACAACGTCAAATTCCAAATTGATGGTAAATCGTTTTTGTGCATTTTGGGGTATCGTCGAGTCCAGATATTCTTTCCACGTCGCCTCGTCATCCGATTTCGATAATTTTCCATTTTCCTCGTTGCGAGAAGCGGGTATTCGTTCGGAGACCTTCAAAATTCAAAAATGATAATTGAGAATTCGCTATCAAGATTAACCAGTTGAGCGCACTCGGGTCAAAATGACCCGAACAAATTTTTCACTGTGTCTCTGAAAATAGCGAGTCTGCTGAATGCAAGAATTTTCAAAGTTCAAAATCCATACTTGAAAAACAGCCGGCGCTCAATGTTACAAAAGATTTGAATTTTTTTTTTTTTTTTTTTTCAAGTTTACATTTGCAAAATTTCAGATTCTCCAGAAGAATTTGATTACACGATCAATTTAAAGACAGTATTGCTGTTCGGGTCAAATTACGACAAAAGTAATTGCTAATTTTTCTAAAATGGGTTTCTATTTTATCGAAAAGACGTCGTCGCGTTGAGCAATAATAACGACATGGTTTATAACCTTATTCGAATGGGAATACTATTTTTCTTGAGCGATGCATTAGCTCGAGTGCGAGAAAGAAAGATGAAAAGCAGATTCCCATAGAACGAAAAGTTCTGCGTCGCAGAGCAGGAAAAAGAACAACTTCGATTTTCTCGAAATCTCATCTGTATATGTCCCAGGGAAATGTACTTTTCAGCAGGATTTTTACCAACAAAAACGCCAGACAGAGCGCCTCAATAACAACAATTTTATCTAAGAATTAAAAAAAATCGATAAACCATGAAAAACCACGACATGGAATAATGAATTTGTAAAAACCTGGTTTTCCGCTGTTTTTCCATCGGAAGTAGCGTGCGCGTGTTCGTAATCAAAGTTGCCGCTTTGACGTCTACTTTCCTTGTTATTAGTGTTGGTCGAACGATTTTTTCTGCGTCTCACATCCATCGCTCACGCGTGCGGTGTCTCGGGTAAATGTTTCAAAAAAAAAGTAATTAAAAAAAAAAAAACACCGGTGGTTTTAATAAAAAGTGACGTTAAACACGAAGAATAGAGGATTCACATGTTCGTTTCGTGAAATGAACGGAGGTTGGTGACGCGGCTTGAGAGATACAGTTATTTCAAGATCTTTCTCTCGATCCTCTCATCACTATAACTGCTTGTCTCTGTACTTTTCTATGTGTGTGTATGCGTCTCGATTTTATTCAGATTTTCTACGTGTTTGTACACGTCTTTGCGTGATTGTGTGTATTACGTGTGCGTCTGTGTTTTGTGTACGAAGCTTAGGAAATTCCGTTGTCGACTGTTGCGCTTGACCCTTTATGGATGATTTTTTTTTCCTTCTTTTCTTTCCCCTCCCTTTCTCACGTGTGTTTTCCTTTTTCTCGCTATAACACGTACAACATCCTCGGTCGAAGCTCCCTTGTACGAGGAATTGTTACGATAGAACCAATTTATCGAGTTGAAAATATTTGCATTTCAGCAAAAAACTGATTCCCAGTGCCTAACACCCCTTAATGTTGTGATTTGTTTTTTATTTATTCGTAAAGTTCGCTCAATTATTACACGTGTTTACAAACTCGTTGGTTGTGTATTGTACATGGATATGTGTGTGATTGTCTATGTGTGAAACCTCTGGAGACGTCGCAGCTCTCAAAATGCCCAAAATAATTGTTTCATCAAAAGTTCTGTCGTATGAACATTTCTAATTTGTCGTGAGAATTCAAGATATTCCGCACGTGTTTTTGCAGATTCTCTGTACGTCCGGTTCTTTTGTTTATGCACGAATGAATATGAAAAAAAGATCAACCAAGTCCCGCGTCTGATTCCCCCTCAATTCATTGCGGAAGGCGTACGATTTAATTCATTACATATTTGAATCGATGATTTTGTTGCAACATGCTAGGCTATATTTGTTATTTGTTTTTGGCACAATTGATATATGGCTATATAACCGCGCAGGTAGAGTTTCATTCACCATTACGAACTGCAACTATATAACTGTGGTTATTGGCGAGATCGTTCTGACCGACTGTCGTTAACAGGAAATTTTTATTCGAAATCTTTGAATTTCTGACCAGAGGCATGCAGAAAGAGTAGAAGAGTTAGATCACGATTACGTGCACTCAACAATTACAACTCTGTTATTACTTTCAGTGATAAATATACGAAAGATAAACGAGAAACATTGAACAATGGCAGAAATGGTATCAGCGACGTGTGTCCAGTGTCCGATATGTTCGAAAGAATTTCTTCCCTCGGTTATTGAAGCTCATGCTTCAAAGTGTCTCTTCCTCAATGAATCTTCGAAAAACAAAGAAAGCCAGAATTTTTTGAAAAGATCGAATTCTGCAAATGCCCAAACGTCCAGCGCCAAAAGTCCTGGAGTTAAACGACCTCATAAAACTGTAAATAAAAGTAACACCAAGACAATATCAACCGCAAAAGCTGTTTCTTCAGTTTCCGAGAATCGAGAGAAGAGTCCGGAAAAATTGGCAGAAATAATCAATGTCGTGAGTCTCATCAACTTTGTTTAGAAAACCATATTTTTTAAATATTATCCATTATTAAGGGAAGTCGAGTGCTGAAAATGTGATTTTTAATAAAGATAACACTGATTTTTCTCCAAGTTCATAAAAATAAATTAAGAAGATAAATGTTGGTCAATAGCTTCATTTTTTGCATGGCGATCCTCCAAAAGAAAATCTGCAGACTCTTTTTTTCTACTTAATTCCATTTTCAACAAAGCAGCAAAACAACTCTCAGCTGCGACCTGCTCCGGAAATTCCTAAACAACAGGCTAAAAAAACCAATCACGTTCCACTGGCCGAAAAAATGAGGCCGACCTCTCTCTTAGGCTACATCGGTCAGTCCCACATAATGGGGAAGCGCAGTATGCTTCTGCAGCTTTTGGAAAAAGGAGAAATACCTAATATCATTTTGTGGGGTCCGCCAGGCTGCGGCAAGGTATGTTTCTTCTCGAATGTTCAAAATCCTGCTCATTTACTTTTTTGCTGCTAAGGTCTTGTGAACCCATATTTTTTTTTTAATTTTTAAGATGCGATAATAATTAATTGACTGTCTCCAGACATCGTTGGCAAACGTGATAGGGAACATTTGCAAGAAAAGCCCCAACGGTCAGCTGCGCTATGTGAAGCTATCGGCAGCCATGTGCGGAGTCGCAGAAGTCAAAGAGTTTGTGAAAATAGCAACTAACGAGTTGAAATTTGGCCGTCGAACGGTAATGTTCATGGACGAGATACATCGCTTCAATAAATCGCAGCAGGACATTTTCCTCCCACACGTAGAAAGCGGAACGGTGATTCTGATAGGTGCAACAACTGAAAATCCATCTTTCAGTTTGAACTCTGCACTGTTGAGTCGGTGTCGTGTCATTGTCTTGGAAAAATTGAGCAGCGCCAACCTGATAGATATTTTGTCCAGAGCGATTGGTTCCTTGGATGGGAAGATTCATGTTTCCTCAGACTCCAAAAATCTCCCAGGAACAAGCGCTGTGAAAAAAAATATTTTGGATCCCCCCGAATGGGAACTGGACGGAGAGACTAAAGTTCCAAAGTTCCTCATCGACTCCAGGACCATCGAATGGCTCTCTGAAACGTGTGACGGAGATGCTCGAATCGCTCTTGGTGGTTTGGAGCTTGCGGTTCAATCCATTGTTCCCTCGGATGAAGAATTCTTCCTCAAAGGCCCAGCGACCATCGAGCTGGAAGACGTCAAAGAAAGTCTGAAGAAAACTCACATGCTGTACGACCGCAAAGGCGAGCAGCACTACGATACTATTTCTGCTCTCCACAAATCGCTTCGGGCGAGCGATGAAAATGCTTCGCTGTATTGGCTGACGAGGATGATCGCTGGGGGAGAAGATCCTGTTTACATCGCCAGACGTCTTGTCAGGTTCGCGTCTGAAGACATTGGCTTGGAAGACCCAAAAGCTCTCTGTAAGATTATTTCTTCCTTTTTCGTCGTTCTTTCTTCTCCATATTTCTTCTTTTTCCTAATATCTTCCTTTTTCTCATTTCTTCCTTTTGATGAACGTTTCTTCTCTTTTTTGGATATTTCCTCCTGCCTGATTGATTTTTGATTTGTTCTTAATTGCCAGGCTTGGCGGTCGACACGATGCATGGCTGCAAAATGTTAGGGATGCCCGAATGCGATGTTCTCTTAGCGCAGTGCGCCACGTACTTGGCCAGAGCACCAAAGTCCAGATTGATGGAAGATGCTTTGAGAGCTGCACAACGTTTGGTCGCTGAGCATAAAGGTCCGCAGCCAGGAGTACCTTTGCACCTGAGAAACGCTCCGACAAAGCTTATGAAAAATTTGGGTATGTTGGTCTTCCAAAATTCAACAATTTATCAGCTTTTTATAATTTGATTGAATTTATTTTCTTCATCATTGATTGTTTTAAATTTAATTGTTTCGCCATATACTTATTGGTTTTGACAAATTTCTTTATTCATTGATTTATTCAATCTATAACCTTTCAATAGCTTTATGCATTTACTCATTCATCGAACTTATAATTGAAAATGTACATTAATTTATGTTCTCATCTTATACATGTTTGATTCTCGTAAAATTTTTCTTAAATCTCAAATGCAAATAGAAAAAAAAACTCATCCAAATAAAATTAAAAAAAAAACTGAAACCCGAATGAAATTTGGAAAATTTTTATTAAAAACGCTTTTTCGTTTTCTCTCTAGGATACGGTCAAGGCTACAACATGCGACACAAGGACGCATCAGGATTGAACTATTTGCCAGAAGGCTTGGAAAACGTTGATTTCTTTCAAGAATCCAGTTGGTCAGAAATGCATTAATATTTCGATAAAAAAAAAACTCTCAAGTGCCAGACACAAAAACGCTTACGAACGTTCTACCTCAGAGACACCGTGCTCCTGAAAATTCTTTATAATTAATGTCTTTCGTTGAATAACAATAAATATATAGTCTATCGGTTTTTTCATAAATTTCAATTGTTAATTGACTCTTGCTCATCGTTTTTTTCGTTATGCGGCCGTGATCTTCGATTACGAAGATATTCACGAATCTGTTCCATGTTCTCGTTGCCTTCGACTTTGTAGTTGTTACCCTGAGAAAAAATGGAATCATTTTTGCTAAATATGGAAATCATTCGCTAAAAATCATATATTTTTGCTTCATGAAAAAGTAAAATATGTTAATTATTAATAACTAGCTTCTGCCCGCGACTTTGTTTGCGTAGAATTAGTGCATACAGCGACTCGGAGACAAGTATACATTTTAAAGCGAGTCGCTCCAAGACTCTTTATAGCAAGGACCGCGTTCCAACTGTATTCGAAAATTTTCAAAAATTGTTTCTGCAATAACTCGATAATTACAGCGTTTTGAAACATGTTCCAGTTTCGAGGATTTTTTATTTTTTTTATCTTTCGATTGCGACTATTTCCGACTCTGTAGCTTATTCCGTTTTGCAGATATGAATTTTTTTCTTTTTCGTTGCATTTTGGGATTAACGTCATTCGATTTTAATATATCGATAATAATATAAATGTTTGTTTATAAAAGAGTTTTGGAATTGAATTTTTGAAGTACCTCTAAAACTACATAAAGCAGGCCTTTGCTCGTGTCGTCCAGCAGAGCATAGTTCTGATAAAACAAGCATTTGACTATTTTTTTCAAGCAGTCGTCGGTCAGGTGATTATCTAGAAATATAATAATTCTTCTTACTGTCCATAAAAATCGATGATTTTTTTTTTTGACAATCTTACAGCTGAGATTTAAATGTTGCAACTGAAAATTTCCGCTAGCAATAACTTGTCCTTTTGTCTGACGGGTTTCAGTAGCGAAAGGATGAAGAAGCGTTGAGTCGAGCAGGTTTTTGTCGATCGATGAATTTTCTTCTTTTTCGTCCGGCAGCTGTTTTTTACTACTGTTCCTTTTTGTTTTTGATGTTTTTGCAGGTTTCTTTGCTGATGAAACTCGACTGGAAGCTATGGAAATTCTGGAATTACTGGTTATTGTTTCTTGAGACTTTTTTTTAAGATTCAACTGTAATCTGGCGACATTCGAACGACGTAGATCGACGATTTCTTCGTGAGTTAAAGGATACCTAAAATGCATTATTATTTTTATTTATTTATTTTCAATTGATTAAAAAAATAAACAATTCCTCCATGAATTCATTTTTATTCATTTATTCATTAATCTATTGATCATTCATCCATCTATTCATCCATTCATTCTTCCACCCATTCATCTATCCACTCGTTCGTCCATCTGTTAATTCATAGATTCATTCCCATATTCATTAGTTCATACACACACTCATTTCCTTAATCATTCAATCATCGTCACATTATATCGTCTTATTTATTTATTTACATGCATAACTCCTGGATTATGGATCCTGCACCCAAATCAGTTATTCTATTGCCGGACAAGACGAGGCTTTGCAGCGATCTAGAGAAATAATTAAGAATTCATTGAGGAGTTTCGATTTCAATTTCTGTAATTATTTATCTTTTTCAAATTTAGAGATGAAACGAGGACCTGTTTGTGTGCAACATTTCGCCAATTTTTTGAGCTCCCCGGTCGGTGATACAATTATTTGCAATGTTCAAACCAATCAATTTTGGCAATTCATTGCTTTTGTATATTAATTCGTTTGATATTTTATCAACACCCGCGTCACTTATGTTGCAATGTTTCAAGGAAAGAAATTCAAGCCTGAAAAGCAAAATAGAAGCTTTTACGATTTATAACTTTTTTTTTTTTACCAATACTCGATTTTCGATGATTTTCAATGAAAAATCAGTAAGAAAAACTTTTCGAAGAAATGGATAAAAAGCTTTGGTCGCACTTTCCACTTGGTGCACACAACAAATAATAATTTTCCTGAATATTTGGATTCATGTCCAGATTCAAATCCCTCACACAGCCAACGTCCTTGAGCATTTGGCCGATCTGCGATATGCCATAAGCATTTATACGACAATTTGGAAACCTGCCACCAAAAAAATCGTTTCAACGGATCACTCGCTAGTTTTTTTACTCGATCGTAATTATTATTATTATTTTTTTTTCTTCCATTGTTTACCTTATGGTTGTTAGTGTGCGAAACTTTTCGACACTCGCACTCAAAGCGTCTAGCATGCAAACCGACATAACGTGTCCTCTGCACTCGAATTTTTCGGGATTCAAAAATTCTTTCGATTTTTCGTACGTCACGTAAATTAAAGGTGGAGGAAATAATTCGTTCGTTGACTTGAATTTTCGAACAATATGCAACCCCAAAATTCAACATTATCAGAGCACGATTTATAGAAAGGTTTTCGATCATTTTGCATAAAAAATGTCAGCCAAAAATCACGAGGAATTATTGGATAATAATTAGTTAAGAATAAACAAAAGATTAATTACGCAGTCGAATAATTACTTGATGCGACGTTCGAGACTTGGACGCACGCGTTTCTTTCGAATCTTTTCTCTGCTTGTGCGATAATTCCGCAGGAACATTTGGATCGAGCTTAAAAAAATTCAATCAAACGTCGTGCGATGAGAATCATGTCGGCGTAATAGGAATTTTAAAAAATTGCTGAATTACCAAAAGCTTGGGGCGTGGGCTGACATCGTATTCCTCACAGAGCGCGAGATAATAATTGTTAAAATTTTCCGAAAAAGATCTCGTTGTCTGTTCTATTTATACAAAATTTTCGAAAAAAATGATTTTCCACTAAAAAATAATTATTTTCAAATAAATCATCGATTACGTGCCTGGGTTTTGGGTTATGTCGTCGCTCGTCGTGCGAGATTTTTTCTTCCGTTCAGACATGACGTTCGAACAAAACAAGTTCGTTGTTCGTTCTGATCTCGAGATGATTATCGGTTGTCACGGCGAACGGACCGTTCTGCCGAAATAAACTGAAGAGCGAGGTCATCCCGGGGCCACCCTCGAGGAACAGAACAACCGGAGCATTCTCCAAATCCTCCTGAAAACGAAAAAAACAAAAACAAAAAAAACATTTGCTCTCATTCACAAAACGAAAAAAAAAAAAACAAAAATAAAAATGTCTTAAAAAGCTGAAAAGTTACTGCAATTTTTCTAAAAAAATTCCAACGTGCATACGAAAGAATGAAAATTCATACCTTGGCAGGAAAAAAACAGAAAAATAAATTGGAATTGAAAATTTTGTCGACGGTAAAGTAGCTCTCGACATCCAGCAACTCCGGATGAGTAACTTTGGCTTGGTTCCTCGCAGAATCGGTCTGGCCGGCCTCCAAGAGGGGCGTCAAGAACAACGGATCCCCAGCAGAGTCCAACGAGTAATTAAACGTTTTCGCAGAGCTTTTTGCCCTCGTATGAGCGAAAATAAAGCTCGAGACATTCTCGAAAAAAGTACCAACGAGAATAACGAGAATTAATTCCACGCAGAGTTTTCTCTGCAAATTCATATTTTTCTCCTCGCGGTCCTGCGACTTTTCGCGAGTTTACCAAACACCAAACAGATTTATGCAGAACAAGTTTCAAGAATGTTGAGAAAAAAAAAAAAAAAAACTATAACAACGAGAAATAAACAAGTTGGGTCGATATCGACGCGACACGAAACGTCAATTGAACCGCCGTTTTTAGACAAGCAATTAAATTTCTTTCGCTTATTTTTTTTCCAGCGGCGATGAGTAAGCTCAATGCTAAAAATAAAAAAATAAAAAAGTCTGGCTAGTGTTGGAACCGTGTGAAAAAAGTGCAGAAAGCTCCGAGACGGAATAGAATATTTGATAAAGTATTTATTGATCTTGATCGTATCGCTAAGTTGAAAAAAAAATGAAAAAATTCATGCCCAGATAATTTTGGAGTAAATTGCTGCGAGCGTGGGATAAAGAAAATAAAGGGAAGCGGTTGTTTGTCTTTTTAGAAGGATCCCCGAGTAAATGCGGTCAAAAGTTCGAGCGTCCATTTTGGCTGGTCGCGGGAGGACAAATGTCCAGCTTTTCTGACGAGAACTTCCGTGAGATTTCCTACTTTTTTCACGTAACCAGCGAGCTCGCCATTGGCTGCACGCCATTGTTGCCTCGAGGCGGTTTTTAATTCCTCGGCGCCTGACCAGTCCAATTTTTGGAGATAATTTTGGACGGAGGAGTAAGAACAAACGATGTCGAGGTGGCCCGTGTAAATGAGAACTCGGTAGTGATCGAGCAGGGCCGCCACGAGGTTCGCCTGCGATTGCGTAACGTCCTCTTTCAAGCGGTTCGCTACTTTTTCGGCATAAGGCACAAACGCGTTGTTTCCTACGTGGAGGGCGCGACGTACGTCGACACGCTGAACCCAATCGAAGGCTGGGTCCAGGTTGATTCCCTCCTCGGTCTCTAGGATGTTGAACGAGCCGTTGTAGCCGGTTAAATTCTTGAAAAGTGACTTTTCGCCCTCGACCAACTTGCTCGCGATATCGTAAGCCGCAGTGTGTTGATGCTCGAGTATCAAGTCTCTGGCTTGTTTCTCCAAGGCTAAAAACTCGTCTCTACCGTTAGCGTCAACGAGGCCAATGCTGTAGAGATATTGACCGTACTGCAGCTGGTTGACCGGGTCCGTGTAACCGTTCGCGATCGCCATTCCCTTCAAATTTATTTTCTTTTCCTCCTCCGCATCCGCGTTGTACAGGTGGATCGAGTACGCAACAGATGGAACGTATTTACCGGCGTAGGACTCACCAGTCACGAAGAAATCATTTTGACGAAGCGCCGGGAAAAGCTGGAAAAATTGTTGCAACGCTATGCGCAACTCGTCGCCTATTTGGATCTGCGTCGTCGGGTAAGCCGCGTCGCTGCCCGTAAAACTGTACCCCGTGCCCACTGGGTTGTCGATGTAAATCACGTTGTGATCCTTCGTCCAAGACTCCTCTCGTCTTTCCAGTCTCAAAGCCGATTTCACCGAGAAAGGACCATTTTGCAAGAACAAACTGAACATCGAAGTCGCACCAGGTCCACCCTCGAGGTACAGCACTACCGGAGCATTCTTCGAGTTCACCTGCAAAAAATATTCCCGTTTTATTCGACTCTCGATCCTCCCCCTCCCACCATTCCAAATTCACACAAGCCTCTTGCCCCAAAAAATCTCGTTTTTTCTAAAATTCCACCTTTTCAAATATCTGTGACCTCTCTAGATCGCATTTCTATTGGTAGAACGTTCCTTGTGTTGAAACAGCCGCGAAACAACACTTGAAACTTTATTTCCGCGTGTAAAAATTTACACCTGAGTACAGTTTGCTACTCCGGAGTCCCAGGCCGTGATTAATTATAAAAGTGCTATTACTGCTCATTAAAAACACGCACAGAATTCATTCATTTTTCACACGTCGTATTAAAACAAAAATAAAATAACGTCAAATAATTTTTCTTGCGTGCTAAACTGACCAACGAGCTCGATCATAGTTTTCACATTGACACTCTACAACATTTGTATATTTCAATTTTCCTCGCGGGCAATTTAATCGAACTCGATCAAAGTGATTGCATTGAAAGCGATTGAAATATTTCCTTTATCCTTGAAATTGAACAAATTGTCTTTCGATCGAGGCATGAAAAAAATATTTTAATTTATTTTAAATTATTTTTATTTTTCAAATGTATTCATTAATTTTATTTATTTATTTTCATTTATTTAAAAAAAAACATCCAAATAAATATAGAATGGACCAAGTTATCAATTCGAAATAAAGAATTTACAAAAAGCAACGTAAACTATATTTTTTATTCGTTATTTTTATAATTAATGCACTCGTTGGAATTTTTCTAGTGAATTGACTTTTCAAATGACGAAGCAGACCATCGTTGATAAATAATTTATGAAAATGTCATGCTTTGCTATAAAAAATAATTAGTTTTCGTTGCGTTCCAACGATGGCAACGTAAACACTCTAAAACATTTAGATAAAAAGTGAATAAATAGCGAAGTTACCTTGGCAGGGAAATACCAGAAGAATAAATTGGAGTTGGCGATTTTGTTGACGGTAAAGTAGCCGGCGTAGCTCTCGGTGGTCAGGAACTGGAGATGAGTAACTTTGGCTTTGTTTCTGGCGGCGTCGGTCTGTCCAGCCTCCAGGAGAGGCGTAAGATAGAGAGCGTCTCCGGCGGTCACGTCGTTGTCCGCTCCGGCCCTCGGTTCCGAATCGCTCGCTGCATTATCGAGAGTGCAGGCCACGATGAAGATGATGATCAAGTCCACCCCGAAATTTCTTCGTAGATTCATTTCGTCTTTGCTTTCTCACTTTGCGCAATGCTTTCCTCAGCGATCCTCTTCCACCGAGAATGCAGTTGCCTATGAGCCATCAGTGGAGCCTGCCAAGCTTATAAGCAACGCGGAAATGAGTGCCAATGTAAAAACAGAGAGAGAGAGAGAGAAAAGTTATTTGACGAGCATAAATCTGTCCTTTTGTATTAATAACTCGTTGCTCACCAGCTCTATAGAACCAGAGCATATATACAGATATAATTAAAAGCAACGAGTTGGAATTCCCTGAAACGTTTCAACGAATTCGCTGCCTTTCCTCGGCATTTCCCAGATTCGTTCGCCGCTTATTCTCCTGAAAATATTTGAATAGATATCGTCCGAGCTCCTCGAAAACCAATTAAGGCATCACAAAACGACTTTATTTAGGAGTCTTTTAAAATTTTGTATAAACGTTCTTGGGAACCAAAACTAACAGTTTTCTCCTGTGAAGAAAATTTTTCTGACCTTTACAATTTGAGATATTATTCAATTTCCAATTTTTTTATTTTCCCATCCAAACACATGTAAATTGAAGTCACGTTTCGTTAAAAAGTTGAAAGACAAAAAAAGTTTAGATGGGAAAAATAAAAAATTGCAATATAAATATCTCAAATTTGAAACGTCAGAAAATTTTTCTCCAGAGGAGAAAACTGCTTTGATGCCAAGAACGTTTAAATTTTGAAAAAATTGTAAATGAAGTAGTTTTGTGATAGCAATATGCTAATTAATAAATTGTTCGCCTAAAATATACAACTTTGTTTTTAATACATTGTTCAAATGATAGGAGCTCGTTAAAAATGTTAAATTTAGCATTAGTGGCAATTTATCGGCCATAAAATTCCACCAGCTTTCTTATCTCTTTCTCCTTAATAATTTCAATAACGAAAGAGCTTGATAGGTTTCAACGAGCTAATGCAAAGAACCACGTACGAGTCTGTTTCTTTTGTTTTTTCGATAAAAAGTGCCAAAGTAGTGGCTGAGGTGTCAAAAAAATTCCTACCATCAAATTTATTATCGCCTCTGTTTATTTATCGCGATCTCGGCTCAGAAATAATATGGAGCTCGCGTTGATTACAATAAAATATTGCAGAGTCATCACCGATCGTTGATCTCTGCGCGATTGTCTCGTATTCTCTTTCGATCAGTCTCAAGGATAAGAGAATAAAATTTTCATGTTTCGAAACAAAGTGGCCATTTGCAAATACAAATATAATCAGAATTTATTAGAATATTAATTAAGGCGTTCCCATCGGTTTACATACTTAAGTTCATTTGGCTTCAAGTCATGGAATTGAATATCTAGAAATCCTGCTAATTACGCGGTCGCCAAAAAAATTGGTATTTTCAAAATTTCGCTACTTTGCCCCGTTTACAAAACTTTCCAAGAATTTTCAGACGTTAATAACTTTTTTGGAAATGGTTTTTTCCAACTTTTTCGAGGATATTCGTATCGAAATTTTGGGCAAAACTGTGACCAAGTAATTTTCACAATTTCAAGAAGAAAAAAAGTTAAAACAAGCGTTTTAGTTTGTTCTTTTAGAAAGTTTTGCCATAAGTGAATCTCGTGATGAGATCGAGGGCCCATTGCGGCTGATCGGACGGCACCATGTGTCCGGCGTTTCGCACGAGAACCTCGGTCAAGTTTTGGACGGTTTTCGAGTATCCGGCGAGAGCGTTCCCCACGTGCCATTTTTTCCGGGGAGTTTTGCGATATTGTTCAGCTCCGGACCACACCAAATTTTTCAAATAATTTTCGGTCAATGGATAAGCGACGATGATATCCAGCTGCCCGTTGTAAACGAGAACTTTGTAATGTTTGAGTAATTCGACGACGGAGCTGGCTTGAGAACGCGCAATATCGTTTTTCAAGTATTCCTCGACCTTTTGAGCCTCGACATCGAAGGAGCAGTTGCCCACGTGGATGGCGCGTCGAACGTCAACGCGCTGGATCCACTCGGCCATTGAGTTCATGTCGTCGCTGTCGTCGGTGCGTAAATAATTGAAATAAAAATTGTAGCCGGTCAAATTCTTGAAGAGAGAAGGAGCGTCGTTGAGATCGCCGTCTATGAGCTTGTTGAAAACCTCAAAAGCCTCGTCGTACTTTTGCTGCTTTATTAAATCTTGCCCTTGCTTTTCCATCGCTTGGAATTCTTCCTTGCCGTTGGCATCCAGCAGGCCCAATTGGTACAAATAATCACCGTAAAGCATTTGGTTCACCGGATCCGTTAAGCCGTTCCCCATCGCCAAGCCCTTGAGGTTGATTTTGAATTTCGCGCTCGGGTTGAGCTCGTGGATGGTCAGCGAGAGCGCCGGCACGTATTTTCCTGCGTACGATTCTCCCGTGACAAAGAAATCGTTTTGACGCAGCTCCGGAAACAGCTGGAAAAATTGCATCAACGCGCTGTGCAAATCGAGACCCACCTGCGTCTCGTTTCTCGCGTAACCCGCTTCTTTCTCTGTGAAACTGTAACCCGTTCCCACTGGATTGTCTATGTAAATCAAGTTGTGATGCGCGCTCCACGTGTATTTTCTCATTTGCAGCGTTTTGTTGCTCGTCACAAAGAACGGCCCGTTCTCCGTGAAGAGACCAAAGAGAGAAGAGGCTCCCGGACCGCCTTGCAGCCACAGGACGACGGGAGCTCGTTTCGGATCAACCTGACAAACGTTTGACCAAAATTTGAGTATTTTTCTGAATCCATGACAAACATTTTTTAATTCTGGAGTTCAGGACTGAATTTCCGGGGGCAAAGGTCGGAGGACGGGCAATCTTTTATCGCATTTACTAGCCAAACGGTGCTAGATGGCGAAAAAGTCAATGGAATCAATCTTGCAGCTTTTTTTATTTCCTACGAAAAAGCTGCCGACGGTATTTCTCTATCTGCAATGGTTATTCTCTCAGATCCCACCAAAGTGCTACACTCAGCGATGGCGTCATTACATCAGCCCTCGCAGCTAAATCGCTCCATTTAGAAGAATCCTGTCAGGAGCTTTTTTGTAGGAAATTTCATAATCTTGAAAATTGGTCCTATTGACTTTTGCTCTATTTACGATAGTTTAGGCGGTAGGTGTAAAAAAACGATCGGGTCTTGTCGAATCGATCGATTTCGTCATTCCCTGGGAGAAAGCAGGACGAAAAAATGGAACAAAAAATGCATAATCTTTACCTGAGCTGGGAAAAACCAGAAAAACATGTTCGAGTTGCAATACTTGTTGACGGTGAGATATCCGGCGTAACTATTGACATCTTTCATTTCTTCGTGTTGTACGGTGGCTTGTTTCCTTGCATCCTCGATATTTCCGTTCTCAATTAACGGGGTAAGAAAAAGAGGATTGCCCGCATCTTTAGCGTCTTTTTCGCTCAAAGGGAATTTTTTCAACTTGGGATAAACGTTGGTGAACGCTTGGGAAAGTTGGCAAAAGATCGCGAAGCTTGCAAGGACGAAAGCGAGTAGAAATTTCGATTGGAAAATCATTTTTTTTAATGGGTTTTCAGGGACTTGAGAAAAAATCACTGCGCTCAGCGCGTTGGATTTTTGGGACTGCTCGTTGCATCAATATCCTCACTATAAGCGGAGATTGAACACGCAATTTCTCACAAAGTTCGTGCCACCAAAGTCCAAAGGTCCGGGGCCAACTTTTGTTTAGTCGATAAACTTGTCGATAAGACAATAATCTACGAGATAAGGCAGCAGCCGGACGCGATGACCAGCGAAAAAATGTAAACACAGCGGCGTTGTGTTGATGTAAACACATGCAACGGCGACAACGGCGCGGATTCGATATTTTCCAAGTCGATTGTCCATCTGGTCGATATTCCCTGCTGCTCATCGATTCCGAGATGGACACGCCCCGCTCCTCTCGCATTTTATATTTTCCGCTTTCAACATTTTCATCATTTACGCATTATTCTCTCGTTTTTTTTCCTCACTCTGCAAACTCGATTTTTATAGTTCGCATGCTTTTCGAGAGCCTGCAGAATACGAGTATAAAAAAAAAGAATGCGAAATTTGAATTGCCACGGCAAGAATGTCGCGCCGCTGATAGGCTGATAATTGATCCAATAGCCTGGAACGTTAGAATGACTAATATATTATTTAGTGCACAAACTGCAATTCGATGTCATTCAATGACGAGGGCGTCCGGTTACGAGAATTCCGAGAACCTCACTGCGTGTCACGTCACACTTTTGTTGCTTCTCGCTGTTTTTTGTGAGTCGCGCGACAAATACGTAGTTTCCCATCAACGTAAACGCGCGCGACCACAAAAGGAATAAAGATCAACAGTCTCTTCTGCTATCACGAAACGATGACTTTATTTAGGGTTCTTTCAAAATTTTGTATAAACGTTCTCGGCACCAAAACTAACAGTTTTCTCTTATGAAGAACATTTTTTTTTACGTTTACAATTTGAAATTAAATATGTCAAATTCTAAACGTCAGAAAATTTTTCTTCATGAGAAAACCTGTTAGTTTTCGTGCCAACAACGTTTATACAAAATTTTGAAAGAACCCTGAATAAAGTCGTTTTGTGGTGATATAATGCGTTAATTCGAAAAAAATAAAAATACCCACCCGCGTCTATTGAAATATTTTCAAACTTTATTATTCCATAGTATACACGTATTATTTTCTTATTCGCACACACTCGAATGCGGCAATGGAACATCGAACACAAAATGTAAAAAAAACCGATCAATGAAATATATACAAATATATCGATGCATATTTCAACAGGTTGAATATTTGATTTCCTCGAATATAATATTAATAACATATAAACAAATGACAAAAGGGTGACTGAATGATAGAAAAAACTCTGATTATTCGGCCCGAAGTACACTGCGGGGTCTCAGAGACCCGAAAAATGCAAAAAAATGTCATATTACTCGAAGAGCGAAGCATATGGGTCTGGAATTTCAATGGGTCTCACAGACCCAGTGTACAAAATAAGGCAACAAATATAACTCGCGATAATCACAATACAAAAAACACGATTTGAATAAATTACAAAATGGATGTAAAAAAGAAAAGATTACGTTTTTGAACGTCATTGAGTAACAGAGAATTTTTTTTTTTCTTTTTTCATTATAGACGACGTCGATCAAGTTTCAAGCGTGACGAATATTCTCTGAATAAATGCATCTCGATCGTAGAATTGAAAAAACCATTTTTTTTTTTTAATTAAAATTTAAAAAACTGGTTTTTTTTTAGGAAAATTTTGATTTTGAAATCGCCGAAAAAATGTGGGTTTTTTCCGGCAGTTTGAAAGCTTATTTTGCAGCAAGTTGCAGTTTTTTTTTTTTAGTGATTTTCAAGCGTTTCGCTGTTCACCTCGTCGAACCATGACGTCGGCGTCGTCGTCGTCGTCGTCGTCGTCCTCGTCCTCGTTCTCGTCGCGATTGCCACCGGAGCCTGGCTCCGGTGGACGCGTCCATCTTATCAAAGTCTCTGGCGATCGGTAGAGGAAAATGAGCTTGGCGAAAAGATCCTCTTCGAGACTGAGCTCACCGCTCTCGCGCACGAGATAAATGTCCAAACAAAGTCGCAGGATGCGATCGACGTAAGGCAAATCATCGAACATAATCTTTGGGGCCATTTCACTGACACCGCGTCTTATTATTTGGCTCATGACGATTACCGCCGTGGTGTAGAGACCCAGGATGCTAAAACGAGATGAAATGCATTTTCGTAATTCGCCAAATTATCAGTTTTTCTGTTAACGTATTACTATCGCAAAGTGACTTTATTTAGGGTTCTTTCAAAATTTCGTATAAACGTTATTGGCACCAAAACTAAGAGTTTTCTCGTATGAAGAAAAATTTGATTTTTTATTTTTCCCATTTAAACGCGTGTAAATCGCGTTTCTTTTGTTTATTTCTTGAAAATTTTTAACGAAACGTGACTTGAATTTACACGCGTTTAAATGGGAAAAATAAAAAATTGGAAATTAAATATCTCGAATTGTAAACATCAGAAAATTTTTCTTCGTGGGAGGAAACTGCTTTGGTGCCAAGAACGTTTATACAAAATTTTGAAAGAACCCCAAATAAAGTTAAGCTCTTGAGAATTGATAAATTCGTTGAAAGTAATTATCGGAATTGTGAATTTATGAATTATTTCAATCTCTCTGAGCCCTTAATTCGGAAATATCGAATGAATTCTCACCCGAATCCACTGATGAAACTGAGTCCTTCGGGAAAAGCTTTATCGTTGAACAAGAACATCATGATGTATCGGCAATCATTCAACGGCACTTTGCTCAACAATTTTTTCTCGTAAATATCATCGCAGTTTTCTTTGACGACCCACCATTGTTGGTGAGCGCAACAGTCTAAATTTGTTGAAAGATGAAGACTTATGTTTCTGAACAAATAAGAATCGTCCAAGTCGTCCAAACTTTCCTGACCGTCTGTCAAATTCAAGAAAATCAAAATCAATCAACGAGACAAAAAATTGTCATTATTTTACCAAAGCGATAAGAAAATTAATAATCATAATTTAATCATAATTTAATTAATAATCAAATTTAAAAAATAAATTTATTTCAATTTACTCAATTTTTAATTAAATCCAAATTGAAATTCATTTTTTAAACAATTTATTTTCAGAAGAATTGAAATTTATTTTTCAAACAAAAATTGACTAATACAATTTTTTATTAATTTTACGTTTTTAAATTGAAAATTGATGAATATATTCGTTATCATACCGAGTATGACACATGATCGTATTTTTACTCACACAACTTCATCAATTGCTTGACAGGCTCGACCGTGCGACTGGTAACTTTGAGAAACTTGGGAAAAGCATTTCTCATGATAATTGTACCGTTCGGAGAGTTTGAATTGGCGTTCGTCGACAATAAATCAGCAAGACTTTTTCTCACTGGATTGAATTGACCATTTTCCCAAGCCACCAATGGTATTTTCCTTTCTTGCGTGCTAATCCCATTGAAATCTTTGACATCCGTTTTCCTCGTCACCGTCCATTCGACGTGGACAACGACAGTGCTGTTGGATTCCAACTCCGTCCTCAATCTGCCAAAAAATTGTTTCATCAGATTTTTCCTAAAGTTGGTTTTTGCGTAGTTTCGTTCAAATTTATTTCTTCGAACTAAAAAAAAAAAAAAATTGCTGCAAAATGCTGTGAATGCGGACGCGAGAAATCTTCGGAACGAAAAAAAAAAAATTTCTTCATTTTTGGTCGAAATGAAATTTAATGCGAGAAAAAAAAAAGACGGAAATTTTGGAAAAATTTAAATTTCCCCTGAATCTTTTTCAATCCGTAGTTACCTTTCTCTGTCGGGGGGTGAAATTCCCCAGAGTTTTCTCGACGAGCCGCTCAACGTGATGGCAGTGACATCGGTATTGGCATAATTTTCCAAAAACGTAACGGCCGATTTGTCACGGGCGTAAATGTCCTTGAACGAGCGATAATTGTCCTCGGAATATTGGATGATCGAGCTCGTCTGTGCGGACATTGCGTAGATCGGCTCGTAAGGCCCGATCCTTATTTTCATGGAAACTTCGGTCGGTGGATTCGAATCGCCGACCGTTCCTCCGAGTGCGAACAGCAACAGAGGGAACCAAATCAAAGCGATCATGAGGAAGAGCGCGCCTCCTCCGACCATGTATTTACTCATTTGCGTTTTCTTCACTCCCCTCGGCTGCGGGAAATCCGTTTCGACGCCTCGAGTGCACTAAAACAAATTGCGAGCTTTCTCAGTCAATATATATCCTACGGAACGATCGTTCAGAATCGAAAATTCCATTTTAATCCCAAAAATATCGTTTTTTGTTACAAAAAAAAAAAGTTGCAATTTCAAAATTTCATTTTTGTCCAAACTGTTAGTTTTGGTGCCAAGAACGTTTATAAAAAATCTTGAAAGAATCCTAAATAAAGTCGTTTTGTGATAGTAATACGTTTAAAAAAAAAAAACCAAGAAATAATGAAAATTTACTCTAATTTGGTAGATGCTGGCGAAAATGTCTTCCATTTTGAACCAGTCCATGATGGTCATGGAAGTGTCGGTCCAGATCCAGTCCATAACGGCTCGAAGCTCGAAAAGGAACGGTACGAACATGAAACTTGAAAAATAGCAAGAGGAAAAAAGTTAATTTTGTTTTTTGGTTCCAAAACCGTGATAAATTGTTTGGGTTTGTTGAAATTCTTCGAAACGAGACTCACCCTTTGAAGAGATACATATTTACGATGCTATAATTTTTGCACAAGAAATTGCCCAATATTCGAGTGGGATATCCGAGCCTCAATTGATAGGCAGCGAGCAAGAGATAAAAACACTTGACCATGTACCAAATCTGTGGCGGCAATTTCTCGTTGAATCGTCTACAAAAGAAAAAAACAAAGTCAGTTTGTCAAATTTTTCAAAAATTCCATTTTCCCTTAAAATCCCATGCAGAGAATTTTTCTCTCACCTTTCTGTCACGCTTGGCAGAATGAAGAACATGCAGATGTGCACGCCGAAAACAAGAAGATATTGAAAAACGAGTTTGCCCAAAATCGACTTGCGCAAAAATAACGCACGATCGATCACGATCAGACCAAACTGCAGTAACAACATCAGTAGAAAAGGCATCGGTACACGATTTTCGTATAAATATGCAGTCACACCGCCGTCTCCCTGCTGAGTCTGCAATTTTTTTAATTATAAAATTCAATATTTTATCAAATCATTCAAAAAAAAATAAAAAATTTGCAAATCATTTCCTCAAGATGCTGTATGGGGAACTATATTTTTTATTTTCGCTTCCTCATAGAGAAAGCTTTGAGGAAGCAATTTTCAAATTTCAATTTGCAGCGTTTTTTTTATTTGCATTTAAACTATATGATTTTCGACAACTTTTCTAAAAAGTAAAGAGCAAGTACAGACTTATAAGCAATATTTTGAAAAAAATTTGCAGAAATTAGAGCGGTTGGACGATTTTTCAAAAAACTCAGATTTTCGTAAAATTCGATAAATCATCAAATTTATACCGTTCAACTGATATTTCCCAAACTCAATACCAACCGTCCTATTATTATGATACTCTATTTATAGCAAAAAAAAATTAGTAATAAATCTTAAAATTTGCGGAAGTTAGAGCGTCGACACCCTTTTTTTGAAAATTTCAAAATGTCGTAGAATTCGTATTTTTCTAGCAATTCCAACAAAATTCTCGGAGAATGAAAAGAACGTGAGTTCTGTAGCTCAACCCGTTCTTGAGTTATGAACGTTTGAATTGTACAGTGCCAGGACCTGAATACACACGAACACACATCCGGACCTTTTTGCTAGATATGATTTTTTGATGTTTTGGGACATTTTAAGCACATTGAATATTGAAAACTGGAAGAAAAAAAAAACATTTTCACTGTCACATAGCTTCAAAAATTGTTCTTCGTCATGGGGAAAGAATTCCTTTAGAATTATCAAATTTTTTATGGCCCTGGAATCCACGATCATCCGGCAAGTAAATTTTACCATCAGTTTTTCACAAATTTCACGAAATCATCAATTTTTCGAGCTTTCATTAAAATCTCCCCTTGAAAAACTGTTTCGTGATTATTTCAGACTTACTCCAAAAGCCGAGAAGCCAAAAATCAAGAGAATGAAGTTGAAAAAGTCGCAAAGGAACATGTAAGCGTAAACGTTAGTTTTTTCTTTGCCCTCTGAGCTGAGGATGTTGTCGAAGAATATTTTAGCTGGTTCCCAATATTTCATGGCTCTGAAAAAAAAAAGAGAGAAAAATGAAAATTGCGGAAAAACGAAGCGAGTGAATTTGTTTATTGTAAGTTTCTCAGAATGTAATATAAAGTCGCAAAGCTTACGTCATGTGTACAGTTTTTTTGAAATTCTGATCGCAAGGATTCGTTTCGGTGGACTGGACGACGACGAGCCTCTCGTTCGAGTCCGTGGTTTGCTCGTTCTTCGGGACCTCGCTCTCGTCCTCAGCGTTCAAACTTTCTCGCTTCGTGCTCGTGGCTTCATTTTCCGTTTGGTTGCTGTTTTTTTTTAAAATGTTAAAAAAATCATTGGTAAATATTTTTCTGCAAAGGAAAATATTTTTTATGCGAAAGTAATTAACTCACTTGGTTTCCTCGTTTTGCCAATGGAATCGAGCTGGCTCGCCTCCGCCTTCGTGTCCATCCTCGTTCCTCGTCTTCATTGTCAGACTCGAGGGTATGATTTTTCTCGGTTTCACAGGCGCAGTCCATTGTCCAAGAGACTTGAGCATGAACCTGTGAATAGTTGCGAAATCAAATTGACGAAAGTGAGTTCTCTTTGCGATGCCTCGTTGGCTGGGTCTGTCAGACCCCCGGCAAAGAGTTCTAAGTTTCGGTTAAATAAAATCGATGATTTACCTGTGGAAGAAAATCATGAGGAGGAGCCAGAGATCCCACAGAGCGTAGTTGGCTTTTTTTTCAATGCCCAAAATTCTAGGAGGGAAAAGTGGATGATTCGGTGAAATTTGATTCCAGAGGATGAACTCGAATTGAAAAATACACTTGACGATTACGATTATCTGTGGAGAACGAAAAACCCGTAAGAAAATCGAAATCGAAGCGATGGTTTGAAAATATTTAATTTTCCAGGAACAAGTGAAACGATTGAAAAATCGTTTTTAATGAAATTTAATTTTCTTCTGAAAATATTAATGATCCAACAAGTTATCGACGATCTCGTGAGGCACTTTTTAACTAACGGTGTATCTTCACGATTCCGACCCCTCCCTCCCTCCCTCCCGGTCCATCCGAAAGTAACGAAAGCAAACTTTTCTAGAACGGGGTGTAACGTCGGCTTAAAAACGACCCCCTCGTTCGACCCTTTTTTTTAAAATCCTTTTACCACGTTTTTCACTACTTTTTTGACTTGAAGCTAAATTGTCCCAGGCTCGCGTGATCCTGCATTAAAAAACGAAAATAATGAGCCCAAGTTGAACCCTCTTTGTTAAATTTTGTCAGAGATATGAATTTTTATGAATAGTCAACAAAAAAATCAAGATTACCGTTCCAGAGGCAAGAAAATATATTTCATTTTGTTTTCTGAATTTTGAAATGAAAAAAATGAAAAACTTACTTCCGTGTAGGCGATGAGCGTGACCCAAAAAGTTTTGGACGGTCTAGGAATAGTGAGAGAGCCCCAGAAAAAAACCATGAGAGGCAATGGGATGGAAATGACCGAGGCGTTTTTAACGTGATGCAGAAAAACCATGAAGTAGCACATGAAGGAGGAATGTGCGAGGATTCCGAACCAAATGGAAGCTGCGAGTTGAATGATGGGCGGTTGGTCAACCTCCGAGAGTTCTTCGAAAGGTTCGCCTTCCTCCTTCTCGGCTTGAGGTTGAACCTGAGTTTGGCCAATAATCGAGCTGTCGGAAAAGGAGAATAAATAAATGAGATAAAATGAGTGGAGTGTGGAAAGAGAAGAACGGACAATGTTTACGACGAAGAAAAAACCACGAAAGCACACTGAAAGCTCAGCTCGGTTGCCGGGCGAGAAGACACGAGACCTGTAAATCATTTACAATGGAAAAGTGTACCTGAAAAAAATTTGTGATGATAAAAATAAAGAAAAATGGAAAAATGTAAGAAAAATTGAAAAATTAAACGTTCGAAGAGATTTTTCTTTCGTTTCGTGACTCATGCGAGGATTGGCGTGCGTTGCGAGCGTGTCAAGCGACTCAGTCTGTGAAATTCGTTACATTTTATTGCGAAAACCATAAATTGTGATATCATTATTTTCTTTTTTCTCTTTTTTTTCGTGTTCGGGTTGGATTTTTTTTTTTTTTTTTTTGCTTTTACTGTCTCAATGAGCTGAGATTGTACCTGGAGGAGGACACGTCCAATCCTCGCTCCAAACTCGGCGCCAGTATTCGGATGTGTGGCACTGTCAGCGAGCTCTCCTTCCTAGCACAGACGATTTTCTTTTTGTTTGAATTTTGCTGGTTATTAGAACTCTTTGGATTGGTCACTCGGTCGTGGAAACGATTTTACATTGTATTGTTAGGATGGGAAGGGAAAGGAACTTACTCACTCTTCTGTCTGGTAAATTCAAGGTTGCGCTTGAGGTATTTTTGGAACCAGGAAGTCACGACCTTGTCTCTGGGGAGCAGGAAGAATTGAGGATTCGTTTGTAATCTCATCGGAAATGCATTTTATGGATCAAGAATGAACTTGACATTTTTCTCGGCCAAAAATTTCATCAGCTGAATAAAAACAAGTTTTTTTTCAATCGTTTCTTCGTTGCAAATCAATTTTTGCAAAATTCCACGATAGAAACGATTTATTCTTGATCCAGAAATTCTGTAATTTGCAATAAAAACATGTTCGACGACGAGGGTTTTCGGAAAAGGGGCCTGGGTCGGAAAAAAATAATAGGAATCTACTGGCTCGCCTACGAGTTCTAGAAAAGCTTGAAAAAGCGTTAATCCCACCTTTTTGAATGTTTGGTTGATGGACCAGGTTGTTGGCTACTGTCCAGGCTGTCCTCCGTACTATCCTCGGAGTCAGATCTATCAGAGCAAGCACGTAAACTACAAAATCTAAAGGCAGTTGGCACAAAAAATGTAAAAAAAAATCCCTAAAGGACTAGCAAAAATCCGAGCGTCTCAAATTTTCAAGATCGATTGGAAGCGACGTATATTTTTCTTTTGTTTAGAAAATCGTGACAAACCCGTTGGCAGAAAGCGCCCGGTTCCCGCATCCTCCGAGAGTCTTTTCTTCTCCCGCGTGATCGCGAAACGACTTTCTTGCTTTTCTGTACTCTCGACTCAAAAGCTTATTATTCAGGCTCTACTTTTACGTGAACTGCGTGATAAAGATTCTTTTTCTTCTAATTTATTTACTTCTAACGGGGGAGGGAGGGAATTGCGTGGCTGTTTATTCTCATGGATTTTCTCACCTCTGTTTCATCATCGGTATCGGTTGCCAAATTTGATTTATTCCCAGGCGGGTGCCCATTCTAAAATCTGGTTTCGCCTGTTGAAAGATAAAAAAATAAAGAGGAAATACAGACTTGTTTTTTTTTCAAAAAACTCGGATTTTCGTAAAATTCGAAAAATCATTAAATTTCAACCGCACAACCGATATTTCCCAAATTCAATACCAACCTTCCTATTGTCATACTCTATTATTAAAAAAAAATTTTTTTTTGAAAATTTCAAAATGCCGCAAAATTTTTCGTAGCAATTGCAACAAAATTCCCAGAGCTTTACAAATTTCAACGTCGCACAGCTTCCGCATTGAGGAAGCAACATTTTTTTTCTCGGAATAAAAAGAAACAGGAAAAATGTGCCTCGCAGCCTTTTCGTCATCGCCGACTTTTTGGATTTTTTAATCTTTGAAATTTCTCGCTTTGTCAACATTTTTTTTACTTGCCTTCAAAATTTTTTTTTCCTTGGAAAGAACTTTACGGATGTATCTGTAGTCTCGGGAGAATCTGTTGAGGTATTTCGTCATGGAAACCATCGTACTGTTGACCATGACGAGGACGAATTTGAAGTAAGTGAAGAAGGAGACTTTTTTCTTTTTCTCTCCGTCGCCTTCGTCCTCCTCGTCGTCCTCGTGTCCGTCTTTATCTTTTGCATCGTCGTCTTTGACGATGGCATCGTCGTCGGTTTTTTTACTCGGTTGATCGGTCAGCCGTTCGCCCAGGACCGAGTCGACTGGGCTTTTGGCGAGATCCTGACTCTTCAACTCTCGCTCGACGTCCTCTACGTCCTCGGAGTCGAGGCTCGCAGCGTCTCGGACCTGAACGATTTTCCAAAAAGTCTGGTAAGTTTTAAAAATTCAAGAAAAATTTGGAAAAACAAAAAAAAAACAAAATTTAGGGAAAATTGAAAATCGCATGATAATTATTACGATAATTAGATAGCGATAGCTGAAAACGTTGGTTGCGTTTTACATCGAAACAGCAGTCGTCTACGAAAAGCGTGCGTTACGTATTGCAGTATTTTTTTTTTTTTTTTATCTTTTCAGTTTGTCTGTTTGTTTTTCTTTCAATAATTCGATTCGATTGGATCAAGTTGCGTCGAATAAATAGCTGGATAGGGAATGAGGTACGCAAAGTCATATTTTCTCGGCAGGCAAACCGGGAAATCGAGTCTGAAGAGAAAAAACTCGAGATGGACGGATTTTGCTTGCTGGCGAAAATGTTTACGTGGAAGGAAAACGAACGAAGAACGAGAGTACACAAAATTCATCCACCAGCTGCGTAAACAGAAAAAAATCAGAGTACCTGGTTGCAAAATGAAAAAAAAAAACAAAAAAAAACGTTTTTAAGGGCAACGATTACCAGCGAGCGATCCGGGTGTGTGACAACCTTTGATTATTTTTTTCGAAAAAGCCCGAAAATGAACGAGTGACATGAACGAACGAAAAATTAAGGGGCTACGGACGCAGATTTTCCAAAAACCGATCTTTTCGAAATTCTCTTACAAATTAGCCACTTTCGGAAAATTGAGAAAACTCTTTTTCCTTCAAGCCAAAAAAAAAAAAAAAAAACAACTGCTTGAAAAAATATTTTCCATTTTCAAAAAAGCTCGATTTTTGGATCATCGCAGTTACTCTACGAATACGACATTAAGGAGCTTGACTACATACGACAATATGATAAGAATTTTATAAAATTTGGTAATAACATTCTTTAGCATCAAATACGATGACACAATTTTTTTCAAATGTTTCGTCTACACAGTTGTCGAATAATTGGACTTTGCAATATGCAAAAAATATACCAATATATATCTGAATCCTATGCTTATGCATGTAAACTCTAGTGTTCAATAATTCGAAAACTATGAACAAGAAAAATGTTAAAAAATGAGTACATTAACATTTAATACTAAAGAATATACTCACCGAATTTCATTAAATTCTATAATCATTTAAAATTTTCTTATGCTTTTAACATGGCAACGTTGTTGTGTATAGCCAACCTCCTTAATAGGAAGAAATAAATAATTAGCGATAGAGAGTCGAGGAGAAAGCGTTGATACTGATATTAATCGAGATGTTTTGCTGTTGGTCTTGGTTGTTTGAATGCTCTGCTGTTAGGGCATGCAGGCTTAAGGGGGACAGGGAATCTCACATCGGTAGCCGCGGCAGTGTCGGTTTCGGAACGTGCGCTGAGGTAGGACATGGATGATTTCTTGCGGGTCAGCGGCACGCTCTGACGTCGAAGCCGAAGAGCGTCCTTTTGTGTTCCTCCGTACATCGCGACGTGGGTCGCTATCTCTATGTCAGTCTTAATCAGTGTTGTCATCAGCTGCAAATCCATTTACTCAAGATAAAAAAAGTTTTTCGTCCACTTTTTTTTAGTGTTTTTTGTATTTTTTTTTTTTTTTTTGTATTTTTTTTTACGACGAACCATCAGGGACTGGAATTGGTTATTGCTCTCGACTGTTCCTGTATTTTTTCAAAACTGAGAGAAAAATGACGAGCACGGAAGCTTCGTGCAGATTGCAAATGATTTTTTTGGAGTGGCTGTTTCCAGGGAATTATTGAATTTTCATTAATGAAGATCGATGAGCGTGTGTGTGTGACTTTTGAAACGATAGAAAAATATGATGGTTTTTGTTGTTGTTGTTGTTGTTGTTGTTGTTGAAATTCTAAATCCACACGTGCAGGAAAACGGCCGGTTTTTATGTCCTGCATTCGGGAGGAATTTAGCCAGGCAACGAAAAACTTTAATAGAAGAATTCTGGATCAAGTATACGAGTTTTCATCGTTGGGGGATAAACAAAATAATGAATTTTCGGACTAAACTGACCTCGGCGACTGTCATCCTTCGTCCTTTTGCTTGCTGGTAACGAATTCGCTCTTCTTCCTCGCGCTTGTCGTCCAGGTCCGGTACCAGATGGTCGGTAACGTCGTCGTCGTCGAGATCGTCGAACATGTAATAATCGCCGGATCTGACAGCTGTACGAAAACGAGAAGCTCCGATTATTCGAGAATCAAACATTTTTCGACACGCAACGACAACACGAATATCCATGGGGAAAAGCATGCTTCGGGAATCCAATTTTCAGGCTCACCATTTATCTCAAACACCATTCGCATTCGATTTTTATTTTTACAAGAAATTATTCATCGGCATTTCGATCTAATGGAAAATTGGAGAGAAACGTTTGGTTCAGGAAACAATTATTTAATTTAGCTCATCAACTAATTAATTATTAATCAACCAATCGATACCAATAATTAATAAATTAATCAATTATCAATTCGTTGATAAAATAATTATTAATTGACAATGTTTATTGATTTGGTTAGTAAATAATTAAGGGGTATATACAGTTTAGTCGATAAAAAAAAAAAAATTTGCATAGATCAACGTTTTCGTGGGATAACTTTTGGCCACGGGTTAGTCTTCTAGGATCGAAGCTGCGGGACAAATAAAAACAATGAAATGAGAAAAAAAATCATGAAGAATTACCATCTCTGTTGGTCTCTGGCAGACGATGTTTGTACAACGGTCGATCTCTTGGAAAGAGCGAATCTAACAGACACACACAAACACACACAGACCGACACGATAACGTGAAAGATGAAAAAATAAAATTAACGATTAAAATATAAAAAAATTGGATCAACGAAAAATTCGCAAGTGAGGAATTCTCTCGGGAAGAGGAGAACGAGGAGGAGGCGGCTCGAGTCGAGAATATACATATCAACAGTTTCTTTGTACACATTTGGGCGAGACCGTTTCGTTGAACGAAATACTGAATACGGAACGAAAAATCGTGGCTGAAAAAAGAATCGTTGGAAAAAAAAGAAAGAAAGAAAAGAACAAAAAAAAAATTGCATCGAAATTAATTGCACGAGGATTCGCATGTTCCACATTTTTGTCAGACTTTTTCGAGCGTTTACTTTTTTTCAACTCGATAAATGTACGAAATCGTGGATTTGTCTCGTCTATTAAATCAGCCCGAAGAAAATGTGGCCACACACCAATTTCCCACAAAATATTTATTCCTCCGCATACCAAAGTCGAAGAAGAAATGGAAACGAAATCGTAGACTGAAAAGATTAAGGTTGAAAAAAAAAAAAAAAAAAAAACAAAAAGAAAAGAGAAAAGTAAATGGGAAAAGATGGTCGGTGCGTACTAATATCGAAGATCGGCGTGTTGCAAGCTTATGTACATGAGAACACGGTCAACAAGAGGCGACGTAGTGTTTCATTGGACCGGAAGAAGATGGATCAAGATCGTCTTCCAAGATTTCATGTTACATGTGTGATGTGAGAGCGGTGATCGCGAGGTGGTAGAAATAATGGAAGCCCTTGGAGTGTGAAGTTCGGAGAGCCATGGGCCGCCGGTGTAGCTCGATAATCTGCGATGTCCGCGACTGGAGAAACTGGCGCGATGTCGTGCTCGGGAGCGATCATAGGGCGGAGGTGAGAAGACTGGGAAAGTCTCATCGGGCGAAGGTCCTCGAGGGTTGAGTTCGCTGCTGGGCGGTGAGCCGAAGGAGATCCTGGTGGGTTCGAGGTAAGCCTCGAGGCTGACCGTCATGATAGCGGAATTGGGTGACGGGGCTTGGAGAAGGGAAGCGGCTCGAGGGGTGAGGGGAGGAAGATCGTCGTCGACGACTCTGTCAATATTTGAGTTTCTGTGGAGGGCGGCTTCCTGGGGCTCGTCGTCGCCGTCGTCGTCGTCGTCGTCGTCGTCGTCGTCCTCATCGATGGGGGTCCTGTAGCCTTGAGGGGGAGTATGACCACCGGAAGAGGCGCAGGTGCTCGCGCTTGACGCTCGGGCCAACGGTGCCTCTCCTTAATGTTTTTTTTTGTTTTTTTTTTTTTGTTTTTTTTTCGAATCCGGGGCAGGCATTGCGAATGGACACAGACAGACAGAGGATAATTCATGAGGGGGCAAGATTTTCGCCGATTGGGACTGCTTTTTTTTTTTTTTTTGGTTTTTTTGGGACACAGGATTCTTGCTCAATCAAGTGAATATCGATGGAAAGTTTTCGTTTGTTTTCTACGGACATTGCTGTTGACGAACTTACCGATTTTATGGGTCGCTGGTTCTCTGTAACTTGGACCCTGGATCCTCTGCTGGTCCGCTTTGATTTTGTCCATTTTGAACTTGAGTTTTTGCAACACTGCTTTCTCCACGTTTTCCTGGTACTCGATCCGCTTTCGGTGCAGATCCTGGAGCAACTCCGCTCCTCGGGAAGCCAAAATACTCATCGCTTTCGTTTCGTCCACTATGTGGAAGAAATAATAACTCTTGAAGAGACGCTTCTGGATTAGGAGACACGTGAAACACAGCCCGTCCCACACCATCCCAATGTCCTCCCTTTGAACCTCGCAAAACGTCTCCTTGCCATCGATATCCATTCCGGAACCTTGGAACTTGTTCAAACACGCTATTCCCAGCAGTTGGATCAACCAACAGACCGAAGATTCCATCTGCAATCGAACCCCGAAATTTTATTCCTCGGAAAAATTGTTTTTCATGTTAATTCTCGAATAACTCGATAATTTTCAAGTTTAGGACGAGAGTGAAGAGGACTAAACTTGTAGATTATTGAATTCTCTACAACTTTTACTCCGAGCCTTTTCACCCTGCGATCGATATTTAGCGAATTAAAGCCGACGACGCCAGCGACGAAATTGAATTATCGCATTTTTTCGGTTATCGTTAGTTCTACGACAAAACAAAACTGAATCAATCTTGTAGGAAATTAAATTCTCCACAATTTTCATCTCCGCAATTTTTCTCCTAAAATCAATATTCAAGGCGCAATATCGAAAAGTCGCAGTTACCTGCTTGAGAAATACGCAACCGACGCCCTGAAGAATCGCTTTGAAGAAAATGACGATGACGCTGTAGCCGATCAACAGGTTCCACCACTTGAGAATCGTTTTTATAGGCCTAAGATAAAAGTCGCTTCCTTGCCAGAGAAAAATGAAGGCGCCGATCAAGTAGCCCAAGGAAAATATGTTGGTGCGCTGGGTACCAGCCAAAAACATAATGGAGAGAGTGAGCCACATGAAGCTCATCATGCTGGCCCTTTTGACAACGTCCAGCCAAGAATGTATGTGCGAAACGTAATCCTTTACCGGATTGACGAAATTCGGTTTTTCCATTTCTTGGAAAACGGAATAATTGTGACCGGCGATAAATTCTTCACCGGTTGTTCGCGTGCGTGCTTCGATTCGGAACACCAGACTCTGACGTACGATCATCAACAGGAGAATAAAGTCACAAATTAATTTTTCTGGGCTTGGCGGGTATTCCGGGTCGGGAAAGTACATCCAATCCTGTAGCCTTCTGAGGGTATCCAAACCGGAAGGATCCACGATGCTCCAGGGATAATCTGTAGCGAGAAAAAATCGTATTTTCAACGTAATGAAAATCCCTTAAATGTCCATCGGGATCTCCGAGACGACGAGGTAGGTTTTTCGTCAAAAATAAAATAAAGATCGACTATCAAAGAAGAAAACTCACTTATGCACAGCCAGGTTGGCGGCGCGACGACAAACGCGTACTGAAGGGGAAGCACGACGATAGCAAAAATACGAAAAAAAGGCCAAGCCCTCGCGACGGTTGTTCTCTTCATAGAAAAAAGTACAAGCAGCCAAATCCCATAAAGAACGGAATAGAAATCGAGTCTCGTGCCGATGAGAGCGACCACTCCTATCAGGCAAAACTCCAGGCCAAATTTGTAAAATCCATAATTAAACAAAAACTTGAGACACTCGGGAATTCCCTTGTCGGCGTCGGCTCTCGTGATTTTTGGGAACATCACCAGTGGCGTCTCCAACGGTTCGCCTCTTCCGTGTCGATGAAAACACTGCCGAATTACTATTATCGCGCGTAACGTAGTTATCGTCACCATGGCGATGTATCCTTTGAGCAAGTACGGCAATTCTCCAGTTTTTGCTTTGTCCATTCCGATCCACTTGGCGATATTGTACGTTGTTACGTTTTCCGTTCCATTAGCGTCGGTTCTCTGCAACCAAAAAAAAAACATTTACCGACCGATCGTGTTCCCGCGTCGTTATTTCTAGAACTTGGGGTTTAAAACAGCTTTCCACAAAAATCACTCGATCGAAAATATTCAACGGACAAAACGGCGAGCTCTAAAATATTCTCAACATCGAAAAATCGTGACGTATTTAATAAAAATTGGAGAATTATCGTTGTAGCTATGCAAAATGACATCAAGTTTGCAACGTTTCAATATTTTTTTGCAATTTTCAATATTTTTCAAATTTCATTTCGAAATTGTGAAATTTTTTTTGGAGAATAAATATTTTTCGCTTTTTTTTCGGTAAAAAAATAGATGGAAAAATTCTGACGGTCGGTTGTTTCGAATGAAACGACGATTAATCGTGGGAATTGGATAAAATGGATAAAATGGATAAAATGGATAAAATGGATACAATGGTTTGGAATTGAAAAAAGGAGGAAATCTTACCGAGCAATTGACCTGCCAATTGTCATGAACGATGTACTCGATCTGATACAACATTTTGGCGACCATGAGAATGGCGATCATGCCAGCCATCGCGTTTATCGCGGTGATTTGTACACTCCGTTGAAAATTGATAGCGACTACGACGGCGATTACGAAAAATAAGTTGATTGCGCAGACCTGAGTGAAAATCAATTTTTCAATCAATGTTTATGAGTTTCTTTACTTTTTTCATTCGAAATGTTCATCTTTGAAACTCACGTCCTTGATGCACAGCAAAATGAAGGCAATGAATATTATTTTCTGCATGTGGATCTCGAGGATCAACCAGAGCCAGTTGTAAAAGTTTTTCACGTGGCCGATAGTCTTGCGAAAAAGTGCGATTCTCTCCATTTTCGACATATCTGCAAAGTCCACGTCGATACAATTATTTCTTTCGCATGGAAAAAGCGATATTTATCGAGCGATTTATCGTTTATTACGTTTCAACTGCTTGAGCGTATAAATGGTAGTTTTTCCGTTGTTTTCAGGGAGAATTACCTCCGCCGAGCTCGTAGAAACGATTGGCACAGAGCTAGAGTAGCCCAAGCTCCCGCGTCTCGAGACCATGTCGACTCTGCAAAGTTTACCACGTTTTCTTTCCAACCCCTTTGATTTTTTTTTTACAGTATCGATCAGCAACGAGAAATAAACTCACCCGATCCTCTCGAGGTTTGTAATTTCGAGAAAATCCTCGTGGAAATAATGAATTTGCAAAACTGTCACAATGACGAAAAACGTTGGAGTGAGAAGCCGCACGAAGAGCTCTTTCGTTTTGTAGGTTTCGAGCCCGATGTCCATTTGCCTGGAAATAAATTTAAAAAATAAAAAAAAAACCAAAAAAACACGAGAAAACCCAAAATTAAGGGCTGATTTCTGGGATTTAAACTTTTCTCACAGAGCTTCGTCGATGCCGAGACGAGTCCAGTAGCCAGGAAAATTACTGAATTGATAAGTATAAACGAGAATTAACATCGCGACCGAGTAGGCAATGACGGTTATCCAAAAACCGTACATCATTTTTCTCCAGGCTGTCCAGGAGATCTGTAAGCATGAAAAATGGTTTTTGCCTTCACGAGAGATCGTTACCGACGGTTGAAAAATTTTTAAATCTAAAAAATCTATCCATTTGGATAAAAATTGTTCTTTTTTTTCATAAACAAATGATTTTTCACCTGGAAAGTAATGACGAAGACGAGAAAGAGTGACATGTAAATAATCCGAAAGACGGTCATTCGTTCGCCGGTGATTCCGCTAGTGAAAAGCATCACGGCGACAATGGCGATCCAAAATTTGATTAAAAGTTTTTTCACAACTCGTCCAACGTCCTTCATGAATTGGCTCTTTATTTCGGGAGTTTCTTTGTTCATGGCGGTCGTGGCGGTGGAAACAGAGACGTGAAGAGGGGCGACCATGTCTCTCATGGCCGATGTCCTTTTTCGAGACTGTCTCTCGGCCATGTACTGCCTCATCGTGATCCAGAACATCGTCATGAATGCGCACTGCAATGTAAAACCGATTAGATAGTCGAGTCTAAACCGCGGGGACCAGTTAAACGTGCAATTTCGTTGATTTAACAAACTTTGACGATTTGATGCCAACTGGGAACTGGATTCGGTCCGAAAGGCTTGCTGAATCCTATTTCGGCCATTCTTATGTCGTGAAACTCGGTCGGCAGCTCATCCTCCGTCAAGTTCATACTGTAAATGTATCCGACGAGCAACAAAAGGGTCGAATAAAAAACTATGAACGGTGAACACTTCATCATCGAACTTCTCTTGTTCGGTACCATCCACAGTACCAACGCCCACATCAATAAAATGAACGTCGTCCAGCTGTGGTACATTATGCTCCATGTCTACGAATCCAAAAAGCACATATTTCAATCAATTTTCGAATAATCTTCATTTTTTATTCTCCATTCACTCGTCGAGATTTGCTTTTCCCTCTGTTTACTTGCCATCATTATAATATTGGTTGCTAAGTAGGAAGAATTTACTATCAACTGGAATATCGAGTAAACTGCCATAATGACTTGTTCGACTATTCCGGGAGCGTGGTCCGGAGCTTCTGAAAATCGAAACGACAAGAATTTTGAAAAATTCATTCAGTCAGGCGAACGTTATTTAATGAGATATTTAATTAATAATTCAATTTAGAAATAATTTAGTTAAATTAATAATTTCATTAAAATTCAATAAGAAATGTTAATTTAATGCCATTTTTTTTTTTTAAACAATTTTTGTTGTAAGAATATATCATTGTAATTTAAATTAATTCGATTGAATAAAAAATTTTAATGAAAAATAGAATTATTTTATTAAAAATAAAAAAGTTAAATATAATTTTTTAAATAAATAAATTTATTTAATTCAAGATCAAGGCTTTGACCAACTTTTTGCCTTTGTAATTCGAGAATATCCAAATTTTTGATAATTTTCCTATATTTATTTTGGAAAAAGTTTGCTTCTTGAAAATTTTAAATTATTTCATGGCTTCTCGACGTATATTTACCTTCGCTGAGAGACTGCAACTGGATGCTGTCGTCGTTGTGACCATCCTGGACGATGACACTGCCCGTTGAATCTTGCAGCAGACCATTGCGCCCAGAACCGAAACGCATGAGCTACAACGATGCGAAAAAAGTATGAAATTTCTTGCAGAAGTGCGTCGGCATTTTTAAACTATTTCCACACCCTAGAGCGATCGATTATTGTTTACAGTGATGAAGAATGTGAGAAAATACGTTTCTACGAGTGAGAATGTGTAACGACAACAGTTTCATTTCGTTTTTATTCATGCAAAGCCGGATGCACGTGTAGGAAAATAAAGAAATCTACAGTAGTGCGAAACGAAGGTGCCGATGGAATCGAACGAACGAGCAAAATCCAATTATTCGATTGACAATAAACCAACAAATTTAAATAATTCTCGGTGCAAAATTGCCAATTTTTCATTCATCCAGAAGGAAATAACTCGCTGAGAATTATCACTTATTCGTTCACCGGAACCTCAATTGTACATAGAAAATTCGATTTTGCTCATTGAACGAAATTAGCGACGATTTACCTTCACCGGGTGTGTTGTTAACGCGACAGTTCTCTCGTCACTTAAATTTCTTTCTCTCTATAATTAGAAAAAAAATCTAGCGAATCGTTTAAACGTTTCTCGTTATAATTAAGTGTCTCGCTACTACAGGGTGTTTCAAAAATAACCCCAAATATTCCTTTGCCACCTAAAAAAATGATAAAATGGGAAAACTTTTCGAAATTCTCGAAAATTAATCGTTTTTAAAATCAAAAATATAATTTTTCGCTGACGACACTCAATTTTATGGATTGAAGGCGATCCATCACTTGCTCGGTCGGTAAAAATCCCCGTACACGTTTTTTTTTCTCTTTCTGAAGAGACTGAAAATTTAAAGAAAAATATTATTTACACGTTGTTCCCATTTCAGCAGAGAAAAAATTGTAACTTTTCGTTTTCTCAAAATGTGAAGGCTCTCTGGGAAAAGCGTGTATCTATACGTTTTTGGTTTTCTCTCTCGTACTCGCGCGAGAGAGCCTTCACATTTTGAGAAAACGAAAAGTTACAATATTTTCTCTGCTGAAATGGGAACAACGTGTAAATAATATTTTTCTTTAAATTTTCAGTCTCTTAAAAAAGAGAAAAAAAAACGTGTAGGGGGATTTTTACCGACCGAGCAAGTGGTAGATCGCCTTAAGGGATAGACTACAAAGTGGCAATGTCCCATTACCAAATATATAACGTTAGAATGTAGCGAATTAGCAGAGAAAGATTTTCATACGTACGGGAGTCGTTTCGTCAGGCTGAAACGATGCTGGCACGGTTGGCTTCTAGAACAATTGTTTTTGCCAAACTAAAAAATGATACTGCTGCGATAAACGGTAAACGATAAAGGGTAAACCAGAAAACGGTAGGGATTGTTATAAAATCGTCGGCAGACGAAGGGAATAATAAAAATGAAAAAACGGAGTAAAACTTGGAGACGATAACGAAACCAGGCGAGAGCAAGCTGTAGAAAAATTTCATTAGACATCGAGCAGGTGCATCGTCAATAAATAAAACATTTAAAAAAATGAATTAAAACGCCATTCGCCATTCGATAAATTCTTACGCGGGCTTTTCTTTTCGCCGATTGCCATCTCTGTGAGGGAGTTCTTCGTCTTATGGAAACGTGACGCGACAGCGACGTGTCCAGATTCGTCAATTTTCCGCTCAGCCTCGTGTGTTGCTTGGGCTGTAAGCTCGTCAATGTTAGTCACAAGCGTTTTCATTTCTTCTTTACATTATTTCTTCGAGAGAGTTATTCGAGCGGAGAAAATCAAGAAAATGTCAAATCACCGATGCCAGCGGATGGTTATTGCGATGGATTTTGTTAGTAACAAAACGAGTCCCTCGGTAACGAAGGACTCATTCATTTATGGCGTTATGATTAATTACAATTCGGTCGAAATCTCGTTAATTAAATCTCCACACGCAACGGAGGGTTGGCTCTCGGGAGCTTAATAGATTTAAGGGGTTACGCTACTGTGCCGACCAAAGAGATTAAGATTCCACAAAAATTTTCAACACAATTTCATGTTGAAACGTTTTGATAATTGAAGAAATGACGAACGATCTCGTGAACGAGAACTTTTCACGTTGGGAGGTCAAGGGCGTACGCGATTTCGGCCGAACGGTGGATCCGAAGCAAAAAAAAAAAAAAAAACCGAAAACTCGAACTAGCTTTAATTTTGAAAATTAACAAAAAAAAAACGTTTTTCAATTTTTTTTCCAATTTCCACAGAAAAAAAAAGCCATTGTTGTTAATAACTGTTGGAAATTTCGAGCCAATCCGTTGATTCTCCCCTTCGAGTACGCACTGGGTCATCTCGACCCCAACAATTTTTTCTCACCGATTGTTTTGGCATTGAAATGTTGTTTTCGTCAAAAAATTAAATTTAAAAAACGTCTCTACGAATAATAAAAAAAACAAAAATGCTCATTTTCGAAACTCCGATTGCCACAAACCGACGAAGCATAGAAAGATCGACGAGAGACTCTCGAAATTTCAAAGTTTACGCAAACACTTCTCGACGGAATAAAAATGAAAAAAGAATTTTTTGTTATTTTGCACAGTAGCGTATCACCTTGAATGGAATTCGAGCGAGAGTTAGAATTTTGAATATTCGAGTCTCACCGGTTTTCTGAACAAGTACCGCGACTGAAGGGCCAAAACGTAATAGAGCCAAAAAAGACCAAGGGCGTGACTGTAGCTGGTCCACTCGGAAGAAGAATCGACGTAGTCGACGTAACGAGGATCCGAGCAGTTGCTCGTGTAGTAAGGGTCCAGGGCAAAGTAACGGGCCCAAGTGCTGTTTATCGGGACGAATTGTTGGGACCACTGGTTCTGATAAGCCATTAGAACGAGAATATGTACGACGACGACTGGCATGACGAAACGGCAGAGAAGCGCAAAACCTTTTCGCAATTCTCGATGACAGGCCCACCAGGTCGAGGCACCGATGAATATTACAAAGTAAAAAGCGCCCTCGACCGAGGGAGTCAGCGAGGAAACGCAGCACAAACTTCCCAGCACGACGTACGTCCCAATCGTTCCGAGGAAATTAATTATCTGAAAAAATTATTCCACGTTATTTTCACTTGGATTATTGAGTCTTAACAAACAAACAAAATGTTTACCTTATTGTTGGCATCGTCGTGAGTTTTTTTCGCAGGTGACAGAACTGAGCTTTCGTCGTCGTCTTTTATGGGCTGCCACGTCGTCCGTTTGCAAAATAGATACATAGAGATGGTCGTAGGAAGAGCTATTATTTCCGGCAGTAACCAAAAGAATATTTCCCATACTGTGGCACTGTCCAGTCTCACCAGACCCAAGTGTCTGAATATCATCTCGAGGAAGGTGCACGCCTCGAGAAAATATCCGTATGGGGGTAGCGACAACAATACTATGTGGAACATCAACTGCGTTAGGCTAGTCAGGAAGCTCAGAATTACGCAAGCTTTCAAGTATCCTCCGGTGTGGCCTTTCATCGTTTCGGAGGTGGCAATTGGCACGACCGGAGAGTACAGCATCAGACCCAGATAAACCAGAGACAAGCCGGTTGGTCGCCATATTGCACCTGATTTTACAAACAAACAAATTAATAAACAATCACAAAAAACGAGAAAACAAAAAAAATCGTTTTTTTTTGGCTGGGGGCAGAATTACGGAAAAATATCGATCTTTTCCAAAAAAAATTTCTTCTCAGTGTCCCCTGAATGGTTTTCCAGAGTCTCTCCTCCTGGAAAGGTGCCTCATAAATACGAAAAGGAAATTAAGGGCACAGGAGATTCAGGCAACCCTCCAGCCAGGAAAGGTCAACGAGAAAATATTTTTCATTCCAGAATATTCACGTGACATTTGTTGGCTGATTCCTCACGAGCCTTTCCTTGAAAATGCCCCAAGTCTTTTTCCACTCTCGAGCTGATAATTAAATCTAAGCTGTTTAAGGCACATGTGCGTGTTAATTGCCTCTGAGTGGCAGGAATCGTCTTCCGGTTTCGACCATAATTCGCTCCCGGAAGTCAACAAGAATGTTATTCCAAAAAATGAAAAAAAAATAAAAAAATAATTAAAAAAAACAATTGGCCCAAAATTTCATAGCGCCAGACTTTTCGGTTGAGATCGATTTCGGCGTCGTAGGAAAACAACGCACTTTGGAATTCAGGGAGCACGGTGACCTACTTTTAACCCGCCGGTAGCGCCAGCCAACGACGTCAAAAGGTCACAGACTTTATCGTCCTCTCACAGAGAAAGAGAGACGATGATGGGAGAACGAATCTCCTTATTTTATTTACGTTCTCTATTCATTTTCGATCGATGAGTCATTCTTTTTATACTCAACATTCTACACAGTGAAAAAATAATGATAATAATAATAATGAACTGATCATCGTGAGTAATTCAATTTGAGAAATTAAAATGATTTTAAATCGTCGTTACGATTGAAAATCGAATAATTTTCATGGCCAGCAATGTCAACTTTGCTTCGTGCTATTATTTTTTATTTTTTATTTTTCTATAAACTATAGAGCTTCGGTGAGGCTACTACGTTAACAGCCACGGTGACTTTTCATTAGGTGAATATATGATTCGTGCATATTGCCAAGTGTCGAATAGATTCCTCCGAACAGCAGCTTCTAATTTTGAAACACAAAGTGGCCTCGAGTAGGAGAGACTCCCACCATCGACTTTTGGAACACGAGGAATTCGAATGTCGCGTAACTTCTCAAAAATGTTTGTTTCCCATGGCGTTGAGGTAAATTGATGCTTCCCACTCGTCAAATGAGTGTTAAATTTTTACAAGAGTCCCACCAGGCCAAGTCGAGTCGCACTTGAATAAATTAATTTAAGTAAAAAATAAATAATAATCCTTCGAGTACACACTGGGTCATTTTGACCCGAACCATTTTTTCTCATCGATTGTTTGGCATTCAATGGCAACCAACGTTTTTGCATTTAAGGTATTACTATCACGAAACTACTTTATTTAGGGCTCTTTTTCTACATTTTACATAAACGTTCTTGGCATCAAAACTAACAGTTTTCCCCGCTGAAGAAAAATTTTCTGACGTTTAGAATTTGAGATATTTCATTTCTAATTTATTATTTTTTTTATCTAAACGCGTGTAGAAATTCTAGTCGCGTTTCTTTTGATTTTTTTCTTGCAACTTTTTGACGAAACGAGACTTCACACGCGATTAGATGGGAAAATTAAAAAATGGGAAATGAAACATCTCAAATTCTAAACGTCAAAAAACTTTTAGTTTTGGTGCCAAAAACGTTTATACAAAATTTTGGAAGAATCCTAAATAAAGTCGTTTCGTGATTACGTTAATTTTTGTTTTTTTTTTTTCAAAAAATAAATTTAGGGCCATAAAATATGAAGAAAACGATTTGAAAAACGCCTTGGGTCAGATTGACCCAGTATGCACTTGTAAATGGGCTAATGAAATGGGAAATGGAAAAATTCATCACAATTTTAAGATCGATGAAGAATTTTTTTTCTTTAAATTCCAGAGTTTGTAAACTTTCGAGTCGCCGCGACGCGGATCGACAGAAAGTCTTTGGTAATTTTGTCCCATTGCCAAACTATACGCAATTCTGAACGTATCGAATTTTCGGCTGGGCCGGACTTTCAGGAGGATTATCACTCCCTGCTCCAAGAGTCAACGATCGGTTCGAACAATGAAATAACAAAAAAAGGGAAGGAAATTCCGGTCGCTTTGCTATCAGCAAGCCATTTGATCGATTGCATTGTTGAAAAAAGAGCCTCGGCAAGTCGAGCCGGATAAAGTGTTATCTCTCGGCTGTTTATGTGAATAACACGATTCATAGCTACGACTGCGTCTGTTCGCTATGATGTCATACGTTCGTAGCAAAAGGTTCGTCGAGTTTCGTGAAACTTGTTTTGGGAAACATAAAAAGCCGAAAATCGAGATTCTCGTCGTGGCTGACGAAAAATTTCTAGGTGTTAATTCGTTGGAGTCGAAGATGAAAAAACCAGAAATTTTTGGTTAAAATGATTAGTTGCGTAATCACAAAAAGGAATTATAAAAAAAAAAAAAAAAAAATGAACAAGATTGCAAAAACTTACAAGCAGCGAAGGTCACCGGAATGATGACCCTCAAGACCGCAACGTTGAGCCAATACGAGCCCATCTCGTCCAACTTCCCCTCCTATCCTAAAAAAGAGAAAGACGAGCCAACGTTAAACAAAAAACAAACCCATCAAGATTGAAAAACCCATGGAAAAACACCATAAAATGATATAAACGCCATAGGGTATAATAATGGATTGAGAAAAGGGTCGAAGGACTTTGTGTCACGTGAGGGCTAAGTAGCAGGATCGATAAGAAGGATGCAGTAGCCTGCTACCGCAGTCAAACTCGTTCGAGCAACCCACGTATTCGCTTTTTATGCTAAAGTTCAAACTTCTGACCCATTTGGACCCTTGTATCCATAAACCCAAATTTCCCGGACGCAATGCAGCTCGAAGTAACCCTCTGCGGATCCTATGGGTCTTTTTGACCCAGACTACAACTTTTTTCTTCAAAATCTTGTTTTCTAAAACGGTTTTTTTTTTTTTTTAATTTTTTTTTTTCCAGTGACGTATTTGGTAGTAAATTATCAATATTTTATGGCCCTAAATTTATTTTTTTTACGCGAGAACGAAAATTAAATGGGAAAAACATTCCTAGCCATCGAATGCCCAACAATCGGTGATGGAAAATTGTTCGGGTCGAAATGACCCAGTGTGTATACTCGAAAGGTTCAAGTAGAGAATAAATGGAGAGTATTCCAGAATTTTTTCATAATTTTTTTTCTCCAAATAGTGGCAGGACGCAAAAGACCCCATAGAATCCGGGGGGCGGGATTATAAAAATCATACTATCCGCGGCGAATTAAGGTACTAGCATTGGCGAAGCATTTTTCGATTCGAAGGAGACTCTGAGGGCGACGTCACGGTGGAGTTGATTTTAGAACTTGCCAGTGATGAGGCTGCCACGTTAATTAAGAAGGAACCCATTAAAGCGACGAATTTTCTGATGGAAAATCTAATCCCGAGGTGACCGAGAAGATTCTCGTGAAGAAAAAAAAAACGCAACGGTGATAAAATTTCGGACAGGTCACAGGGGTGAGTTTTGTGCTTGTCTGCACGAGACTGAGTGCCGCTCCCACCTTAATTACCGGTCAATTACGACCCTCTTTTTTTTTCTCCTTTCATGCTTATTCTTTTGAAAAACGAACGAGGCGTGGATGGAACCTGAGTGTATCAAGAAATTCATAATAACAAAATATTCTCGACTTGTATGCGTAATGCACTTTGCATTATTTGTCCACGTGCTTTGACCGGTAATGCCTTTTCACGAACTACAGACTGTCCAACAATATCGACACGAAAAAGATGAAAAAATTCAAACCTCGAAATAATACCTAAAACTTCGATTTTCTACGATCGACAAACAAGCAAAAATTTCCATACATAAAAATTAACCTTTTAAGGACGAGAATTTTTACGTTTAAATCGACCTTTTATTTGACACGAAATTTGTGCATAATATTAATGAATTTTCCATGTGATTCTTTCAAAATTTTGTATAAACGTTCTTAGCACAAAAACTAACAGTTTTCTCCTTTGACGAAAAATTTTCTGACCTTTAGAATTTGAGATATTTCATTTTCAATGTTTTATTTTTCCCATCTAAACGCATGTAAATTCAAGTCACGTTTCGTTAAAAAGTTGCAAGAAAAAAAAACACAAAAGAAACGCGACTTTAATTTACACGCGTTTAGATGGGAAAAATAAAAAATTGGAAATTAAATATCTCAAATTCTAAACGGTCAGAAAATTTTTCTTCATAGGAGAAAACTGATAGTTTTGCTGGTGCTAAGAACTTTTATTACAAAATTTTGAAAGAATCCTAAATAAAGTCGTTTTGTGATAGTAATGCATAAACAGATTTCATAAAACGCAGCCACGTTTTCCTCACCGCTTTTTTCCAGCGTGCCTACCGATGCTCCACTGCCGAAACTTCAGAAAATTGCAACGATTACCTCCGGAGAAGAAGAGTCAGATGCGCAATTGAACGCGGTCAGTGACAAAAATTTCCCAATGAAGCCAAATTACATATTCAACAACTGTACTGTTGTTATTAATCATAAGTAAACATCAAAATAAAAAAAAATAAAACGTGACATGTGATTATCTGGTTGTTTCATTATTTCAATTACATTAAAAAACTACTTTTGTTTTCTGAGAGGGGGCTTCACCCCCTGCATCCTCAGCAGGACTCCGTCCTTGCGCACCTTCTACGTCTAGTTAGTGGGACACGTATTCAACGCTAATAAAATTCCGAAATGTTATTCTATTTTACAAAGTATTCCGCATTAAGGGGTTATACGTAGTTGCAAGGCCGAAAAAAATCGTTTTCTTCACGACAATTGAATGTAGTCGTAGCTTTTGACTTTACATCAGCATTTTTTATTTACAAAAATATTTATTGAAACTTAAAAAAAAAAAGGTGTCTGGCGATGAGCGCGAAATCTCCGCTTTGGATTATCGAAAATAAAAAAAAAAACCAAAAAGATTCTTTCAGATAGAGACTCTTTAGACCCGCTTTGCCTCCTCGATACACATTGTACTTTTTGTCTCTTTTCTTTCTAATTTTTCGGCTACATGGTTGTCGAATAATTGGAGTTTACATTATGCAAAAGGTATACCTATATATATCTGAATCCTATGCTTATGCATGTAAACTCTAGTGTTGAATAACTCGAAAACTATGTAGAAGAAAAATGTTGAAATTTTTCAAATTCATTTCAAATTTTCCTATTCTTTTAACATGGCAACAACGTTGTTCTGTAGCAAACCTCATTAAAGTCGAAAACAGAAACAAATAATAATAGTTATAATAAAAATAATAATAATGGTGGGAGTGAAAGCAAAAAAATGGAATGAGGATGGGCACGACCGGAAATGTAGAACACGCGCGATAGTCCGAAATTCCGGTTATGATACAGTCAGGTATGGGTTTGTATACACACGCTAGGGCCAGAGGCGAGGGAAGCAGAGGTTAACTAGATCGAGAGTCAAGAATTTTTCTTTCCCCCGTCCCTGCGAATAATCCTGCGGCCTACCATTAACTCGCCTCATATGAGTTTCTTCTCTTTTTTGTTCATCTTCCGTAACGAAACCCTCGGGCTTTGACTCTTGCTTTTGCCATTTGTATCAATGTGTATAGACACACGTGTATCGCATTTCGGTCGGGTCGATACTCTACCTTCACTTCGGTTCATCATCCCTTTATTATACGCGATAGACTTTTGTGCAGCGTGTAGACAATAACTTACGAACACGCTTCCAGGTTTCTTGGGCTTTAATCTCGATATCTAGCCGTCTCTTTGTTTCCCTCGGACACCGTAAAAAAACACGCCCGCCTCAAACGCGTTCTCGTGACTCGGAGCCCGCGTGCTTTTTTCTCGGTATCGCGCCATGCTTTTGTTTTTCGAACGATTTTTATTCTCAGTGTTTTCAACAGCTTCTTAGAAAGACGCGAGCGTTCTCGCACGGTTATTGAGAAATTGAACGATTTCGTGAGAGTTTTTCGGTCCAAGATTTTATTGCGACCGTTCTAAGATTTTCCAAAACCATTTTTTCGCGAATCAAAAAGTTAATGCACGACAAATAACGAGTGACAATTTTCCGTGCAAGCAAAAGTCTCGAAGCATCAAAGGAAACACGAAGCCCTGATTCGTGGCGTGTGTGGCGTCAATCCTCCCGCGAATAAGCCGCGCCACGAGATTAACAAACACACATGAGACGAGCGCTCAGGATCGTCGTAAAAACGAAGGAGAAAAAAAAAAGCTGGACAAGCGCCACCCCTCGCCATGGCACGTTGCGTGCGACACGCCAAAAGGATTTTTTTATTCAATTAAACGAATGCATCACAATTATCCCGATGAGTTTTGTCAGTCTCGAAATAATCATTTGTTCGAGCACCAAATCGCTACAACCTTTGTCCATGAAATCGCATATATCTATATGACGTAATTCCTTAGTCACTTGTGAATAATTCGCAGAGCGTTGTAAAAGTTTTGCTTGACATTGCAAAGTTCGTCATGCCCCGGAGAACGCAAGTTGTTTAACTTTTCCCACTAGTTTACACGCTTCATGCTAGCAGTGTCCACACATTCGATATCATCGTGACCGGAGGTGAGGCGATACGCAAGGTCGAACTGTTACATACACCGACACGATTCGCCTCCGCGAATTGTCACGATAAATATTGACGATATGAATAGAGCTGGCGCGAAAAAAATAGAAACAGACGCTACCAGCTTGTGCAGCTTTTGACACGTGCCCTTTCCATTGCGAATTAAGGTATTATCATCACGAAACTACTTTATTGAGGGTTCTTTCAAAATTTTGTATCCTCGTTATTGGCAACAAAACTATTAACAGTTTTCTCCGATGAAGAAACATTTTTCGACGTTTACAATTTGAGATATTTTCAATTTTCAATTTTTTATTTTTACCATCTAAACGCGTGTATAAATTCAAGTCACGTTTCGTTGAAAAGTTGCAAGAAAAAAATTTAAAAAAAAAATAAAACTGGAAAGTAAATATTTCAAATTCTAAACGTCGGAAAATGTTTCTTCATCGGAGAAAAACTGTTAGTTTTGGTGCCAAGAACGTTGGAACAACATTTTGAAAGAATCCTAAATAAAGTCGGTTTGTGATAGTAATACGTTGAGACCGGGAAACGATTAGTTCCCATTGTTGGTGACAATCGACTGCAGCGCCCCTTGAAATTTTGACCGGATCTGTCAAACGGTTATTGAGATTTCGCGCACCCCGTAGTGCTGGGGAGCGAGACTACAAAAGTTTCGGGTTTCGGGCAATAAATTCCTCGAGTTCTCCGGTAGTTTTTTTCTCTCCAATTGAAACCCATGGAAAGTTGACTTGACCATTGAAAAATTAACGCAATTATTAATTAAAAATAATAAAAAATAATTAATCAACATTGAATAATTGATTTCGAAAAAAAAAAAAACACTCGGTTTTTGGCATTTCGAGAGGAGGCCCTTAAAAATAATCGGAAAAATGAAAATTGGTTGTATCGTCGCGCCAATAATCCTTAACCCTTCGAGTACACACTGGATCAATTTTCAGTCATCGATTGTTTCGATTTGGTCAAAAAATTAATTCAAGGCCATGTGGATAATTCACTACAAAAAACTTTTCCATACAAACAAACAAAAAAAAACAAAAATGCATAATTACGAGAATACAGCGATTTGAAAAGAGCCACGGGTCGCATTGACCCATAGGTTAAATTCATAAACACCCTTTTTCTCGAGGTTTATTTACATAAACAAAAAAAAAATGTCAACAGAAATAATGACGAACCTTGCGAGCGGTGATCGATGTGCAAATTCAATACATCCTCCGGCAGCAGCTCCTATGGGGGTAGTCTCGTTGACGTAATTTTTCACCGCGGAATTGAGCAACATGCGGACGTCAAGATAATTAAAAAATGAAATTAATAATCCAATTTCGTTGGGTTCGTCAGCAAAACGTATTTTACCGCGATTGCGAATTGTTTCGGTTCGTGGTCCACGCCGCGTTTGATAATTCGCACCGAGACACCATAAAACTGCACGTACGCGAGCGACCGGCGTTCGCTTTTCTTTGTTTTCGACGAAAACAGTGTGTTACTGATTTTCACAAATTACGACAGCTGTCAATATTTTATCCATCACTCGTTAGCAACAATGTCATATTTTAATTATTAATAAAGCACGAGTTTTCACGATCGAAATATTTATAGAAACAGCTGCGTAAGGCTCGGAGCTGATGATATAGCGAAACACGCGTTCACGAGACACGACCCGCGACCAACGGCCGCCAGCTCACGACTGCCGACTGACTGCGATTAGCGCGATTAGTGCGATTACTGCGAAGAGTCCCGAAGACGAGAAGGAAAGAGAAAACTTTCGTGCCACGAGCTCTGCTTTTATTCTGCGTCATTCGCTTCTCGTCGTCGTCGTCGTCGCGTCGTCGTCGTGTTGTCATACAAATCCAAAACACACACGCGCGCGCACTATAGCCGGTTCTGCAGCTCCCCGACTATCGATTCGCGCGCGTTTGACAATGAAATTTATCTCTTTGAACAAACAAGTCGGCAAGGAAATATTTTAAATACGTAAAGTCGAGACTTTTTAGATTTTTTGCTCCGCGAATCGACTAAATAATTAGATAGTTTTAACAAATTGGAAAAAAAAAGTCACATCAATTTGTCGATGAATGATAAAAAAGGAACAAGGCGAGGATTTGGCTTCCCGACCGTCGGTATTTTTTTTAATGAGGTTTTCGCGTTGTTACCGACTGTCGATACATTTAGTTTATTCGCTCGCGTACAGTCTCTTTCATAAAATAACGAATGGAAATCCAAGAAAAAATAATGCACGTGTGCCTCGCGGTGAATAAATCAAGTGAATTATTTAATTTTTACAATCAATTCAAACGTCTAGTTGTTTCATCATCCAGTGGAAGAAGCCGAGGATGGAAAAACTGAAGCCCAATGGTACTGCGGTCGCTCTCAACCATCCCCAGATGCTGAAACATTCAATTTTTCCACGGTTATTTTTCATTCGTTAAATAAGACCGAAATTTATAGGCTCCGGAAATGTTTTCTCCAGCGCTACGAGGCTTCGGTGCACAATACACGACAACAGCGATATTAGGTGTGTGATAAAATTTATTATTTAGCTAATTGAACGACGGTACAAATATATATAATTATGCATTTTTCATTACACTACGGATTTCGGGGATGGGCTGCAGGTAGAAAACAATTTTTTTTTTAATCTACTCGCTAACATATACGGAACTATATCTCAGTCTTTGAAAAGATTAACTTGGGTCAGCACGATTTTTCGTCTTCGATATTCGAGAATGAAAACGAAAAATGTTGTGGTCCCGAGAAATTTGTAGAACGACTAGAGAGCAATGCTACGAGCTACGATCTAAATTGTTTTGAGAACGAATTCCACGTTTTGCCGAACGTTTATTTTCGTGAAAATTTCCGTAGTTTCATAATTTCGAAAAAAGTTGAAAAATCGAATGAAAATCTCACGAAAATTCATTTTTGCCTTCTATAAAATTATCAACGAACGTTTCACAAACGTTCGCATTTTCGTTTCGTCTCATCGCGCTTCTACTTTTTGGCTCACGATGTAATTCGTTCGCTGCGAACACTAATTCACTATGTACGACAAGATACAAAAATATTAGACGCAAACAACACAAAGACTCGTTGCTTGAATCAATTGTTTGTCGTCGCGGTTTTCAAGGCTGCGCTGCATGTGTATTTTGTGCGTCAGCAGGGGATGAGAGGATCCGGGTAAGGAATACGAGCTTAACAAAACGACTTTATTTAGGATTCTTTCTAAATTTTGTACAAACCTTCTTTCGGCACCAAAACCAACAGTTTTCTCCTCTGACGAAAAACTTGCTGACGTTTAGAATTTGTGATATTTAATTTGCAATTTTTTATTTTTCTCATCTAAACGCGTGTAAATTGAAGTTGCGTTTCTTTTTTTTCTTTTTTTGTTGCAACGTTTTTAACGAGTTAGTTTTGATGCCAAGAACGTTTATACAAAATTTTGAAAGAACCCTAAATGGAGTCGTTTCGTCAGATGGTAATGTCTCTTAAAAATAATGGTCAAAAAAATGAAAGAAATGAGCGCGCGCGAGTGATTGTTTTGGGGAGTGTGTACGACGTTGCGTTGGCGGGAAAGCGAAGCAACGGTAATGGCGAACTGCGCCTCAGCTCACAGCGAGTTTCGTTCAGTCCGCACTGCTGGATCTAATTTGACAGCGGGTCGCAGCAGTGGTTGTCGCGCAACGATCGTTGAAATATTTGCGATCGTCCGGAGAGGTGCATAAAATGAAAAAGGAACGAAACGAACGAGACTCGTTGGAGGATAAAATACATGGAGGTTTTTTTTTTTGGTCAGCGGTGAATTAGGCAGACGTTGGAATGAGAATCTGGAGGGACGTGAAATTAGACGAAATCGTTGACAACCGCTGGAAGCCCAACAAACGTCCCACCTCCCCTGTTTTTCCTCCTGTGCTCTCGTTCAATTCGTAATAAAATGAGAATGAAGGAGGGAACTGAGGATAGAACGCTTTTGATATGTAGGTCGCCCAATCGTCGTGCAAACCCGCGATAATCGAGTTGATTGAATGACCAACACCGTCCTTGGCATTGATTTTTCAACGAACACGCTTGACATTTCTTCGCTACCAAAAAATCTTATTTTTTCGTACTTTCATGAGAATTTTTGGAGGATCATGTTTGGCTGGTTGTTAAGGAGTCAGTATTAAGGCACTTTGGTCAAAGTTTTGAAGAAAAATCAAATAATCGGAGAACATGAAGAGCGCGAGGATTGGGTTTTCTTTTCTTTTTCGATTCATTACTCGTAAGGGTCGTCGGAGATGAAATACGGCTCCTTAAGGGGCAGCGATCCGCTCTCGAGGATGACGACCGGGGAAACCGGCTTGTCGTCGGCGTCCGTTTTCGTCTGCTCGATCTTAAATACTACATCCATGCCTTCGATGACCTGAGAACGAACGAGAGTTTACGAATTATTATTTATCTCGATATTTCGAAGAAAAAAAAAAGGAAACAAAATTTTGAAAAACCAACTTTTCCAAAAACTGTGTGATGCCCATCGAGCCAGGGCGTCGCGACTGTCGTGATGAAAAATTGACAGCCGTTCGTGTTGGCTCCGGCATTGGCCATGCTGACGAATCCCGGGCCGACGTGTTTGAGATCGAAGCTCTCATCGTCGAAGTATTTTCCATAAATGCTCAGCGACCCCGATCCATCGCCCTTGTCGATATCGCCCCCTTTTTCAAGAAAAAAAAAACCAAAAAAAAAAAAAATTCGAAAATGGTCGAAAAATCATTTTGTTTTATTTCTGTAACTTTTTACCTTGAATCATGAACTTTTTAATAACTCTATGGAAATTCGAGCCCGAGTAAGTTCGGCCGGCGATTCCCTCCGTGGCGATGCTCAAAAAATTTTTCACAGTTTTCGGCGCGGTCTCGCCGAACAATCCGATGACTATTCTGCCCGCTGGGTAGTCGTCGATCATGATGTCGAGGTAGACTTGATCGGTAACTTTGAAAGAAGTTGCCTAAACATTGAAAAAAATACATTTTTTTTCTCCAAAACTTCAATTTTCACAAAATTTCGATAATCGAGTATTTTCTCGAGTTTCAATGGCTATTCGACGAAATGACGCCATTGCTGATCGCGTCTCGCGTCATTTGACTGCAATCGCTGTATGTAACATGTAACGACGACCCCCCGGCGGAGGGGCAGAGAGCGAGACAGAAATGAAGAAACCTTACGAACAAAAAAAAACGCAAGAATCACTACGCGCCGACCATCGAGTATCGGATGTTTTTTCATCTCCATATTTTTTTCTCGTGTCTCTTTCTCTCGAAATCGCTGCGCGATCGTGACGACACACGATCAGGCGCGTTCATCTCTCGTTGTCGGTGAAAAGCAACAAATTCTTCGGCGACACTGTCCCAATTATTTTCTTGGTTCAATCGTCATCGATTATGGAATTACGAAACCTTTGAGGGGCTGCGACAAAGTTCCGTTTTGACAAAATCAAATGAAATAAAAAGAAGAAAAAAGAAATTTAAGCGTGCGGGGACGTTATAGCGAACGCACCGCTAGTTTATTTTCGTTTTTAGCAATTTTACCCGGTCGAGTACACACTGGGTCATTTTGACCCGAACTTTTTTTTTTGCATTTTTCGAGAAATGCTACTCTTCTGGACCCGTGCCCGGTCATTAAACTCAAATACATGAAAAATAGAAAAAGTTACGGGGTTTCTAGTGAAACAATCATTTTTTTCTGGAATGTCAAAATTTTGGATAATTTTTTCGTGCCGAAAAATAGCAGTTTGAAATGTAAATGTTGGTTCGTCGTGCGCAAGATTATTTGAAAAAGTGAAAAACTGTACCTGGCAGCATGTCCCGGTTGCCAGGACGACGAGTATTCCGAAAATCAGCTTCATGGTGTAACAGCGTTGAGAGAAACTTTGGGAATGGCGTTGTCCGCGAGGTCGTTTGTGTTTTTATGAAAAACTAGCGCGGCGGATGGTTGTAGAGAATTCCAAGAGGAACAGAAATATTGGGGCGAGCGCGTACGAGGAAACGAGAAATGAAAAGAAAAGTAAAGAGAAAATAAAAACAGGGCTGTGATCGCGAGCAGCTAAGAGAAGGCCGCGTGGCTCGGAGCAACTGTCGGGCGAGCCGATTCGTCGAACGGCAAGAGAAGCCCTCGGACACGCTGATGTCTCGTCGGCGCGTATTAATTCGCCACCGCGGCGAGAGTTACCACCGCGAAAGCGACTCGCTGCTGGCGGGGCTCTTTGTTAGCGCTGGACTCCGCAGGGCCGCGCGCGCTCTAACTCGAGCGTTCCTCGCGTCTCTATAGCGCGATCAACGGACGAGCGAAAAGGAGGGAACGAGAGCGAAGCAGCCTCGCAAGAGGCAACCCTCGCGCGAGGAGCGTGCAACGGTCATCTCGCTCGAAAAACGGCGTGGTCGTCCTTGGCTCCCGCTTTGTAAGCTCCGTTCTTCCACCAATCGCAAGCCACTACGCGTCTCCGCCGAACGCTCGGTTTATCATCTCTCGCTCAACGCGACGTTCTTACGTCATTCACACGCAGGCTCTATCTCCATTTATTTTCGCCCCCTTAAATTCCGTGGGCAGTCGCCCCTTGCTCCGGATAATCAACTTCCGCTCCAGCGTACCTCTTTCCTTCTGCAATTTTATCCAAATTCTCGATAAACTGTTTTTCATCTTTTTACTGCTCTACCCCCTTAAGACGAGGCTTCAGTCGCTATATCTCGCCACTAGGACGCTACACTATATGTGTTTTAAAACAAATCGTCTACACTGGGATTACGGGGAGCCCAGCACCTCGAATCGATCCCGTTGCCACCCGCTTCTTGTCGTACAGACTTTTCTTTTCTTTTTTCTTTAATTTCATCGTTCGAATTCTGAAAAATAAAATAAAACATTGAGAAAAAGTGTAAAAAACATTAACAACGTAATCTTTGAATTTTTCACTATTTAGTGGGGGTTTGGGAAACCCCCGAGTTTCCCGTATTTCCGACACTTCTGCGCCAATATAAAAAAGCCCCCGTCAGCGGATTTTTGCCATCGTCCTGCGTACGCTGACAGAGCCTTTTTTTTTTTTTTTTTTGTTAGTCAAACGATATCGAAGAATTTTAATCTCGAAAATTCGAGGTGAGGTTCAGTGACTGATCCATCATCTTAAGGCCCCCGACGGCGTCTGTGGGATTTCGAGAGTATGAAAATAATTTTTACGACGCGCAAAAGTATCCACGAGAGATCGCGACGATAAAATCGAACGGTTAAATCTCATCGCGACTCGTTTCCTCTTTCTCGCTCGAATTCGTGCTTGGAATGATTCCTTCTTTTTCAACGCTTCGATTTGTTCCTCGTAGTTTACCGTTAGCCCGAGGCAAAGGAGAGAGGAACATGGTGGATTATAAAAGGTAGTCGATCGAGTGGGAGCAAGGTCAGTTTGTCAACATGAGTTTGTTCGGTTGGTCATGGCGGGCACGAGGCGTATTGCCCCGGAAGTTTAGCTTCCCCGTAACTTTTATTTTGTTTACTATTTTCCTGACGAATTTCCTTGCGCTCGATGTCACGTGTCGCGAGATTCTTGCCAGAGAGAAAAAAAACTTGCTCGGGTTGCCGATCGTCGACGGCGAGGAGCCCGTCGACACGGTCGTCGTCAAGGCCGTCGAAATACCCGAGGAAAAAGTCTCCTACGAAGGCGCCCAGCTCTGGCGGGTCGTCCCGGACCCCGACCACGTGGAGTTTGTCTCGCATCTCCAGGAAACTGGAGGTAAATCTCATTTTTCAAAAATTATTCAACAAAAATTCTATTTTTCTTCCACATACAAAATCCTTCGCGAGCCCAACTTCATTCAAACAAGTTTTTACAAATTGACTAAATTCACTGACAAATACTCTAAATTCAAAATTGTCCGAGGTAATCTGTATTTTTAATATAATAAACAAAATTTCGAAATAATTTAACGACCAATTTTTTTGAAAAAGTAAATAAAGCTTCTTCGATGTTATCATAAAGGTGTATGCAAAGTTTAAAGCTGCTTCACCATTTACGCTGAAAGTAGTGATTTTTATAAATAAATATCTCGTCTTGTAAATTCGACTCGAAATTCTATCGATAGAAAATTTTGCATACAACGTCCTTAACCATCTCAAGGTCAAGAAAGTTGAAAAAAAAAAAAAAAAAAAACAATTTTTTCTCGATTTCAACGCGAATGCCTGCGACAGACGTTTCTCTCTGGTCGGGAAATGACGTCGCCGTTGATGTTCTCGTTCTCCCCGAACGCATTCCCCGCGTCTCTCGCTTCTTGCGAGAACGCCGGGTCAAGTACGATGTCGTCATACCCGATCTCCAGCAGGCCATTGACCAGGAAAATCCTCTACCGTCTGCCGAGCTGATGGAGGAACTCGAAGGGCGAAAAGGTCTGTTGTCGTTATTCTCCGCAAAGCCATCGCCTTCCCACCGCTCTCTCTCTCTCTCTCTCTCTTGCTCGACTCACTCTTTCGTCTTCTCGTTCTAATAAAATTCAAACGACAGGCCGCGCGCCGTCTTTCGTGCGACTTTCCTGTCGCTGCGGGAACAACGTCTTGGGGTTATCGTCCTCTGCCAACTCCGCTGCTCAATCCGTTAACCCAGTTTCACACGATCGACGATACTGATTAACATAACAGTTATAACGCTCAGGCAAGTGGGTGTTTCGTTTGGTCAACATCGCAACTAACCTTTCCTTTCGTATTTATCATAATCGTACACAATTTTTCCACGACGCTGCGATCAACAAGTCCTTTGGACTTTCGTGACGAAAACTCGATATTTCTACGCGACATCATTTTTTTTTTTTTGCGAAAAAAAACGGTTGGTTCGTGTCGCAGTTTATAGTTTTCTGCATCTCGTCGAAAAGTTTCATCGAAATCGATCAAACACGTCGAAAGCAGCGTTTTTCCAGTTTCCAACAAAACGCGATGCGGCAGAAAAATAAAAAGGAAATTTAAACAGTCGAGTTTCCACGTGAACTAAATAATTTTGGCGAAATTGAAGAATTTCCATTTTTCCCCATTTTATTCATTGATATTGAGGAAAAATTCTGGTATACTGGAAACGGAAATAATTTGGGAAAAATACAAGTCATTTTCTAGCTCGTTACGCTTGGTGGCAGGGAGTGCAGGTGATTAAGCCGGATCGTAAGAGATTTTACCGGCTTCGTACCGGGCTGCGTCCTCCTCGTTATCCCGTATTAGCTAGTGTCGGCGGTGGTGGAAGTCAAACTTATTGGCACTTTATCAGGGGTGAGACAAAAAGCAAAATGCTAATGTTCCCTGGGCTGATGCTGCTGTGGTTATCGGAATTAATCGGGAGCTCGATGGAAAAATAACTGACAAAGCAAAATATCGTTAAATTTAGGTCATCGAATGGAATGGTCGAGTTACCACCGCTTGGAAGACATTCATGGTTTTCTTGATTATCTCGCTCAAACGTTCCCCGATCTATGCTCGGTAATGACGATCGGCAATTCCTTCGAGGGACGTCCGCTCAAGGTGTTTGTTTGTTTCTCGATTTCGAATAATCTATATTGTCCATTCTTAAAAACATACAAAATTTCAAAATTTCAAAAGAATTTCATCAAATTTGCTTAATATATTCTTTAATCATTCATGAGACAATACAAATTTTTTAAGATTTTTCCACCACGTAGTACTCGATAACCATGTGATAGAAAATTTGAAAACAAATTTACTTAGGACGTTGTATGCAAAAGTTTTTGTCGATAGAATTTCCTTGAAAAATTCTCAGTACGCAGAGAGAATAGTAATTTTTAATAGCTCGCACAATTTTCAGTAGTTTCTCATAAGAGCGTGTGTTAAAAGTTGCAATTAAATATTTCCATTTCTAAATGGTGAAGCCGCTTAAAACTTTGCATAAATTACATTTTTTCGAAATTTTCTTCATTATATAAAAAATACAGACTTGGATTTAGAGTATGTTGTTCTTTAGTCAATTTGTAACAACTTTTTAAAATTAACTTGGCCTCGTTAACTATTTTGTGTGTAAGAAAAACTGAAAACAATAATTTAGATTTGACCGTCGCCGTACAACGTCCTTAACGTATTACTATCACGAAGCGACTTTATTCGGGGTTCCTTCAAAATTTAGTACAAACGTTCTTGCCAGCAAAACTAACAGTTTTTTTCCTCTGAAGAAATTTTTTTTCACGTTTAGCATTTGAGATATTTAATTTCCAATTTTAAATATTTCCCATCTAAACGCGTGTGTAAATTCGAGTCACGTTTCGTTAAAAAGTTGCAAGAAACAAAAGAAAGGCGCGACCGAAAGAATGTCATGACGAAATTTGATGAAATTCTGATTATTTTGATTTGGTAATGCATCCTCCTTTGTTTTGAACAACTTTGTTGAAAAGGGCGAATGCGCATGACGAGTTGTTTTTGTTAATGGGGAAAAAAGGTACTTCGCATAAGCAAAGGGGAACCGGGTGTACCGGCAATTTGGATAGACGGTGGTATTCACGCTCGTGAATGGATCTCACCGGCTGCGGTCACGTACATCATCAATCACTTGGTCGAAAACAGCGAGCAACTCGAGGCGGATTATTACATCCTACCAGTGGTGAATCCTGACGGGTAATCCAATCATTCAATTTTCCACACAAACACGACGATGCACGCACACACACGCAAGCGCGACACACGTTGTTATTTTATTTTATTGACGCGGGGCGCGTCGAATAAATGCGTGCGAATTGGATTTTGTCCGCGGGCCAGATACGAGTACACGTTTCGGGGTGACCGTCTTTGGAGGAAGAATCGCAGCAGTCCGGAAAAAGGTGGAGTATGTATCGGCGTCGATTTGAACAGAAACTTTGGCTATCGTTGGGGTGGACTGGGCACGAGTAATCGACAATGCAGGGAGATTTATGCAGGCACGGGGCCATTTTCCGAGCCCGAGACAAACGCGACGAGAAATTTCTTCGAGGCCAGCGCCGCCGACTTTAAGGCAAGTAGTTTCCCGCCAAAAATTTTCGCCCAAGAATCGATCCCAACGCATGCGAATTGGACGCTTTTTATGCTTTCAGGCCTATTTGTCGTTCCACAGCTACGGCCAATTTATTCTTTATCCTTGGGGATACGACAGACGCGTACCCGCCGATTACGCTGACCTCGAAAAAGTGGGTCAGCAGGCCGCTGCCGCTATGAAAAGCGCCGGTGGCGCCTCTAGCGTCTATACCGTCGGTAACAGCGCCACCACTCTTTATCCCGCTTCAGGCGGATCGGACGATTGGGCCAAGGCTCGTCTCAAGATCAAGTATTCGTACACTATCGAGCTAAGGGACAAGGGCAAACATGGCTTCATCCTACCCGCTCAGTACATCATACCGACCGCCAAAGAAGCACTCGCTGCTGTCGAAGTAATCACGCGAGCATCAAAACGCTTGCTCTAAAACTTTTAATCATCATCAGCGCATTTTGTCATCCATTTTATCATCGTCAAAATTTACATTTTCATACACGGAGAGAAAATTATATCCGCACAGTTCCCTGGTACCCCATCATTTTTCACCCAATTTCAGATGAAAAATTTTCGTCGTGTGTATTATTTATTTATTTTTAATCATCCCCACAATGTTTACTCTATTTGTACTGGACGCGCAACGAAATTGCGTATTATACACAACAAAACATGTCAAAAAATTGGGCAGCATTATTTATTTTCCTTATCCATCGAGATGAATTCCGTTTTCGGCGCAGCAGCGATTTTCTATATATATATATGCGTTGTAAAAATTTCAATTTGTCCGATGGTCGTTTGAATTTTCTGAGCGCGTTTTTTTGTCCGAAAAACTTGGACGGATTTCCGAGGAGAAAATTAGAAACAATTATTGCAAATTCTAAGCGGAAATTGGAATAAGTTTCTCGGATTATTTTGCGTATCGGGCGACGACGTGCACATAAAAAACGCAGCCGATTTGGGTCTGTTCGGTGGCGTCGTCTGTCGGCGTCAGTTGGAAGCTCAAGGATACGCCGCGGCGGCGTCCTCGGCGGCGCATCACGCTCATGTTTTTCTTGCTGCTGCGCATATACACACGCTCGACCACGCACCCACACAGATGCAAGCGATCGTTGCAAATGGACGTTTTTCCGATACTGTGAAAGCTTTTTATGCGTTGAATCGTGCTATTTTTTCAATTAAAATCTCGCTCCACTCAGCGAAGCGGGAGCAAGTGAGAAACGTGGTACGGAGGCGACGATTAGCCTCGCACAATCTCAAGAAATCGCTGACGCGACGATCCTGGGAAAAAAAAAAAAAAAAAAAACAGAAAAAACATGGTCAAGCTGACGAAAAAGTTTTTCGCGGGCGATAAAGTGTTTGCCAAAGTTCGAGGTTATCCAGCGTGGCCGGCGCGAGTAAGTTCGCTTTTTTTTCTTTCCTCCAACTCCCGCTATCATGCCGAAGCTTCCAACCTTTTTTTTACCTCAATTTCGCTCCAAACAAACATCGTAAACAAAAGCAACTATTTGGTTATGTCGAATGGCCGCCAGCTTTGTAAACTTTCGTTAGCCGCCATTTCTCCGGTCATTAGACTCCGCGGTACCGGCAAGAGTCTATTTTTTCGTCTTTTCCTCATTTTTCTCGTTCGAATCATTCGCGTCGCCAATTTTTACACATCCCCCAGTTTTCCCACAAAGCTTCAATCCCATTTTTTTCCGCTCACGATCCATTTTAATTCTCGATCATTAATTCCCATCAATTACAAACGAAACCTTCAAACAAACGAGAATCTTGATAGAAAAAAACTCTCACGACAGATCGAAGGAGTGACGGACGCAAACACCAAGAATGCCAAATACAACGTATACTTTTACGGAACCGGAGAAACGTAAGTGCATTTTATTCGCTTGTCGTCGCAGCGTTTCTGCCGCACTGTCAAAACTTGTAAATTCTTTATTTTCAACGATGAAAAAATCGTTTTTTAGTGGAAAAAACTCTTTGGGAGTCTGGCGTTTCATTTTTGACCAAAAATCACTGTTTTTTTTTCTTCCGTTTAGTTCTTCCGTTATTGTCGGAATTTTATTGTCGGATTTTTGCAAATGTTCGTCATAGCGTGGCATTTTGCGGGCTTTTTAAAATATGAATTATTTATCGCGCTCGCTTTTGTGGATTTTAAAATGGAGGAATTTTCTCAGAGCGGTTTGCAAAGTGGAAGAACTTTTCGTGTACCTTGACAACAAGGACAAATTCACGAAGCCTCTGAAGAGAAAAATTTTCCACGACGGCATAATCGCGCTTGAAAAAGAGCTGAAAAGCGACGAGGGCAAAGCGGCGACTCTGGAAGACCTCAAAGGTAAGGAGCGCGCGACGGAAACAACTTGAAAATGTTTGTCAAACGTTTGGGCGTTGAGAAAACTCATAAAAATGATGATTCAACAGTTTTGGCGTCGGAGCCGTCATTGATCGCCGGAGAAGCCTCTGAAAAAAGTAGCGTCTCCGAGGCTCCGGCGGCGGGAGCCACGGACAGCGACATGGAAAGCGGACCTTTGGTCATTGACGAAGGCGACAAAAAAAAGCCAATGAAGCGCAAAACGCTGCCGGCAACGCCGAATAATCCAGTGAGTTTATTTTCAGTCTCCGGTTGATAAAATTTTTCAAAATCGCCGCGGACAGTCTCTGATAAAATGCAGAATTTTTCGAGATATTTATTTTGCACGACGATTGTCCGGAGAATAAATTATGGAGGAAGAGCCGACAAGCCTTGCTCGAGCTCTGAGGGTTTGTGCGATAATTCCTCACAGTCACAAAAAAGTTTGACAAAAAAGCAGCGAGGATTCATAATTTCCAAAAAAATTAATCGACCGGCACAAATCCGCAGGACACACCAGAAGCAAAGAAAAAACGTGGTCGCGCCAAAGCGTCGCTGGCCTCCGCGGAAAGCACTCCGAAGCAAGAATCCGGGGCTGGCGATTCGCAGGGAGAAGAATCTTCGCCCGGCAAAGAAGTGGTCAGTCGTAGCGGTCGAAAAATCAAACCAAAACGTTTCGCCGACTTTTCGAGTTCCGAGGAGGCCGAGACTACCGACAGCAAAACTGGTTCGTTTTCAATTTTTCTCCAAACTCTCAAGATTCCGCGGTGACAAAAAATTTAATCGTGTCTAAAAACTGCAGAAAACTCGACGCGGTCTCGGGCAAAGAGCAAAGTCGATGAGTCCAACGAAAATCAAGCTTCCCCCCCCTCGGCAGGAAGAAAAAAAATAATGACAGAAAGTTAGTTAACGAAAAAATAATTAAATTTATTCAAAGCTCAAAATTCCACCTCTTCTAAGTCCTTAATTCTGAATTTTCAGAGGAAAATAAAAAAACAACGGCAAAGGACGGAGCGATACAGCGCAAAAAGTACAAACTCCGGTAATTTATTTTTTCCCCATATTTATTTATCCCAAATGTAGAAAACTTTTGAAAAAAATGTTTTTTTCATTTGTACTTTTTTTAATCAAGAAAAAATTTAGAAAAATGTTGAAAAAAAAAAAATGGAAAATCATCGAGCCTGAATCGATAATTTTTGAAATTCGCAGATGGCTCCGCGTGGAGGCTCAACTGCTCGAATTAGATGCTCAAATTAAATCGAACTTGGGGCTCGATCGAGCGGACGCTGACAAGTGTTTACAAGCGATGGACGACATGCTGGCCCTCCCCATAGATCCATTGATGTTGAAAAAGCACCCTCACATCGTCGAGACAGTCAAAAGGGTAAAGAACAATCCGTTCCCAATTTTTCCATCTCGAATTCGAAAAAAAAAACAAAATTCTCGAGCAAACCATTATTTTGTTTTTTTTTTTTCTTTTTTTCAGTTGCGACGATACATCGGCAATTTGGCGGACTGGAAATTGAGCGAGGACGAAGTGGTGAGTTTTTTCGATCAAAGAATTTTCGAAAAATGTCCAATATTTTCAAGTGACAAGTTTATCATTTTTTTTTTTTTTTTTTTTCCATTTCCATTGTTTCAGGCGACCTTCAAACTCAAAGCTGAACAAATACGGCAAAAGGCAGAGCACATCTACAACAAATTCAAAGTAATTTCCACTCTTTAACAAACAAACTTACCAAAATTTTCATTTTTTCGCAATCATTTTTTTCTTTTCATCATATCATACATATATATACATAATTGTGAAACGTGATAACAATATTGAAATGATTAATTTGGGGAAAATTATAAAAATGATAAAATTACAAATTATAGGCAATGTTTACCGTTCCCGAGGGACAATCATTTTGGCAATCGTTCTCGGACCAGGTGCTCCACTTTAAAGAATTAACGAAGGACATGCCGGAGGAGAAGATGCTCTCGTTGATGGCGGATCCCGCGTGTGCTGGTAATACATCGTCGAACCGAAAAAAAAAAACAAAAAAATTGAGACTAAAAAATCTCTCGAAAGCCTCGTCAAAAAAAAATAAAAAAAAAAAGAAAAAAATGCATTCTTCCGATCGATTTTTCAGATTTCCTGAAAGAAAACGAAATCGTTCGATTCGTACGTGAAGAATCAACGATTTCAGGAATCTTGATTTTTTCGAATTCTACCCACGAAAAGCCCCTCGAAGGCTTGGAAATTCGATTTTTCGAAAAATCCGAAGCTAACCCCTTAACAAGCCGCTCCCAAGATGGCCCCTCTTCAGAAAATAGTGTCAGGAACGTTGAACAATCATTGCAGATGGAGCCTCGAGCCTCGAGGGCACAGAATCATCAACGACGACGTCCACGACGACGAGCTCAGCGACTACCAACGACGAGAGCGCGTTAGGAACGAACACGATATCCGAATCGGAGCCGGAAGCTGTCCCAACGAGATGCGCCAGTCCACCGGAGACCCCAGCCAAGTAACATTCAACCTTTTCATCGCATCATTTGAATTTTGACTTATCATCGACGATACTTTTGTGAGAAAAAACACCAACAAAGGCACGCACCACCGTGTGCTGGCTTTTTTCCAAACTAAATATTTATTACAACGAGGAAATCTGTCGAGCAGAACCCTCTCGACGGCCCTCGGCAGTTTTATTATCTTTCCAATCGAGCCAATTTTTGTCTCAATTTTTCAAGCTTTTTCACTTGATGGAGAAAAAACAAAAACAAAAACAAAAAACGTTTAGGCGCGTCGCACAAAAAGTTTGCCCTCATTTTCTTGCTCGTTGCTCCTTTCATTTTTATTTTTTCATCGTCTTTCGAAAGAAAACGTTGTTGTGCAAATTCAATTGCACATTTCCCATTCATTTTCTCTACTTTCCCTCCGTTTTTCTCCTCGACCAGAAACCCTCCATATTTTATTTTCAACGGTTTATGCACAAAATACGCGATTTGTCGAGACCCGCCGCGAGACAACGGCCAAATATTTCTATTCCACCCAGAGTGTTGAAATAAATGAAGCAAGAGCTTTGTAAATAAATGGAAAGGAAAACAAAAAAACATGAAAAAGGAACGGTCATTTATTCGGGGTACGAGAATGGAAGAAAGTTTATTTTTCGTAGCACTGTTTCGGCTGTTAACAAGTTTGTAAGGAGCGATTAATAAATTTTCCAAATATTTTTCGTATCAATCCACCGCAATGAGATTTATCTCACGCGCTCATTTTCCGATTTTCAAAGCGATCCTTTTTCGTTTTCCAGTTATTTTCGTTCATCGCCAAAAATCCTACGCGGCCCGTTATTCCATGGGCTGGTTCGTTCGCTGGGCGTCGGATGGCGCTGCTTGTTCCTCGTCACCCTCCAAAACGGCGTGCTGGATCGATTCGATCAAAATTTCAAAATTCTCAAACGAAACTTTTTGACATTTAGCGATGAGAAAAAAAATCGAGATCAGCGAAAAGTTGGAGAACAATTATTACAAAATCAACGTTTCATTCGTCGAATGCTCGGCAAATTTCCAAATTTTCAGATTGCAAAAAGTTTTCCCAAGTTTCGCTCCTCGCGTTTTGGCTCTGCCTGTAAAAAAAACAAAAAACTGACACGTTCGCGTACGCAAGCGGCCTGTTCGGAGGCTGAAAACGCCATTCGTTGCTTTTTTCTCTCCGGTTGATTGTTGGGCTGCGTGTGTGTGTGTGTGCGCTCGTAAGAAAGTTGGCATACGAGGACAATGCATCGCATATGTTGAACGTATCATAACCCGAGCAACAAGCATGTTTATTCCCTTGGCCTTTGGCCCTCTCTCGTCCCCAAACATCCCTTAGTCCGTGCCCCCCTCCGAGCTGCTTGTATTTCGTTATGTGCGTGTAGCAACTGTACACACCATCCGCCCATCTCATCCATCGACGCCCCAGGGATTTCCGCGTTATCCCTTATTCATAATCCCCAATTCAATGCGCTTTGCGAGCTTTTAAGATTTCAGATTCTCCATTCGAGCGGCCCTCTGTACGCGGTACTCTATTTTTTTTTTTTTTTTTATATCTTTTTCCTACACACACCAACGAATTGTTACAGTGGATGAATTTAAAGATCTCGGTCGGAAGTCTCAGTTTTTTTCTTTTTTTTCTTTTTCGAGTCATCGAAATATCGATGGGGAAATATTTCCCGAACGAATGACCCAAAACTTGAGAAATCTATCATCTTGCAATTTCGAGTTCTCTGCATGCTCGTTTCAACGGCGAAATTAGCCGGGATCCGTTGAATAAATGATCCGAAAGATTGAGAGAGAGAGAGCACGAAAGCTTCGTCGTTGTCTAGATTTGACGGGGAATGTCTGATGAGTCTAGACAAGAAAATTTTGTCTCTGTTACGAAGAAGAAACGAGCCAAGGGCCAAAATAGTTTTGTAACCCAAATATCTAGACCGTCTACGATTTATGGAGGAAACAAATATTTAATCAGTTGTTATTTCTCACTGCTTCATAATTATTACAATTTCAATTGCAATTTTCCATTGATTTCTACATTCTCAACGGAAAATGTCCAATTTCTCATCGACCGTCTCAACAGTTTCGGGCTCCTTCGCGAATCTTTGCAATATTTTGCAACCTTTCCTCGCCACACTCTCGTCCAATATATTCCCCTCGAATGACTGGTAATGACATCCTTGCGATCGTTCACCGTGACAGGGTTGCCCGAAGTAATCCCCCCCCCCTTAAGAATGTCGCCTTGGGGAAAACTTTTGCTTCTCTCTCCCAAACACTCACATTCCATATTCAAGTGTGATTTTATACGCGCTTTGCGCGGACTTATTTTGCCAAACGACTTGAAATATCATACCAAAAGGAACATACAGATATAGACTTTTGTAGACACTCGTAAATATTATGAGGGTCGATAAAACCGCCTGGGATTTCCTCTCCCTCGGGACATTGAAGCGCGTGTCTCTGTACAACTTTTGCTTCCACGATCTTTCACATATCGACACAAACTCGATTCTATTATTTCTTGTAAACAAAAACTCACTGTTACGAAATATTGAAACTGCATCTCTACCATTTTTCCAAAAACCTTGCTTTGTGACGATGACATTGGTTTTTTTTTTTTTTCTCCACCTTTCACCACGTACGAGTCGAGATATTTATTTAGAAAAATCACTATTTTCAGTAGATTCTCACAAGAGAGCGTCTGTGTTGAAAGTTGCAATTTTCAAAATTAAATATTTCGATTCCTAAATGACGAAGCCTCTTGAAATTTTGCATAAATTACATTTTTTCCAATTTTTGTTTTGTTTATATTAAAAATACAGATTACCTCGGACAATCTTGCATTTGGAGTACGTCCTTCTTTAGTCAATTTGTAACAACTTTTTTTTTTTATGAATTTGGGCTCGCAAACCATTTTTTATGCAAGAAAAACAAAAATTTAGATTTGCCCGTCGCCATACAACGTCCTTAAAATCATATTTAGAAAAAATGTCCGGATGTGTGTGTGTGTGTGTGTGTGTTCCGGCACTGTAAAATTCAAACGTTTGTAACTCGAGAACGGTTCGAGCTACAGAAATTTTCCAAAAAAGGGTATCGACGCTCTTGCGCAAATTTTAAGATTTATTGCTATTTTTTTTTTTTTTTTATAAATAGAGTATCGTAATAGGAAGGTTGGTATCGAATTTGGGGAATATCGGTCGAACGGCTTAAATTTGATGATTTTTCAAATTTTACGAAAATTTCAATTTTTTGAAAAATCGTCCAACCGCTCTAATCTCTGCAAATTTTATAAAATATTTTGTGCAAGTCTGTACTTTCTACAAAAGTTGTTGAAATTATATAATTTAAATGCAAATTGAAAAAACGGTGCAATTTTCTGCGTTTTTTTTTTCTATTTGCATTGAATTATTGTTATTGGGACGTCGTTCGATTCGAGATTTTCGAGTTTTCATCCCTCGCTCCGTGGTTCGTCGGCGAGTGTAGGAAGATTTGAAATTTCCAACTAATCCCGTGAGAAAAATCGTTCCGAGAACGATTTTTTATAATTATTTTAATAATTTTGAATATTTTGTTGGGCGTGAAAAAAAGTAAAAAATATTGAAGGAGAAATTGATTTTTAATGCGGGAGAGAATAAATTTTGTGGCAAAGCTCCGAGAGAATGTGGAAAAGGGGACTTGGGTTATTGCTGGGGTGTTCTCGGGGCTTTATCTCATTAGGAGGGGTGGATATCCTCGATTGTAGGGATGAGCCTTCGTACAAGTACCGAAGCAATAATAATCCGTACAAACAAGGGCAAACGAGCGTTTGAGCGGTATCGAATGGTCAGGATTGTCGCAGACAGCCTTTTCCCCCTTCCCTTTCTCTTGCTGGTCTAGGAGACCTCGGTCGGCCGGCCACCACCACCACCACCACCACCACCCCTTGCGAGACCTGTGGGATTTTATTTTTCTTCTCTTTTCTTTCCAATGCTTCCGATGCGATGCACTCGCTCTCGTTGCTTCGTCCCTTGCGACGATATCGACTGTTACGCGATGAGAGCTCATCTGGCTCCTCACAAAAGAGCATCTGCCTGTACGATCTTTCATACTCTCTCAGGGTTCTGCTCTTTCCAACCTGTTCTCTCAACAAAGCATGAATTCATTATCCAGCTAATATAAACATATTGCCATGCCCTCGTCTCCCTGTCACTCACCACCGCTCTTCTATCTTTCGAATCAAATTTTCTAAACATACGTAGGGTGTCGATCTTCCACCAGCACATATAGAAGAAAAAAAAAAAAACTAAAAAAATAGCGACAACAAAATCGTTGATAACTTTTTCAATTCTTCATGTTTATCGATGAAATTTGGTACGCAGCTTCCTCGATGGATCCTCCAGTAAACGCCCAAAGGATTTTTTCATCCTCGTGTTTGTTGCTTCAAAATTTTATTTTGAAAAAAAAAATCTATTTTTCGCTCCCTTCATTTCCGGTAAAATATTTTTCCTCGAGAATTAACTCCGAACCAAGAATGTCTTTTTTCTCTCTCTCTCTCTCGATAATTTCTCGTTTCCGTAGATTTTGAAATCCATTGGATTCTGATTTCTCGTCTCTCGCGAATTCGAGGCTGAAAATAAAAAATCGATCGCTGCTGCTTTTTTTTTTGGAGACAATATTCTCGTGTTTGAAAAAAAAAAATCAATCGTCATTAAGACGCGAAAAAGTTTGGTATAGTTGGGACAAATTAGATTTTGCCAATTTCTCGATGTGCTGCCGCGCTCGTCGTCTGTGCAGTCTCGAGGGGATTTTTCTTCTCGTCTCGTTCGTCGCGTCGAGATATTTCAGATTATCGGATTTTTCATTTTCAGACGACGCGACGGGACGCGACCACCTATTCCGAATATATATTTATATATTGTAATAAAACGAATTGGCACATGACCCAGAAGCGCGTTTGTCCCGAAATTCCAACGACGGATTGAAAATTCGATATCGGACAAATTCATTTGGACGCTTCGTTCGCGTTTCTTCGTCTGTGGTTTACAGTGCTTGAGAGAGAGTAATAATAATTCCGTGATATCTGACCGAGGATTAGTGTTCTGGGTCAGTGAGACCCGAGGAAAAATTGATTTTGGCGGGAAAATTGTTTTTTTTTCATAAAAACGTGATCCACGCTGAAACTAAAAGTCGTACGATAATAAATCCGACGCTGTTCGATTAGTCGGGAATCGTACGATTATTTTCAAAACAAATGTCTCGAAAAATATGAATTTTCTTACGAGTTATGAGCCCGCAAAGTGGCTCAAGCAAATTGGTCCAAAATCAAAATCTCGCTTTCCTCCATTTTTTGTTTTTTTTTTTCATAAATTCCCAAAGAAAAAGGCTCCAAAACGCACCGCCTTAAAAATCACCCTCCTGATCCATAGATCCCCATCTTTTCTCTCTGCCCGAATGATCCTCGCGTGAGAGCAACGCCGACAGAGCGAACGAATACGCGAGTGAGAGGCTTAAGGGGGCTGATACGGTTTTGCGTATGGAAACGCACTATAGGGCTGCTGCGCGTCCTCTCCCTCCGAACATACACACCGGGCGTACCACCATTTTGTCTTAACGCCGCGCACAAGGGTTGCCAGGCAACAGCCCTTACGCTCCATTCATTTATAATTCAGCAGCCAATGCGGGCCACGCAGGTCTCTCTTCGCTCTCACCCCTTATTCGTGACTCTCTCGCTTTCTCTCTCGTCGACGAGTCGAGAGTGTACGTGGGTGTGTGTGACGTGCGCCTAGTGTTCTCCTATCTACGCAGTCCCGTGGATCGCAGTTTTTCTGTAGCGTTGGAACATCCTCCGAAGCGTCAGAGAAAGAGAAGGAACTGGCGGCACGCACAGCGATCGGTGGAGCCCGATTTCCGATTTTTCATCCATTTTTCGATCATTTCAAAATTTTCCCTCTTTTAACAGTACATTTTGTTTCTTGGGAGAATGATTTTCCTTACAGCGGCCCACGCGTTTATTTTTCCTCTGCATCCCTCTCGAGAAACACGTGAGATGAATAAATTATTTAGGACTCTAATATCCCGGTCACGACGTCACCCCGAGATTTATTTTCTTCTGCGTGCAAAAACACACATCCGGCTCGTTCGATATTCCCGCGAAGAAAGCGAAACCATTGGCCAATTTGCTCCTTATCCAGCCATAGAGTCGAGCACCAGAGACACACACACAAAAATCCAAAAACATCGTACACAGAGACGAAGGAAACAATTGGTTCGATTTGAAAAATAAAGAATAAATAGACATTTTCTGGGGGGGGGGGGGGGGGGGGGGAAGGGAAGGAAACTCGAAGGCTTTGCGAGAGAGTTTGCGATTGGAAAGTCCAGCTCTCCGGACAACAGGCTCTTCGAGGGTTAATTCCAACGTCAACACCCGAGCAACGCCACCACAACGAGAAGCTTCAGGTTTGTATGTAAAGGCAAAAGCAGAGGAATAATAGTTTGTACATAGTCCGCTGTGTGGTAAAGCTTTTCGCGTATCCCTCGAACCCACCAAGAGCGCAGAGAACAAACCCCTTTGGTCTCTGCGCTGCTCCCTCCTGTGAAAAGCTTTCCTCCTTCTTGCCATCGCGTCCTCTCGCAACCACCCTTCTCCCTCCTCCTTCTCCTCTGGCCCGTTATCTATACACGGGAAATACAACACACACAGAGTTGGCCCGGTAAGCGAACCGAGGAGTTGGCGTCCCCGGCTCAACTCGCCTCATTACCTATTCATGCTTCATTATCATAGCGAATCATGGCCCATCAGCTTTTGATTGTCCGCCGGCGTTGTTAGTCCTAACTAATGCGACTGGAGTGACCACCGTTCCTCCCGCTCCTCCTCTCCGGGCTCTTGCCACATTGACATTTTCACCTCCTCCCAGTACAAATTTTCTAATCCTAAAGAAAAATCAAACTTTTTTTTTCACACATTTAAACCTTTGGGGTGACACTGGGTAACATCCACCCAGTCACCACCTTTCGGCGTAAATATCAATATCTGCTAGTTGCCGCTTTTCAACGGGGATACAATCGTCATGTGACGATTAATTTGCCCCTAGGGTCTCTAAACAATTATGATTTGGGAAATTTGTTTTTTTTTTCTGTGTTGCTTTGTATTTTTGTGTTTGTTGCCTTTCGTCGTATTTGACACGTTTTCGTTTTTTTTTGCTATGCGCTGGCGATGACAAGTATCACCGCCGCCAATCTCAAACTCCGTACTTCCAAAAAAATGGAATAAGTATGTTTTTTTTAAACGCGCGCTATGCTACTATTTTTTTCACGAAAGAACCAGATCCGATGAACATCAGATCCAAATTTTAGGCAAAAATATTGAAAATTCACAGAGTGACGATTATTTTAGTGGAAAAAAAACTTTTTTTTCCGTTTATTTTCTTCATTTTGCATTTTAAAAAATACCTTCGCCTTCGATTTCTCTCAGGAAAGTTTTTTCTATCTAAACTGGAATGTCTGAAGAATGTTCAGTAATTTTTTGAGAATTTTCGGGCCGATAGGCTGGTCACAATAGCGAAAGTCTCATCATCAGCAACGGTTGAAATAATTTATCAAAGTTTTGAGCTTGGCCCAAAAGAAATTTTGAAAAGTTGGACGGGTGGAAACTGGCGATCCAACAGAACGAGAGAATCGAGAGACCCGATCGAGATGATCCCACTCGAGAAATATATCGAGCAAAGTGGTGTTAGCCACTCGAAAGACAACCCTAATGGGAACAGGCAGATTCGTAGCCCTCGAAGAAGAGAGAATGGGTTGACAATCCTCTAATTACTTTAAAGTAGTTTCCAATTCCCAGAGACTCTCTCTCTCTCTCTCTCTAATTCCGCAGCGACGAGTTCGACTCTGTCGGTTGGTATTCGACAGTCGAGGCAGGGGTTGATTTACGGTATATACGGATTGCGGGGGGTGGAGTAGACGATGGACGTGAAGAGAGGAGTAAAAAAAAAAGAGTTTGGGCTGACAAGGTTTTTCAATTTGCGATTAAACACTCGTTCGTATTAAGGACGTTGTATGGCGACGGTCAAATCTAAATTATTGTTTTCATTTTTTCTTACACACAAAATTCGAAAAAATGTAATTTATGCAAAGTTTCAAGAGGCTTCACCATTTAGAAATCGATATATTAAATGTTGAAAATTGCAACTTTTGACACACGCTCTCATGAGAAACTAGTGAAAATTGTTATAAATAAATATCTCGACTTGTACATGGTGAAACCTCTTGAAATTGTGTGAGCTATTAGAAATCACTATTCTCTTTGTGTACTGCAAGTTTAAAGGAATTCTATCGATAGAAAATGTTGGATACAACGTCCTTAAGAAGCAGAAAGTTTTTTGCGATGCCATTGTGTGTCGCACGGCCTGAATAATCCAAGTGTAAATAAAATTGACAGGCGATAGAAAGATTGTAGCGAACGATCGTGGAGATGCTGGGCGGTCAAGTTTCTAAAACTTTTCCTCGTCGAAAAGTCAAGCTTTTGTTTTTGTGTGCGGAGAGATCGCGCCTTGATCGCGTGGTCAATAATATCTGGGAAATTTCTGGCGCGAAGGTTGCTCGCAAGCGAGAAGGAGGAGGAGGAGGAGGAGGAGGAGGAGGAGGAGGAGGAGACAAAAGGAGAGAATAGGAAGAGACCTTCTCTTCGCGGTGGCAGCAGGTGACGGGGTGTTGCGAGCTGCATAATGAATAATGCACCCGAAGCCGAACCGCACACAAGCCGGTTTCCTGTCCCTCCGTTCGTTTGACTGAATGACAGGAGCAGGGCACGCGACGGCGAAAATGAGTAAAAACCGCTGATGGACCGTAGATCCTTGTGCAAAATCGTTTTGGTTCATTTTATCGCCGCAAATCGCGGCATCATCCATTTTAACATTAAACACATCATTTATATGCATTTTCCAAGTTTTTACCCGGTGCTGTACACACTGGGTCAAATTGACCCGGAGGAAATTTTAACGGCAAATCGATTATCCGGCACGATGGCAATTGCCGCGATCGAGTAAACCAAGAAATTCCATGAGAAAAGGTAAGAATTGTTAATTTTAAGTAGTACGAGTCAAGCATCCTCGCGGCCACGTCGAACGTCCTCGATGTTGGTCAATTATTTTGCCGCACACGTGATGCCACGAGTTGACCAAATTCTCCTCGCGCTCTGTGTGCGCCTGTTCCGGAAGTCGTTGTCTCTCCCTATCTCTCTCTCCTCTTGTAGCTTCTTCTGTGCGTCTATCTACTGCGATATAAATTATAATTAGCCAAGCCTGTAATGCCCTTTGAATAAATAAGCGACGAGCAGCAGCAGTAGCTGCCGCAGAGGCAAACACGTACACACATACGAGACAGTAGGAAAATGGGAGGTCCGCGGGCTCTGTATCTGTCCATTTGAGTGAACCGTGCGCTGGCTGCTACGTCCCCGCCCGCCTCCGAGCCCTTGACACACGCGTCGCTATATAATTATTTGTCTATTTATTTGCCAGGAATATGAATTATAAAAAAAAACAACAACAACAACTTTACCGATGATAAAAATAATGCACAAAGCTAGCGAAATTAATTGGCGAGCGATCGAGACAATCTTGGAATATATCACGACAATAAATAGTTCATTATTTGTATAAATATAATATGCCACGCCCAATCGACCCTCCGACAAATTCTCAACCACGGGGAAATTACACGGCCAGAGATTAAAAGGGTAATAATCAAATACTCGCGATCCTCATTTCTCTCGGTCCTTAATTCACCCTCCCTCTGTACACACCCCATCATTTCACCAAAAATATATTTTCCTCGACCAGAGGGATTCATATTTTCAAGCCTCTCCTCCTTCCTCCTCCGCGGAGTATCTCCGGCAAATGTAATCCGACGTAGTATTTGTTACTTCTTACACTTTATCCCATCTCCACGATTCTCTTGCTACGTACATTTACAGAGGGCGTTGAGACTGAAAAAAAAAAAGAATTCAGTTTTTTCGAGGTTAATTATATTTTTTCCAACAGAGTATCGTTGAGAAAAATGTTGAAAAATTGTCCAAGATTGTTGAGAGGTTGGTTAATGCGGAGAAAAAATTAGGAAGCTCGTTGCAATGTTTTCGTGGCGAGGAACGACTCGTGTACCGCGAGGGCCCTCGCAAATAGGCTGAGTTTCCGCGCGAGCCTGTGAGAGATTTCCCAGCCTCCCTGGTCTCATTGGGCCATAGGCCGAGTGCACAGGCGAGGAACAAGGGGTTAACCCGTTGCATTATTCATTCGTTCATTATATATGAATAAATTTTCGAGTAATGTCGAGAGATAAAGCTGCCAACTTTTCGTTGCTTCTCTCTTTCTCATCCTTCGTCTTAATATTCATCAGTCCACTGTCACGCAATACCATTATCTTCATCTTCTTCTTCTTCTTCTTCTTCTTCGAGTTTTGCCCGAGAGTTAGGAATCATGGCATCATTTAATAATTCATTAAATCCTGGCTACTCGCGGGGCTGCTGGTTCTTCGGGCGCGTCGACCAGAATCACGTACGACACGATCTCGAGGACGCGCGGGCCTTTCCATTCGCGTTACTCTTTTCTTTCGATTAAAAATCACTTTCTTCCCGATCGATTGCAATTTCTCGTCCGAGTCCAACGCACAAAAAGAAGAAGAAAAAAATCTTATACGGGCAGATCTTTGCTTTACAAAAATGTCTCGAGCCTCGCGAATCGAATTATGGAATAAAAAAAAAAAAAATAAGGTGTGACGAAATAAATCCGGTTCCGATACCCTTTTGTAATTTGAGATGATCGGCTTTTGGCGTGACCTTGCTCCGCGATGCTGGCATCGCATACGCCCGTTGCCCAAAAGGACTCTTCCTCTCGCTGTCACCGACTTGTCACTTAAACTATCGTCAAAGGTCTGACGTGATCCCATGTGGCTTTTCCGACCGAGAGAACACGTGATGCGCTCCAGACGAAAAAGAGATAAAAAGTAGAATCAAGAGAGAGAGAGAGAGAGAGAGAGAGAGAGAGAGAGAGAGAGAGAGAGAGAGAGAGCCGCGGTACAAAGCCGACTAATGGATGTCCACTCTACGCCAAAGATACTTCCACCCACCTGCTTAATCCGTCCATGAGGGTTGGAAATCCCCCGTTCGTTTCACTGTCCCCGATCCCGTTGAATTTAAAAGAAAAAAAAAAAACACACACACACAGGCAACTTCCCTCGAGAGATAAAATTGCGAGGATCAAAGTTTCCGAGAGATTCGAAATTCAGCCATTTTTTTTTTTTTCCCATTCAATTTCCAAATAACGTTGCATCGATTTTCGAGATTATTTACATCGTACAAAAAGGACCAAGTTTTTGAATTAATATTGCGAAACTTTGCCGTTGAGGTTCGATATGTTTTTAACGCGAAATTTCACTCTCCCGGTGCTTTTTCTGTAGCGACAGCATTTTCTGGAGTGTGGCTGTAACGAGCCAGGAGAGACAGCGAGCAAAGAGTGACGCTGCTCGAGTTTCCATTGTCCGTCCTTATCAAAAAATTTTATTCCTCGGTTCCCCGTGTCCTTAATGTATTCTTTTAGAAAAGAATTTTTCTCTCAAACTCGATATAAGGAGACGAAATTGTGTTGGGAGAGCGAGCTAGGTAAAAAGCGTTACAAGGAGCTTTGCCTTGGCGTTTCCTAAGAATACATGGAGCGATGTACGAGCGGGTTAATAATGAAAAGTCGCGAGGTAAGCCAATTTCTTGGCCTCTCTCTCTCTCTCTCTCGGTTCACAAAAGCAAGTTTCCATTGTCATCGGGTTTGCGAATTGTTTGCCTCGCCGGAAGGAACCAAACGCTGTAGCGAGAGTTTTCTTTCTCAAGTGCTGCTGCTGCTATTGGTGGTGGAAAATTGGCCTCTGCAGATTTTCAATTTCCGAACAGCAGCTGAGCTTCTCCAAATTTTTCTTTATTTTTCTTTCAAATAGTTTATCGATCGTGCCTCGCCAGTATATTTTTTATTGGCTCGCTTAGTCCTCCCCCCCCCCCCCCCCCCCCCACCGCCGATGAATCTTTAACTTGGTCCACGTCCGAGTAATTTATTCCTCGAAGAAATCGCTCCTTCTGGGATTAAATTAGACGCTTTTTCCAGCCGAATTTACCGCAGGAGCTAGGGATCGATCCGATTGACCGACTCCTCCTCCTCCTCCTCCTCCTCCTGTCCGATTTCACTTTGAGGCAGAATAAATTGTTCCGAAGCCCTCGTCAGGCTCCTCGCGGTAACGCAAGTCGTAACCCCGCGATCCTGCGTGGGGCTGCGCACCACCACCACCAAAAGCGAACATACTCCGGTGCATACACATGCATTCATGTAACGCCCGCGATACACAACGCTGCCGCGTACATGCAGTTACGTCAGTTGCTTCGCCGCACCGGTCAATAGGAATTCGCAGTGTTTGCCGAAGGAAATCAAAGCGGGTCACTTATTAACGGTGTAGACAGACGACGACGGTAGAGCAGCTTGTCGAGCGATCGTTTCGATGCTCCTCCATATACCTCGAACGAGCTTCGAAAGCTCACAACGCCGGAGAAGAGGGTTTTTGCCTCGGGACCAAACTTATTCCAGAGACAAAAAAGTACGACGGCTGTCGGCCGATCGCCCGCGCCTCGCTCATTCATTCAAAAATCATCAAACGATTGATTTTTAGATTTTAGCGAATACATGGTCATTTTTCATGAAATCTCTTAGAGGGTCCCTCTAAGAGATTTCAGCAATAAGCATAGCAAATTTTTATCTGAATATGAAAAATGATTATGTATTTGCTCAAATTTCTTAGAACCGGCCAACGTACCAATGAACTAGGAAAATTATTTATCATATTATTTTTCCTCCGTGTACGCGATCAAAGAGTTAACATTGCTTTATATAAAAATCCCACAAGATTTTCCGCGTTGCAGGAATTTTCAAAAACGAGCAAACGATTTGAACAAAGGTGCAAAAAACAAAAAACTAAAACAAAGTTGATAAAGGAATTGAGAAACTCGCCGTCAAGGGTTTCAGGCATCTGCAAAAAAAGCAGATCTTAATGTTTCAAGAGTAATCGCGGCGCTAGCGTGTCGAGCGAGGAGCACGATCGAGAATGGCACGGTCGCGATTCCCTCAGGGAAGCAACGCCAATTCGATTCCTTTAGCTTCGACTCGATGCGCGTTAGATTTTCGTCGACCTTTCTTAACCGAAGCCCCGAGCCGCCCGTAGCTCTGTTATCTCCAACGCGAAACGCTCGCCGCGTCGATTCTTCTTTTCGTCGCGACGACGAGACTCGACGCTCCTTCAACTTTGTCAAGTGTTGTTTATTTCCAAAAGCCTCTCGCGTCTCTTTTCCTCGAGCTCCGATAAAATTTTTCCCAAAATTATTTTGATGAATATCATTGGAAAATGAAAAACAAAAAAAAGGGTTGAAAAAGACTTTTCCATGTTGATGCGTCTCTCGCTCGATCGTCACGGTGCGATGACAAATCGTGGATTTTCGAGGATAACGTCGTAAGTGAAATGTTGAGGGGCTCAGAGATCGCTCGCAGGTTCTTTCGCCCGGATAGAGAATCGAGAGCTCGAGACAGAGAGCGAGAGGGCAACAGGCTGTTTCGAAGCCGCACGTAGTTGAAGTGGAAAAGAAATAAAAGGGATGAAAAGAGAAAAAGTAAAGTGCGTGTAGGGAATGGATGCGTGGACGGAGGGCCGGGGTCTTCTCCCCCTGGGACAGGGGGTTCGCTCTTTATGCTCGATATAATACCGCTCTCAAAACATACACACTTTGCTAACGCGTCAGCCCCGGCCATGTTTTGGCTCCCCTGCTCCTGTCAAACTTTCCAGGAGCAGTGTTCAACTTGCCAATTCGCGGCCTCTCCTTTTCTTTTTCCCCATTTCTTTGCAAAAGAATGTCGTTTTCGTTGTTGAGAGCGTTGCTGCATGCTGGTATTACAGTAGTTGATGGCCTCCGCAGTTGTAATCATTCAGCTGGGCCTGAATTTTTTATTTATTTTCTTAAAAACATTGAAAATTATTATTGAAATATTTTCTAGAGCGAATTAAAAGTTGTTGGTACAGTTTGCTGGGCATTAAAGATGCAGCGACGTCCTGTCGCGTATGTCATCCCCTTGTTCCCTCCCACTCGACTCCTCTCCCTTATCAGCCAATTACGAAACAATGAAAAACAAAAACACCAAAAAAAAAAACACTCCCTCCTGCCTCGAGGAATGTCTCTTATTCTCATTTTGTTTTATTATTTTATTTTCACTGCCGCCCCCTTAAATTCCTGTCAACATCTCAATTGCCTCGCGTGTAGGGGATTCCTTTCCATAAATACTCGAGGATAAGTTTACGAGGTCGTTAATGGAGCGAGCGCGCTTTCTCGCTGCGGTGTCTTAATTGAAAAAAATGCAAACTTTTTCATCGCCCCCCCCCCCCCCCCCCTCCCTTTCCGCACGTTCTTCCTGTTTCTTCGACCCTCGCGCCAAAGATCGCTCGCGGCTCCTTTTTTCTTTATTTTCCCTTGGAAATGGCCAAAGTATACTTTAGCCAGCAAGGGCGTGGTGAAAGAAACGACCGAGGGCAATGTCGTCCAGACGTTCTATTAGACTCTGCCCCCCCCACAACCCCCTGCGCCACCCTTAGGCTCGCGTAATTACGAAACGTCGCGTGTATGCCTTAACCGAGTGGAGCAGCTGCCATTACGCCCTCTCTCTCTCTCTCTCTCTTTTATATATACATCCCAGAAATGAAAGCCCAGCAAGCTTTTTATTCTAAAAACATGGCCGCCCACTTTCTGCTTCGACTCTTCTATTAGCTGGACTTGTTCATTGAATTAATTGACCTCGTTTCGTCCATTCCGTACCATTTCCTTTTTTTTTTTGTTTTCCAACCGCAAAATTTCGTGCAAACGCGACGAAAAATGTTGCATTTTTTTAAACGAAATGCTCGTGCTTCCAGGAGCCAAGGTTTTTATTGTTTTTTTTTTGCAACTTTTTCCTTCAATGTCTTGGGAATTTCGTTCGGGGTCAAATTGACCCAGAGTCTCATTTCAGCGGATGGGATTTTTACTCCGTCATACTGAGCATTTTTTTTTCCCTGCGTAATTGTAATTTTTCGATTTAATCGTTTCAATAATTTGGTCACTTTATTCGTTCAATTGAACGTATCGAATGAATTTTCGACTAATGAGAATAAATCTGCTGGGAAAAAGACGAAATTTGTAAGAAATGTCGTTAATAATGAAATTTCTTGATTCCACTTGAAAAAAATTGCGCAAATTCATTTGGGGTTTGAATTATTTGTAAAGACGAGACTTAAACGTTGAATTACGTCGTCTGCTCGAGCGTGTTAAAAATTAATCGTTACTTGGTTGAATTAATTTGTGAGCTAATGACAAATGTAACGGAAATTACAATTGGAGAAATTTTTCAAATCGTTTTTATGAATTGAAGGAAAATCCTTGAGTCGCGAGGATTAATAATTCATTTAGGGATAGTCGATTATTGCTTTTTAATCGATAAGAAAATTGAGCATTTCCTCGTTCAAAAATGAGGGCTAATTACTGGCTTGCCAAATTTCTGACAATCTTCTCTCTTCGTCTCGCCCTCTCTCTCTCTCTCTCTCTTGTCGTTTCTCTCGTGTCGGGTGGATGCAGTGAAAAAGGGGAAAAAGAAAAGCTCGGCTCGACTAATCAAGGCGTCAGTCGGGACTTTAATCCTGGTGAGCTTAGCGCAGACTTAAATATTCCTTGTAAACTCGCGGGAGAGCAAAGTGTTGGCAGGGATGACGAAACGGTTGGGTGAGAAACGAGCGAGGTTAATGGGACTCGAAACTTTTTTTTTTTCTTCCGCAATTATCCTCCGCGTCCTTAAAATTCACATTTCCCATTGAAAAACGTGAAGAAAAATCTATCGTTACATTTTTTATGGAATATTAATTTATTGTGATTAATTTTTTTTAATATTCCGCATATAAAAAAATTAAATAATTCATTTTTAAAAAGACTGTTGATTCAGCATTGATCTTTTCGATAAATCATTGAAGCCTTGTTCATCGAGTGGCATAACTCGATCGCAAACAGATGGAAAAAAGAAATGAGAGAGAGAGAGAGAGAGAGATCAAAGATCAAACTAATCGACGTGTATCCCACGAGACCGGGAATCGGCAACCTCGAGTGTCCTCGGGCTATTGTCGTAATACGGTATACACATGCATAGAAACACGTACATATCTGAACAAGAGAACTCTCTCTCTCTCCCTCTCTCTCTGTGGGACGGTCGTTAGCTTTGCTGCTACAACCACTCGGGCCAAAACGTGTGTACGTACAATGCAGCAAAACGACGATGACGATGACGACGGCAGCGACGAGGACGATTGTGTAAACATTATTTGTAACACAAAAGCAGCCGAGCCGATGCACTCGCTTGCCACATGTTCTCATTTAGATACGCACACACGTCAAACACGAAACACGTTGCGTCGAGAGAGAGAGAGAGAGAAAAAAAACTCTCGAAATAATAGGAACCAAGATTTATTTAATTATACAAAGTTTATCATTTATTTTAGAAAAATTACCTTGTCCCAACTCACCACGACGCACCATGCTTCACCGGTCTCATGGTTTTTCGACCCCCACGACTTTTTTCTCATCGAAATTTCGTCCCAAATCCATTTTTCATCATTTTTTTCCAATCAGAACGTTGTACGCAAGAAAAAGAAAAGAGCAGCTCCTAAATATTAGAAAATTAATTCCTTTCCAAATTTGGACTTGGAACTGATTTTTCACTCAGTCACGTTGAAAAAAAAAAAACACGCAAAGTGCTTAGGCAAATTGGGAATGTTTCAAAAGTCCGATACGAAATAGGATTTTCAATGAGAAACAACGACGAGACATCTTTAGTAGAAAAACTTACCCCACGTGTGTACAACCTGTTCATGGAACAAGTGCCCTCGTATTCCCGAGCAAACATAGCCCGAGGAGAGTCTCGTGTAACCCATTCGCGAGTTCTCGATCACAATGTTTACACGCCGCGCCAATTACTCGACAGCTATATAACCAGAGAACGCGATAACACGCATATGTACAGCCCTCGGCGATTCAACACGACCGACCAACCATTTTTCTTCGATAGCCAGTCGCGCGAATCACGATTATTTCCAAAGAAACGAAAAAACAAAAAAAAACCATTTTTTTTCTGTATTTTTTGAGTTTGGCACTCTGCCAATTTTTCATATTGGAAAGATTTCGAGAATACCAAACGAAATTTATTGAAAATTACATTTTTCATTTCGAGTTTTAACAAAATTAGCTTCTCACTGAAAAAAAATAAAAATTCTGTCCATTTTCAATGTTTTCGAAACTCATCACGTTACGATTATTTCGAAATGGCCAACTTTTCACGAAACGTATTTTTTCGACGATTGATTTTCGAGTTTTAAAAAAAATCGATTATTCCGTCGATCGTCATTCCTCGAAATGGTTGGCATGCATATGGCCAAAGAATTGTCAACTATGCGGACAAGCCGTCGCGGTTAAAAACACGCTCGAATGAGAATGCAGTTTCCATCGATGAACGTCCATTTCCGGTCGGACCGACGAGTCGTCTTTTGGCGAGGCGAGAAAAAATCGACAGAACCATGAGATGAAGCATTTCGGCTAATTAATAAATTATCAACCATCGCAATCACCGGATGTCGATTAATCGCGATTTATTTATGGAAAGAGAAAAAAAAAAATTGGGCCTCGTTGCCGATTTTTCGTCGATTATTACGAACGTAAGAAAAAAAATAAAAAATAAAAGAAAACAGAAGAGATATGTTTGTACGATTTAACACGGGGTTATCTGATTGATGAAACTAACGACACTGTACACGAATAATTTGAGTTGTTTGAATGGTCAATCCTTGCACTCTTGGCTTCGAGTTTTGCGGGGAGCCAACGTAATGACGTATTCGTGTCCGAGTCTATGAATTTATAATCCTTTACAAAGAAGCTTTATCGTGCATTTAGGATATCGTTGACACGCGACTCACGTAAACGATATCTTTAACATCCATTTGGATGAGATAAAAACAAGGAGGACAAAGAGCACGATTTTTCATCCGTAAAAATGTCGAATTTAGGCCGCGCAAACATTTTGTTTTCTTCAAATATTCAACAAATTACGACAAAATTCGTTTTTTATGGGTTTTTCGATGGGCTCGATCGCCTCGAATGGACGATGTGTGAATGAAAAAAAAAAAAAAAAACGACACAGATAAGATCGATTTGTTCGGTTATTTTTTTTTTTTTTTTTTTTTTTTTTTTATCAATAACATCGAGATTTATTTTTCATTATACTATATTATTTATATATAGTTGAGTAGGTATTTCTGGAACAAAGTTGGACACGAAGTATGTGAAAATGAATTATGGCACATGATATGTACAGTAATGAGGGGTTGCTTAATTATTTTCACAAATGTTTTTAAAAAGGGTTGTTTCTCTCGCTCTGACGGTTCTCGTGCTCGATCGACGAGAGGAACATGCATTTTCAACCCCCCTCCTCGCGAATCCTACATTGCGTGCAATTAAAACAACATTTCAATGTCAAAATATCGTGAAAGATAATTTAAACGGAAACGTTGACTATATATGATTGATAAAAATTTGAAAAGCCGAATTGAATTTCGCTATATAGACGAGAACACACTTTTCGTTCGATCGATCGAAATATTACTTTTCACTTTTTTCCGCTTCACTTTTTTCCGTTCATTGTTCACTTTACATAACAATTTACAATAAGTACATTTACAACTCTTTCGAATAATTATGTACACGCGCGATTCGAGGACACTCGAAAAAAATTGCTAAACTAATTGGTTTTTCTTTTTTTTTTTTTTTTTCTTTTTTTTTTTTTCATTACCCTCTGTCGATCTCTCGTCGACGAATAAAAAATAATAAAAAAAAGAAAACAACCACTGACTGGCCTCTTCGAATGTTGCACGCAACGCAATAAATATTTTTATTATTTTATGTCGCAATAGAAATTTCTACACCGTCAGGCAATTTCTTGTCTTTCTTTTTTTCTTTTTTTTTTACTTTTTCTCATAAATTCTTCGTATGATATGTCTTCGATATATTCTCACAACGCTCGCCACTAAAAATCTTGCTTATTCTTCATTTTCTCCGCAGGATATCGTCATTTCGCACGTTTCTCGAAATTAACCGTTTTTTTCCTTTCTCTCTTATCGACCAATTACACGTTTCCAACGAAATCTATTTCGTGACGAGGAAAACAAAATACAAATCGAGAAAAATGAAAATTTATTTTGTGACTTTTTACTATTGGTCAATGTTTTCAAAGTTTCGGTAATTTAATGGCGAATTTTGAATGACGAGGAATTTATTAGAATCGAACGAATTCATCAGTCGTTAAGATTTTTGCAACAATTTTTTCGAAATTGCTAAATTGAGCGCAGCAGAGCGTTGAAATGAAAAGCAAGTTTTTATATTTTGAGGCATTCGTGCCTCTCGTCAATATTCCGCTGTCCTGAAAGTTGGTTGGAATTATGGCATGCGGTTGACATAATTTTATTGACACGAGCGAGCTGCCACTTTGCAACAATTCATTTTGGCTCTCGTTTAAATTTAATAAACATTGAAATTAAAATTTAGCTAACGAATGACGTTTCTCGACGCACTAAAACTTTCTTTTTCGTTGACATATCAGTGTGATTATATTTTTTCTTGTAGTCTTACATATTATTGTGTCTGTGTGTGTGTGTGTGTGTGTTTCAACTTTTTACAAATTTTCAATAACCGTCACGGTACGCTGCGCGCAACGTAATAATACTTGACGCTTTTCAATTTCGTGTTGTTTTTTCTTCGTTATAAATAAGAGTTTCGTTAGCTACGACGCTCTCGTTGTCACAATTTGTCTAAATTTTCTCCATTTTTTCTCACAATCGTAAATCGAATGAGTATATAATTTATTTTACAAAAAATACTTGCTAAAAATATGGAACGACGCCTAACGAGCGAAATAAATTGACAAAATATTAAATGCAAAAAAAAAAAATTGATTGAAAAATGGTGATGGAGGTAAAATAATAATGCGCTTGACACTTTGAAGAAAATCCGGTAATTTTTTGCCGGAGGCTTTGAAAATTTTTCATGACAAAAACGCGTCAGCGTTGATTTTATGGTCCACTAGTTTTTCATGATTATACAATTTTCGAAAATCCATTCGGACCGCAGGGCTGACGGTAAACAGTTCGTACGTATTAGGGGGCTTTTGGTATTTGCATTATTAAGGGGGCTACAAATTTTATTGCTGTAGACACGACCGAGATGAGCTTTTCTTCATGTGTTTTTTTTTTTTTAAATTTTTTTATTTTTATTTTTTTGTATTTTTTTTTTTATTTTTTTCGGACTCTCTTATTTACGAGTTTGTGTATTACAATTAATATAATTACAAGCATATTGCGATATGATTCGGGTTACCCTGTCTTTAAATACCTACGGAATAATATTTATTCAGAAAAGATTTTCAGTTTCCTTGTCCGGCGGGCTTTCCTCTTGATCGTTCGCGTCGCAAAGAAATCGCCGCGAACGACGTGTTTGGCAAATTCTCGAGTTCTATCAACCCGCAAAGTTTTTTTTTTACGAAAACAATCGAGCAAAAAAAAAAAAAAACAATACAATTTGGTCGATCCGAGGCTGAAAAACGAGTCCGGGTCAAATTGACCCAGTGTGTACACGAAGGGCAAAAGCAGAAAAAAAAATAGCAATGATTTGGTGAAAAAAAAAAAACGTGTCGGTTTCGTGGTTATAGCGGATAATCGTTACGTAGATTAAATGTTGCACGAGATAAAGTTACGTATTAGTCTACGAGCCCTTTTCCGACAATCATCATAAATCATTATTTATATATCGAGTAGAGCGACGCTTTGTACACGAGGCGAGTCGGCCGAAATAAAGTGAAAAATAAAAAGGCATCGAAGAAAAGGAAAGAGAAAGTCGAGTAGCTCGAACGTTATCGCTAATATCGCTAAGTATTGCACTAGAAGTTTGTTACACTTAAAATTGCGCTCGGACGAGACGTCCCCGGCTGCGGAGAATCTCGAGGAGATTCGCCGGGTTATTATTTCAATGAAACTATTTCATTCCCTCGTCGAATAATTGAGAAAGAGAAAAAAAAAAAGGTTAAGGTGCACGAGGTATTTACAGGCATCGATATAGAAACAGCTATGATTAATAATCGTAAACTCTCATATCGAAATTTCGCGACTCAATTCGATTACTTACAATAATATCAAATTAATGTTTATTTTATTCAATCTATTTCTCATAATTCCTCATTTATTTATTTATATATCTTGGTATTGCTCGACGCGCACTCACACTCACCGACAGACAGACAGATTCAAACTCTCGAAGACTTAGAACGAAGGGAAAAGTGTAACGATGAGTTTTTTTTTGCTAATTTTCCTCTCGAAACAATCAGCTCGCGACATATATTTCCATCGCTAATTAATTCTTTGTTTTCGTGTCGCTGTGTCAATGTGTGTATTGCTTCGATATGATATGATTACAGTCTTTTCACTGATTGTCCAGTATCACTACGTAACATGAGTTTGAAAATCCATTAGTTTTTCAGCGCGGTCTCGTTGCACTTGCAGGGCGATTGTTTTCCGGAGCACACGTAATATTCCGGAAGTCCTTCGCTCACAACCTCCAATCTTTTGTTCCTTCGTTTTTTTCTTTTTTTTTTGTTAATTAGGATTAATATCACTTTCCGCGCAGATCGGGGGATCTGCACATCGATTTTTGTTTTTTTGTTTGTTTTTTTTTTTACATAACAATTATATTATTCTGTGCTCTCGTTTTGTTTATCGTTTTCTTTTATTTTTTTTTCTTGTTTTTACTTTTTTATTCGAGTTGTACTTGCAGTGGTCACGAAGGTTCGCTCTTTCTCGCACACTCTTTTCCCCGATTCCCCCAAGCCGTTGCACGAGCAACTCGGGGAAATCGAACGGAAAATCGTTCCTTCTCTGTTTCTCCAGTCCGCAGGGACTTGGTCGTCGTCGTCGTCGTCGTCGTCGTCGTTGACGATTCATTCGTTTTCTATACTCGCGAGCAGGCTCTATATAAACCTCGCGTTGAAACACTCGCTACGACAGCTGCCAGCGGAACCTAAAGACTCTCGAGAACTGTCATCGATCGACGCTCGTCAAAAAAGCCGCGCCAACAACAACCAAACGACACTTTTGACTTCCGGTTTAATATGCTCGACGCGATTTAACGTGGCGAAACACTAACGGGCAACCGCGCGTTCGCAATATGGATCGTCCTCGCCGTTATACACGCCCAATCCGCATGCTCTTCTCTTTTTTCCTCTCTCTCTCTCTCTCTCTGTACAAAATGGACCAACTTTTCACCAACTGGTTAAAATCGTCTCAAGCGAGTGAGAACGACAAACAAAAGGAAAGAAACTTGGTACTCTTTGCTTCGTTTGCAAAGTGCCTGTGACAGGGAGACTGGCATAACCCTTTGCCACAATCCGAACCAAAGACGGAGCTCGCGTAATAGTCGATTTAACTCGTCCCTCCATATATTATTCGAGGATGAGGAACTTTGACGATACGCGTATTGCTCACGCTTTTCTCTTAAGGCCATCCCTGATACTCGCTCATGGGTTCGGGCTTAGGTTCGAGACTGGGCGGAGGATACAGTCAATTTTGCTGTCACAAGCCACCCTCGGGTCAATGTTGAGCTGCGAATTTCATGCGCTTCTGCTTTTGTCGCTGATTGCAAAACCAGACTCTAACGACGTTTTTCTTTAGATCGAGTTTCTCAGCGATCGCAGCGATTTTTTCACCGGTCGGTCTTGGCTGCACCGCGAAAAATGCTTCGAGCGATCTCTTCTCCGGTGCTGCGATGCTCGTGCGTTTTCTCTTTTTCTCTCCCGCCGGTAATACCGACGGTGCGTCCGGATCGCGTCTCTTGTTCTTCGCTTGAGCTTCCGCCTCTTCCAACCATGCTTGCAGTATCGGCTTCAGAGCGATCATGTTGTTGTGCGACAGAGTCAACGACTCGAATCGGCATATCGTCGATTGCGAGAGCGCTCCGACTCCCGGAAGCTTCAGGTTCGCCAGAGCCTTTCCAACGTCCGCTTGGGTCACTCCCAACTTGATTCGCCTCTGTTTGAACCGCTCCGCAAACGCTTCCAACTCCCGAGGGTCCGTGTCCGCATCGGGATGCAAACCGGCTGCCGCGGCTGCTGCTGCAGCGGCTGCCATTGCTGGATGATGATGCGGATGGGGAACGCTTCCCCCGATGTTCCCATGATGATGATGTCCCATCATCCCGTTCATTCCTCCGTACACCGAAGGCCCATGGATACCGCCGTGGTGTCCAGCTCCCCCGCCGCCTCCTTCCGACATCGGCGTTAACGTCGTCATCGAATTCGCTGGATCCAGCATGTCCAAACTCTCCATTCCCGGATGACTCATCTGCAAACAACAAGCCGCGTACTTTTAATTGGCGCGCGCGGCCTTTCGTCACACGCGCTTTATATACTTTTGCGATTATCCATTCGCCCTCAATATTCGTTTCATATCTCTTAAATTAAACCTTCTCCAAACCGATCTATTTCCCAAATTCAAAACTGTTCAATTCAAACGCGTTCATAACTCGAGAACGGTTTTGTTGGAATCGCTAAAAAAAAAATACCAATTCTGCGGCACTTTGAAATTTTCAAAAAAATTCTCTCGCAATCGACACCCTTTTTTTTCAATATTTCAAAATGCCATAAAATTTGTTTTTTTTTCTAGCGATTCCAACAACATTTTTTCTAAATATGATTTTGCAAATTATTCCAACATCTCCTGGAATTTCTATTTTTCGGCTTGAAATTTTGCACACGTCTCTTCATTGCCTTGTTATCCAGCTCTCGTACCAGATTCAACTCGAAATAATTGTAATTTTTTATTCTACGACCCATAAAAGAGAATACGTCAGAAAAAAAAAAAAAACTTTTCCGCGATTGCTGCAGCGAAATTGAAATTTCGTTGAGCTTCACAGCCTCGAATTAAAAAACGATTGACACATATTATATCGTCGCATTTAGTCGGAGAGCCAGAGGGAAGTCGGTTTGCGATTCGAGGGATGTTCGATCCGCGTCCATTTCTCATACCTACCGAGCAACCTCGACTATAGCTCGGCTGAGAAATTGGATTGGAAAAATCGAAGAGTTATAGTCGCAGTCTTGGCCGAGGTAGGAAAAAGAGGCAAAGAGCGATAGAGAAAGAAATAACGATTGAGGGTGAAAGATACGAGAAAGAACCTCGACATGTACGTCGAGGTATGGAGGACGTCGTACAAGAACCGCCGCCGCTGCTTGCTGCTGCTGCTGCTGCTGCTGCTGCTGCTGCTGCTACGAGAGCGAGAAAGAAAGAGAGAGAAAAAAAAAGCACAGCACGCGGAAAAGAGGAGGATCGATAGCGCGCAATGTTTCCTTCTCGTATATACACGAATGTGTGACACTTGCACAGTCGTTGGAATTATAGGCTCTCTCTCTCTCTCTCTCTGTGATGGGTTGGTGAGCAGGCTGTATATTACATTCTTCCAGCCGGTCATTTATATTCATAAGTTGCTTCTTTGTGAATCGTAAATGACTTTTTTGTTCCGCTTGAAAAAAACCCTTTCTCTATATTTTCCACAAAAAGTATAGTCGTTGGGGTTTCCATATCGCGTTTAATTCCCAAAAATGTCTTCACCAATTTCCAAAAAAGAATTGACGAGTTTTTTTTTTCGTTTCGCGTTACGGGCCGAGTCCGGAAGGTCGCGAAATCGTCTTGGCAACTCTAGTGCACACGAGAGCTTCGATTTAATCCAATGAAATAACTAAAGCCCCGGCGGAGAATCGAGACTCGGAGAAACGGAAGGAAAAGTTTAGTCTGTTGTGTATATTTCTAGCTCTGTAGGCCATTCGTCTTTATTTTTCTTTCTCTCGCTGCTATAAAGTTTCCCAACTTTTTATTCCACTCTACAATTTCGAGCCCTATTGACTCATTTTTTTCCATTTTTTTTTATCGATCAAAAAATCAAACTTCGAGGCTCAAATATGGGGTCAATGACCCGCTTGTTTCTTTGCCAAAAAATCGGTACGCGATGCCAATTAGTCGTGAAAAGCCGGAGTGATGAGAATAATTAAAAAATCCGACTCGGATTTTCAATCGTCGATTCAATTCGATAATTGCTCGAGTGTAATCCGAGAGTTGTTCGCAGGAAGGGGCACGGCCAAGTTTAACCGAGTGTAAAATGTGGGAGTGACGCCTGGGGTCCCTTAAATGTATATAAACAAGGGATGCAACAGCAGAAACAATTATGCAGCACGTGGCGTGACGATGGTCCGCGAGAAACGGGGGGAGGGGGCTCGATGGGCACCCTTTAAACGTGTAAATTTGCCGGTCTCGTTGTTGCGGGTCTCGGGTGACCGGGGCATGTGCGACGAGAGGGCGTCGTCGAGGAGCACGACGTCGACGACGACGTGGAAAGTGCCTAGCGACCCCTGACAAATTATTTATGAGCTTCTTCCATATTTTTTCCACGTTTTTTTTAACACGTGCGTGCATTTTTCCTAAGAAGCAGTAAAAAAATGTCTAGTCTTTCGCAATTTTGAGATTTTCATGAATTTTTCATCATTATTCGCCAACGATTCAACTTTTTTCGGCTGGCAAAGAAAAAAAGGCGTCGCGAAAGAGAATTTGCGTGTTTCGGAGCAGGTGGATTTTCGCCTGCTCCGAATATATCCTGTAAATTAAGGTTCAGGGGTGAAAACCACCCTCAAGTGACATCGGCGTTATGCGGGCAGCCAATTCTCTCGATGCTCTCTCCCTTCGATCTGTGCGTGTGTACAAAATGTATATGTCGCCGAATAGGCATGATCCGAGCTCGGTTTCCAACGACCCCTGGGCTTCTCTCGCACCAGAGGGAGATCCCCGTAGTTATATACGAATTTGGCAAAAGGAAGGGGCAACGCACAGTCCTCGTTCTCTCTCTCTCTTGCATTTTGGGGTTGTTTTCTCCCCTGAGACCCTACGCAATATTTCATCATTACACTGACAACAGAGACAGCTAGAGAGAAACCGAGGGATAGGGTTATCAAACTACCCGCTCTCTCTCTCTCTCTCTACGGGGTTGGGATTCTCCTCATGGAGAAACGAAATTCTCACAATACGAAACTCGTTACACGCTTCACTCTGGCCATTCGCATTTTGCCACAACCCCCCCTCCTGATTACATTCAATTCGTTGGAAAGTTCCGACTAAACTGCTCTCTTTCTCTCTTGCCGAGTCTCTCGTGAATGAGCAAATAAAAACGTGCTTTATGCGACACTTGACGCTCGGACCATCTGTCCTGAGGAATCATAAGCCACGCGACGAGACGTTTTCACACATTTTCTCGCTACATGTCCGCTTAACGAGGATACATTCGGTTGCTGCTGTTTATATATTTATGAGCTTATGTTTTTCGGCTTCGGATGAGGGGCTCGTTCGCTCCTTTTTCACCGCCAGCCAAACATCCATCTATTCTGGCTAATGGCCAACGAGTGTGTTTACAAATAAGTGGCGTGTTTAATTGCCAACTGTCGCACCGAATGCGAAACGGCCTTGCCAACGACATATCGCATCCACTCAACAACGCCACGACCATTTTTCCTTCTTCCCTTTTCTTCTTTTTTTTTTTATTGCCATATTCGAGACGCCGAACAAATGTTCACCGTCGCCCGCCGAACGCGTCACATTTGTTTTATTTTTTTCTCCTTCCATTTTTTTTTTATTTTTCCTTGAAATTTTTTTTTTTTATTTCTTTCTCCTCGACGCAACCGCGAAATTCGTTTGATTGACGAGCCGGCCACCCATTTTACGCGCTACGCTCGCAGGATGAAAAAAAAAAAGAAAAAAAAAGGTTTTTCTGTTTTGTCAATAAATCATGAGCCTTTTGCATTGCTGAAAAAAAAGAAAAAAACACGAAACTACGAAAAAAATTCATATTTTTACTTCCGTTTTGTCGAGCGCGCATCAAATATTTCCACATGCCACGAACAAAGCTCCCAACGATTCCAATTCGTATTGAGATTTTTCTTTTTATTCAAACAAAAATAAAAACCAAACAAATATCCGTTTTGGATACGCCCTTTTTTTCGTTTTGTTTTTCGATCAATTTTCAATCTCCCCTTTTTTTTTCCGGACAATCATTTCCCGAGGGAGGAAATTTCGTCAATATCGAAAAATGCCTAGTAAATATCGCGCGGTATCCCCTAAAGGGCTTACACTTTTGAAAAAAGTTTTTTTTTTTTTTTTCCACGCTATTTCGACTGACCGAATGGCTCCAATGAAAAATTGAGTTTGCTCAATTTTACAAAATCGACCCAAAATTTGTCTCCATTTTTCTATACGAGGAAAACATTACGAAATGAAATTTTGCGCAAACCCAAACGTCGCCCCTTTTTAAATTTGAAACCAACTCGTTGCTTGTTTTTTTGTTTTTTTATAATTAATTTTTGGTGGACTCACAAATGGGTGTGATTGTACCTGATGATGTAGTCGATTGTTGGGGTGCGGGGCACCCATGTGTGCCCCGTGATGATAAACCGAGACAGGATCGTGTTTAAGGGGCATCGGTGTGCCGGCGTTGTGCTTCCCGAGATCGGCGGCGAGAGCCTCCGCTCTCGAGAGCAAACCGTCCTGCAGGCCGCTGTTCAATCCTCCGAAAATGTCGCCCTGCGAAAAAACAATGAAATTAAAATTAATTGAGCGTCGATCGGAGCCTCCAAAGAAAAGGACACGCATGTCGCAAACAAATTATCAAGGAATTAGAGTAGGAGCACAAATATGTATAAAGAGTGTGTGGCGGGTGTGTTGACAAGGCTGCTGGGAGTTTTGTTGCCGAGCAGGAAGCCTCCTCGGTGCGGTCCGATCTCCCGACGATCAATGTTTCATGCCAAAAGCCAAGTTAACTTGAGCGGGTCTTACGCGTCGATTATTTATGAATCTCGACGTTTCTTTTTAGCCGGAGGAGTCGAGGGTCATTAAGCCACTTTCCGAGAGTGTGTTTAATTTTTAGGAATCAACTCTCGGTCTCACGGAGAATGTGAATTTTGAAAAGCGACAAATTTTTCATCATTTTCGTTTTGGACGGTGATGCAGGCAATTTAGAAAAAAAAAAAATAAAGCACAAAACGCGGAATTAAAGAGGTCAATCACAAAACGACTTTATTTAGTTCAAAATTTAGTGTAAACGTTCTGGGCACCAAAACTAACAGTTTTGAAAATTTTCTAAAGTTTAGATTTTTTTTTATTTTTCCCATCCAAACGCATGTAAATTGAAGTGACGTTTCGTTGAAAAGTTTCAAGAAAAAAAAAAACAAGAACGTAAACGTCAGAAAATTTTTCTTCACAGGAGAAAACTGTTAGTTTTGGTGCCAAGAACGTTTATACTAAATTTTCAAAGGACCCTGAATAAAGTCGTTTCGTAATAGCGATGAATTAAAAACATAGGAAAATTCGAAATGATTAGAATTTAATGAAATTTGGTGAGTATATTGTTTGATATTTTTTAAGATTTTTCTTCTACATAGTTTTCGAGTAATTTTCAACACCAGAGTTTACATGCGTAAGCACAGGATCATCGTGTATTTGATGCTAAAGAATATTATCACGAAATTTGATAAAATTGTTATCTTATCAAAGTGCTTAATTGAGAAATAATTAATTTTCCGATCGGCGATAATTAGACGATAGGATTTTTCGTGCTTTGGGAAAAAAACGTTAAGGAGCGTGGGCGGGAAAGAAAAATCATGAGGGTCAACGCGATGCGATATTTCAAAGAGTCTCTTTTGTTGCCGTTGATCAAGACGAATGTGGCGGTTAAGGGAGAGTGCGTTAACCGGACGATAAATTGTGCGAGAGTCCTTGGAGTTTAGTCCGAAGGGATGATCCCTTAATATTGTTCGCATTAGCCCTTTTGGGCAGGAGGAGAGCGGAAGAATAATGCGGTGAGGAGTGGGCCAACTTTTCTGGTTGCTCTCGGATATAAATCGTTCTCGTTAAGGGGCTAGTTAACACGCCGTTGTTACATTTTCAAGGTGCGGGCAAACTTGTTGCTCGCTCGCAGCTCGTGTTTTCTCGCCACGTCTTTTCCTTCGCGTCTTCTTCCTCTTGCTCGGGGCTTTATTTTTCTTGCCAAGGCCCGAGCAGCCTAATATATCGAGTGATTTGTCCAACGAGCGACGAGTCTTTCGCGTCTTATGAATTAGCCAATTACGACAAGAAATCGCGTGAGCAAACGTCCGCGTTACTTAATATCGCGTCAGCGGCAAAGGCCTCGAAAAATAATTGAAAAAAAAAAAAAAAAACACAAAAAAATCGAAAGAGCCAGCAGGTGGCACAATTCCGTTATATTTCCGTCGCGCGGTTAACCCAGATCGTCGGGCGAATCATTGACGCTCTGACGTTTCGTTCGTCAATTTAAATATCTATATTTACGAAATGCATAGACCCGCGCGAGGACGAATCGTCGAAAGTATTCGATGGAGAAATTTTGGTGGAGAATTTTAAAGGCAAGGGAAATAATCGAATTGTCTGCTGCTGGTAACGTGAATAAATAAATTCTTGGAGAAAATGTGACATTTGACAGGAAAATCGAGCGCGCAGGGGCAGACGGAATTAGCGTTTGCATGGCGGAGTATCCGGCGTCTCGACTCTATTAGAACCAACATTTACTTTTCTCTATTTTATCCTCTCTCACTTTTATAGAATCGCCCCGCAAATTCCTCAAACAACAAAAAATGCCTCGAGGTGAAAAAAAAAAAACAAAAAGAAAGAATTATTTTATTATTGAACGTGCTCCTGATTTTTCATCTCCTCTCGCCTGCTCCGCATCGGACACTCGCTGTCCCCGTGAAATGCACTTTTGTTCGCTACAATCGCGTATATATACACGGGACACGCGGTTAATGTGTCTCTCGTAATAGAAATCGATTGTTTCGCGAGCCATTCGCACACCCCAACGTTTCTCGGTCGTTGCTGTGTGTGTGTGTGCATGTCACCGTGTCCTTGTGTGTGTAGTTGACTTTTCCTTCATGTGCAACGCGCGAGAGACCCTCGCGAAACCCTCGCGCATTTTCTACGGACCATCGGACAAAAACTTCCGTTTCACCGCGCGAGCCAACGACAAAAGTTTATTCGATTAAATTACCGCCCGGAAAACGGGGCTAATATCAAAGTGTTCGAAACACTCCGAGTTGATATTCAGTCCGCGAGACGAATTCAACGAGCAAATACCACGAATTATCATTATTTTTTTTTCAACTGAATTTTTTTTACCAATCGACATCGATTCTAATGGAATTTCCGATGAGAAATTATTAAGGGCTCACGTAATTTCGAACTTCGCTAATCTATCCGTTTCAAACAGTCGCGATCATGCCAATTTCCTCTTTTTCTTTTTTTTTTTTACCGACGATGAGGAAATGATGAGGAACGAAAATTTTTTTTTTTTTATAGAAATCGATTTTTCGACAAATTTGGCGACTCGATAAAAATCGAGACGCGACGCGTCCGATCGAGTTTCCAGGGAAATAAAGTTTCGTGGCCATAGTCACATCCTGACTCCATTCCGACCTTGCACAGAACGATAGAGAGAGAGAGAGAGAGAGAGAGAGAGACCCGGAGCGAGAATAACTCGGGGGTGGAGGGTTGTTTGAACTGCAGGTGTCCGTTCGCATCCGTGGAAAGCGCATAAGTGACACTTGACTCTTTTTACGGCACTCAAAACGTACACGTTCGGAAAGAGTTGGCGAGAGAGAGAGAGAGAACGATGTTCTCGTTGCAGCTGAATAATTAATTTGCCTCCCAGCCATAATCGTAACCACGAGTTAGCGATAGTTTACGTCAACGTAAACTATATTTTTCTACATATTTTTAATAAATATTTTGCCCACGAGTCCAAAGAAAAATAAAAAAATAAACCGGAAGTCAACTTTTGTATAACGAGCCGCGAATCTTCCTCGTTATCTTTTCCATGATTTTCACTTTTCGAATTTTTTCATCATTCAATTTTATTTCCATCATTTTTTAATACTCACGTTGTGTCTCGGTGACCACGAGTTGCACATGATTGACGCATCCTCCAGTATTCGACTCTGGAACAGCGAAAAGATCAAATAATTTCAATAGGTAGAATTTTCAAGTTTTTTTGTACAAGAAAAAAAAGGAAAAATATGGAAAAGAATTCAATTTCGATGAGACTCTTGAGCCTGCAGCAGCAGATCGAAGCAAACTGCTTGGATCTTGGGGCTCGGGTTGCAAATTTATACGCGGGGCATATCGATTTTTAAAATCCTTTCGCCCGGATAGCTCTTCCCTTGTACAAAAATAAAAATTCACCAACGTTCAAACGCACCCCGAAACACACAGTTTTTTTCTGTGTGTGTGTTTTTTTTCTCAATAATTATTTTAAAAATCAAAGAAACGAGCAATTTTTTCAATTTTTCGTCCAGATTCTCAATCAGCGATCTCTCAAACGGTCCAGGAATGAATTTCAATCCCCGCTGCACGGGAAAATAAAATAAAAATCAAACAAAATGAAAAATAAAAGGTTAATTGGTCGCCGTAAACAAAAATACATTTGCATCGTTCAGAGCAGGTGTCGAGTGTGTCCCAAACGATTAGTCGTTTCTTTCTGTCGCGGTTGATTTATTAATCGAGCTCGTGCATCGCAGTCTCGTCGAATCGCGAAATTTACAGTCACTCGGAATTTATGCAGATATTTCGAGAGGCAGAGAGAGAGAGAGAGAGAGTTCAAAGCAAAATGGTGGCTGCGAAAATTTATCGGTTAAGCTGGATATTTGATGAGGCCGCAATGGATAAAATGTATATTTAAATGGCGAGGGCAGTGGGGATGCGGGAGGAGGAGAGAGGGTGGAGATGGCGAGTCCATGGTAATCGGTGTGTAAGATTGACGGAATCAGGCTATGAGCCAGCCGGTGTCGCGACGGGGTGAGCGAGTCGCCAATTAAGCGAGTTACTTTTGGAGAAACGAGAGTTTCATCCCCTTGGCTGTGAGGATGCTATGGCCAAATATACGTTTTCATCTCGAGTTTCGAGAAATTCATAAAAAAACATAACTTTTGCTGTCGCGAGAGTGAATTGTTTGTTTTTTTTTTTTTTTTTTTCATTCTTTATTAACCCGTAGAGACTTGCACCGAAAGGGTGCAAATTTGCACTTTGAGTTTTAAAAACGTCATGTCTCATGGAAATTTTTACGGATCGAAATCGCGTGGGGTACTTTTTAGGGGGAGCGAATCCTGGACAATCGATTGCAAGGATCAGAAAATCGGTCAAATTGAGAAAAGAAATTTTGATAATTTTGCCGGCTGAAGGGTAATTCTTTCAAAAGATTTTTCAAGCCCGAAATTGGAATCGTTAAGCAGTAGAAATTCGCGTTAACCACGCACACGACCTTTTATTTCTCAGCGATCGAAAACAGCCTCGTCAAAAAATAGTTTAGGGCTGTTAAAAGCGTGACGGGGTAGTTTGGGGGTGGCACCGCGATCGCCATAGAAAAATATGTGTGCTCATTCGTGCGCGCGTGGTATCGTCGACGGTTTGTCTCCGGAAAAGTGTTACGACCATCGCCGCACCCCTAAGCGAACGCAACCCTCGCGGATAAGTATACACCAGCAGCAAGCTCTATGCTGCTGCGCGCGGTTCACGCGGTTAAATTTCTCTCTCCTCGTTTCTCGTATATATTTGCAAAGACATGCAGCCAAGTTGACAATATATTGTGAAGCTCATAAATATTTATAGATCGCGCACGAAAGCCTGAAAATATTTATATTTCCTACTCGTTTCGACAAAAATCCTCGTTTCGTTTTTTTTTTTATTAAATTGCAAATAATTTTTGCAGTCGCGGAATTTCTTTTGCTCGCGAGAAGATGAAATTCTCGGTCACGCGAATTCCACTAAAATTTCGTTTTTTCCGTCGAGACATTTATCTCTCGAGTCTCAAGACCTGAATAAAATGCGAATATATATGCGAAAGGGCCTGAAATATCACAAGCCACACGTACGATATGTATCCTCGCGATAAAAAAAACGCTGCGCAATTTTGCGAATTGATGCTCTCGTTAAATTGCCACAGGAGTACGTGACACGTGGTGGTTGATCCTTTACAGGAGGGTAGCGGATACAGGGCGAGAAGCAGGAGCATCGCGTGATTGTCGCTCCAATTCGATCCCTCCTCCACTCTCGTTTCTGCTCTCTTGGCACTCCGGAGTATTCGGAGGCTTGAAAAAAGTCTAAAGTTAACTTCACGTATGACCTTGGCCAAAGGAATTGGGAGAAAAAAAATGTTTCAAATAAAAATGATAAGAAAAGCGATGTTTTTCTTTGTTTTATTTCCAATTTATTTTCCTATAAAAGAAAGAATTAAAAAAAAAAAAAAAAGAAGAAATGATTTTGGGATTAATGAATAGAGGCGAAAAATTACTTTTATTTAATCAACAAATTTCAATTTTTGAGATAAAATTTTTTTTCTCAGTCCAATTTCTAGACTCGCTTGTCGCGAAGCTTTTATCGCTCGCTTCGCACAACACCGCGCACATCTCCAGCAGCATCGAGCTAAAGTTTCTCCTTTCGCGAGACAACTTTAGCTGATAATTACTTGGATTTACGAAGACGTTGTCTGAGTGACAGAGAGCGAAAGACAAGTTGGAAGAACGCGCACGAGTCAAAGTGTGAAGTCGTGTTCGCAGTCCCCTGCACTTTCGTCCTGCTGCCAGGAGCCTCTCTCTCTCTCTCTCTCTCTCTCTCTCTCTCTCTCTCTCTCGTCCCTTTTGGTTTTTCTCGTTCCACACTGTACGGGAGAGTACACGTTAATAACAAATGAGCCGAGCTTGCGCCTCCGTGCTTTTGTTATAATCGTGGAGAAACTTGCCTCTATCGTCACTGTCAACCTCGCTTCTGCTCTGCCTCGCGCGCCCTTCCGCGCCTCTATCGTCTCACTTTTATTATTCAACGGATTCGTTTAAAGAAGTTTAAACACCTGTCGAGTCCTCGCGCGGAGCCCTCCGAGGACTTTGCTAATATGGGTCCCCGAGTTTTTTCTTTTTTTTTTCTCGCTGAATTTGAATTTGTCCAAATTTTTGTGTGCCAAAAAAAAACTGATTAAACCAGTTTTTAGTCACTAAATGAGAAAAAATTGTGAAAATGAAATTTCCACGTTTTCAAAAATTCCGATACATTCTCCGTCCCTCTAGACCCTCGGTAAGAAAATAAATTCAAGGCCGAATGTTGCTTTTTTCGACTCGTGCCAGACGTTTCGACGATAGCAGAATGAAAATATTTTCGAAAAATAGGATTTTCCTGCACTCATTTTCGTACGTAAGCCCCTAACGATCAATCGATAATTTTCGAATTAATTTAATTGACCAAAATGCTCGTAATCGACGAATGCAAATTTTGTCCACGTATAGTTAGACCAAGTATGTATATTCGTACGTTGCTTTCTCTTCTGTTATTACGACTGGCTGGCCTCAACAGAGGAAAGACAGGGGCACAGAGAAAAATAAAAATATATACACGAAGCAACCGAAAGGGGTGGTTGTTGTTAATGTTTTTCCTACTGGCTTCGCGAGCAGACAGTTTCTTTAGACGGATTTACGTTGAGTCGGTGGTCATTATTATTGCATGAGAAAAACACGAGAGTGAATCTCCGGGAGCCAAGCGAGAGGGAGAAAGAATAAAGCGCCGGAGCAGGAGATACAGAGGAGCAGGCCAGGCGCGTAAGAGCTCACTAAAGGGAATTTATGAAATTTCCTAATGTAATATTCCGATTCGCAGACGCACCAAACTTTCTTCTTTTTGTCCGAATAAAAACTCGTCTATTTTCAATTTTAAATAATTTACGAAAAGAGAGTCTTAACCCTCGAGAGGGATGAATTATGAGGGAGATATTAAAATTGTTACATCTTTATTCGTTGACACTGACGATTATCATTATTATTATTATTATTATTATTTGAGTGGCTCAAGTTGAAAAGGTGGGAAGGGAGGTTGGAAAGTCTCTCTTTTGAAAAGGGTTGTGGAAATAGGCTATACACGGAGGGATGTCTCGCGAAGCGTGTAAAAATCAGTGATTTCGTAGCCCCGGTGTTCTCTCGTATCGAGGCCACCAACGCTCATTGGCTACGTGGAGAGTTCCGCCCCCGCAGCCCCGCCAATCAGACCCGTCGTCGTGCTTTTCCTCTGCTTTCTCCATCTCTCTCTCTCTCTCTCTCTCTCTCTCTCTCCTACTACCTCCTCATCGATCCACCAGGGCCACGAACACACCATCATCCACAACTCGCAAAGCTCCGACGAGTACAAGCTCCGCAACGAGAGACACGAGCAGAGAGCTCCGTCGGCCATTCCACCCCCTCGACTTCTCTCCTACTTGCCCCTCGTCAAGCTCAACCTACTGTCCTTGCGCTTCATCCCTATCCATCATACACGACAATACGGATTATAATCCCGGAAGCTCGAGAGACCTTGCCGCAAAATCCTTCAGCCACTGATAATGCCACCGAAAATCACTCAATTTATCCTCATCGTCATAATCCACCTTTCTCTCTTTCTTTCGCGATTTAAAATTCATTCTGGGCTCAATTTAAATCGAGCCTGGTTACAACATGTACGAATCTTTAGTGAAACTTTTTTTTTTCTTCCTAAATATCGATATTATATTTTGAATACTTTTCAAAAATTGTTCGATTACTATTTCGTTGGAAACCAAATAATCCAAAAATATTTAGTTTTTCGTGCGTTCAACCAAAAATATGGCCCCGATTTTTAACGATATTTCATTTCGACGAAACGAACGAATAACGAGGTAGAAATTATAATTTAATCATAAAATCAACGTAACCATTGGCAAGGAAACGTAGAAGCAGTTTGTGCATCAGGCAGAGAGGGAATCTAATGCCCGATCCGACCGATTTCAGAGAGAAGAGAGAAAGAGAGAGAGAGAGAGAGAGAGAGAGAGAGAGAGAGAGAGAGGCCGCCACCGAAAGCAGCCTCGTCAATTATCACTACGATCGTAATAACCATCTCGGTCCTTGCGAACATATACATCGCCTGCTTTCCAGCAAAGTGGAACGTTCCAAGTTTTCGCCCCTAATGGAGGTTCCTGAAATTTCCACCCTCGTTTCGCTTCTCAACCCTCTTGCCTCTTCTCTCTTGTTTCCTGCGCCGTAACACTTTAAACCCTTTCACGTTTCTGGCTCGTTACAACCGCACCGTCGTCGCGCTCGCTCCTCGCGTCCTTTTAACGCGAGGCTGCACAATTTTTCATCAATTTTCCTGTTTTTTTTTATTATGTCGACTCTCTCAATTATTTTTGTCCTCGCACTATTTCTCCTCCGAGCAATCTTTTTATCCTCCACTTCCTTTAAATTCCTTTAAATTTTCACCACACTTCAAAGAATATAGTCATGTCTAATGGCCCGCGCAATTTTTCAAAAAACACAATTTTCAGTAGATTCTCACAAGAGAGCGTCTGTGTTAAAAGTTGCAATTTTCAACATTGAATATTTCGATTTCTAAATGGTGAAGCCTCTTGAAACTTTGCATAAATTATATTTTTTCGAATTCTCGTTTATTGTATAAAAAATACAGATTACCTCGGACAATCTTGGATTTAGAGTACGTCCTTCTTCAGTCAATTTGTAACAACTTTTTGTTTTTATGAATTTGGGCTCGCAAACCATTTTTTATGTAAGAAAACAAAAAAAAACAGAAAAGAAAAATTTAGATTTGGTCGTCGCCATACAACGTGTCCTTATAAAGATCGATCACTCACAACCTGACAAACTTTTCGAGGCTTTGTTGTGACAAGGTTGATCCTCAGATTCCTCCAGAACCAACTCGCGTCCCAGTTATTCGAGGACGTACACGCCAATGACAGCAGAGACTTGTGCAAGGACCAACGGGTTTTGAAGGAAGAGTAGCACCAGGTCGACGCATGGTCACGTGTGTGCCTTGTCCCGCCGGTCGCAAGGGTCTCGCGAAACACGTGTCAGCACGTGCGTACGATTCGAATCTCTTACAGCAGGAAACTCTCGCCACGAGAATGTGCTCGAGTCCGCGAGCTCGAAGGGAGACTCGCGCTCATTTTTGCGTGCGCGGAGGTGACCGCACGTATAAAAGGGCTCCTTCGAAAACATCCCTTAACGCGGAGCTTCTCGCACCCAAAGTGGCGATCCTTTTTCTAATACACGAAATACAATGCCACGGAGACTTTCCTCTTTGACAAAGTATACTGCTCGACGCCCGGCACTCTCGTTCCCCGCGCCCCGAGTCTTCTTGTTGGAGGCTCGCGCTGCGGAGTGACGGGCCACACGCCGCACGATCCCAACGGGCCCGCAACGTGAGCATTAACAAAATTGAAACGTCGATTTGTTCGTGTGCACGAGACACGCGGCCGACGGAATAATTTTATTAACGGCAGCTTTTCCAAACCCCTTGAGCTTTGTTACACCCTTGATCTCGTAACACGTCTTATTTGATCAAATTGCTCGGTGATTGTACGACTGAAAAGAACATTTTCGTTTGGAAAAGATGGAAATTTTCTTGGATACGAAAAATATGTGATGAGCAAGAAATATTCTACAAAAGTCTCTCTGGAAAGCAAATTTTTGTCCTTTCGATCGTTAGTTTTGCTGAAAGTTTCGTTAGAAACGAAATTTACTGCTAAAATTACAATAAATTTCAAACAATCCAAAAAAATATTTTCTTTTTACAAAATATCGACGTTTTTTAAGAAAATTACATTTACAGTGCAGCAGCTGTAGCCTCTTGCCCCCTCCTCGCATCGTAGGCGATAATAAAAAATTAGCGATTGTCATTAAAATTGCGAAAATTGCGATTATCTTCATATTCTTGTTTGCTCGAAACACCTGACGTACCGCCGCGAGAGGCTCGTTTTCACCCTAGCTGCCATGGCCACCCTGCACGAGCAGGATGCGTGCAGCTTACGTTCAACGAATAAGGTAAACACTCGCCGGTTTCCTTCGTGCCGACGCTCACATCAATCAGGAGTGTATACACGTGTGTCTCACTATATTTAAATATATAAAGCTCTGTCTAGTTCTCTACTATAGCTCTGCTCGTAAACGGAACCAGAACCCGCGATCGAATTTTTTCCAATTATTTTAATCAACCCCTTTAATTTCCTCGTTTTTATGCGACGTTCCTTCTCGTAAAACACTATTTGTGCGCAGTCTCGTTTTTAAAATATCTCCCGGTCGATCCTGCCTTCCGTGTTTCTCACTCTCCGCGTCAGCAGCAACGGCGAAAGTGTTTTTAATTGACTAAATTCGCTCTACTGACCTCCGCGCTCTCAAATTATTCTCATCGCGCGCGCTTCCGCGTCCTTTTGTCCGAATAAGCACCTTATTCCGAAATATTGGCCAATAAAAATCCAATCACCACACTCGTTTTTTTTGTTTCGTTTTTTTTTACATCGGTTTCGATCGTGAAAAATTATTTTCACGTCAAAGCTTTTTCCTTAAAAGGAGAAAATTCACGAGGCTCCTGATGACAAAACGACAGGAAATCCATCCAGTTTTTTTCCAGAAGCTCAAATTTTGTTTTCATTCGAAAAAATAAAAAAAAAAAAAAACGAGAAACTCGAGCAGTGACTGGCAGGCCAATGACTGTCCACAAACCCCTGAATGGACAGGTGCAACCTCATGGCCTGCCTTTTTCACTCACGCCACAGCAGGTCCCACCAGCACGACACACATCCACGTACATATTTGTTCCCGTCTCATTCCCCCGAATAAAAAAGTGTGCACGAGGAGACGAGCACTCGATACGAATCGCTAAACGAAGCATATGGTCGTAATGATAGACTCTTGATTGCCTCCTCCACAGGGGTTCGTTCTCTCGAGCACGTATGTTCGAATTTACATCAACTCTATCAACCTGACAGCCCCTGTGATTTATCTCAACAACCTCCACCCGACAATCCTCCAAATTCCATTCAAGAATCGTCACTTTCATCGCGATGTTTCAGTTTCTGTTCCTCGAGGATTAAGGAGCCACGAGCAGGTCGCTACTTGGTTGGGTGACCGTTCAGTCATGCTGGAGCATCTCGCAGAAATTGGCAACGGTAATAATGTGCAAAATTTTGTACAAACGTTTCTTGCCACCAAAGCTCTAACAGTTTGCTCCTACGAAGAATAATTTTCCGACGTTTACAATTTGACATTTTTTATTTTTCCCATAAAGTTTCAAGAAAAAAAAAAAACAAAAGAAACGCGACTTGAATTTACACGCGTTTAGATGGGAAAAATAAAAAATAGTAAATTGAATATCAAATTGTAAACGTCAGAAAATTTTTCTTCCCAGAAGAAAACTGTAAGTTTTGATGCCAAGAACGTTTTTGAAAAATTTTAAAAGATGCCTAAATAAAGTCGTTTCGTGATAGTAATACCTTAAAGCAAAATGGGAAACGCGCTTGCTCCATTTACAAACAACAATCGTTATATTGTCATTAGATAATTGCAATTCATCATAACGGAACAATAACGAACATTAAACACACACACACACGTATCGCATTTGTAAATTGTAACAAATAGTAACTGCTCGATGATTAGCTAGAAACAATACGATTGGAATTGCAAGCAAAATGGCCAACAGTTAGTAACCAAAGATCTCCGACAACAAAGGTACGAGAGCTTAATTTTGTACCGAAAATGAGGCAAAGTTGAGCATTTAATGAGGCCTAATGACAAGAGCAGGAAAATGGCTCGGTGGCCAGGAATTAATTGGCAACGGGTTGGAGGTATTTCGTGGATTGCTCGATGATTAGAAAATGAGTGTATAATTTGTCGAGAGAGGGGGGGGGGGGGGAGGGAGGAGGAATAAAGGGAAAAGTATACGGAGATGGACGTCGAGGATATTTAGAACTCATTAGGTCCGAGTCGTCGACGTCGAGGGCCAGCCTTTGCTTGTCATTTTCACAGGTAGGTATACATTTTTTTCTTCACAGTGTCCCCTTGCCACACTCGTGCTCCCGAAACCTGTTATATTGAATAAATATACATCTATACATACGTGTAGTTTATTTTATTATACACTTGTGCGAGTCCCTAACCGCAAGTGAAGGGACGAGCGTAAGTATTATTGTAATTATACACTTAGGTTTATTTCCTGTGTATAAGCCACGAGTTACGAACCCTCCGGTTGGCCTTTTCTCCTGCTCCATCGGCTTATGGCATTACGTGCGTCGGAAATCGCGTTTCAAGAGCCCAAGGGCTGAGGCAGGAGTTGGGGGAGGATTTTTGTTGCGCGGGGTTCCGAGGCGCTAGGGGTTTTTCGGCTGGTGGGGGAGATACAACCCTAATAAAAATAATAATAAGCGAGCGTTAAACCACGTCGGTTTAACCGGAAGTTACGCCCTTCTTTCCCCCCCCCCCCCACCTTTTTCAATCAACCCCCGCGTCAACGAAAAGCCTCGCAACTCACGTGCAAAACTTTCAACCTGCGCCTTTGATATTATATTTGAATTGTGCATTCATACGCGTGTAATTTTATGTACATACATCGACACGTATGCCTCTAAACTTTGTCAGCAAATTTGGCAAACGGCTCTCCTCGCAAAATCTCGTGTTTATTGTTTCCATAGAGTTTAGGCGATTATCCGGATATCTCTGTCTCTGCCTCGAGCTTCGCTCAATTTTATCATCGGGCTTGATACTCGGTTGGGTTACCGTTTTAACCAAAATTCGAGAACTTATTTTTTTAACTTGATCAATATTTGTCGATGCAATTAATTAAAATATATATCCACGAGATCCACGAGAGGCTATTTCTCGCTAATCAACAGTAAAAGGAAGAAACGCGCGATGAATTATTAATTACGATTTTATCGAGGGAACCTAGAACGCCTTTTTATCTTGTTTTTTTTTTTTTTTTTTCCATAAAAACGCGGTGGATCACGCGTCATCGTACGTTAGCGTGCGTGACGCCATGGAAAACCCACGCAAACTCTCCTCGCTCTCGTATATAGTTCGTCAAGTCCGTTACTACTTATTTTCTAGCATCGTTCCCCTCCTCCTCCTCCTCCCACCATTTCTTAACCCTCCTATGTTTTTCGATGTCTCTACGAGCGCACTTGTCAATGTCCCGCTCGAGTGATTCTCGAGCTGCTCGCTCTTTCCCCCGCACGCATTATGGATGCGTGCGAGGACACTCCAAACAATTTGGGAACACACGTCGCTAATACGCTGCAGTCACGAGAGGCTCTCTCTCTCTCTCTCTCTCTCTTTATTCATTTCTTTCCCGAAACACAGTCCTCGCGTTCGTAAACTTCTGCATCCATTACCTCCCTCGTTTTCGTTTGTCACAAAAAATCAGATTAACACTTCCGAGACAAACTGTTGCTCAACTTTCTCGTTACAGTCTCTCGCGTCTGACCAGTACAGCAACTTTCTACTGGCGAATTTCATCGCCGAATAAAATTACGACTGCGCGCAGTTGCAATTCGACGTTTTATTTTTCGCGCAGAGAGACAATCGTGATTAAGGTATTACTATCACGAAACGACTTTATTTATAGGGCTCATTCAAAATTTTTCAGTTTTCTTCTAATTTAACGAAACGTGACTCTAATTTACACGCGTTTCGATGGAAAAAATACAAAATTGCAAATCAAATATCTGAGATTCTAAACGTCAGAAAATTTTTCTTCATTAGGAGAAAACTGTTAATTATGGTGGCAAGAACGTTTATACAAAATTTTGAAAAAAACCCTAAATAAAGTCGTTTCAATACGTTAAGCGCCAAACTGATGTGTTTTTTTGTTTTTTTTTTTTTTTTTTAACCAGAAAAATAAAGGATTCATTTATTTTTACCGAGTCGTCGCGTTCCGGAGCGCAAGTGCCTCGACTTTCGTGATTTCTGGCCTGGGAGAAAGTCTCTCGAAAAAAAGGCTGGAAAATAATTTTTCAATTCGAAGCCTCGATAAATCTTTTCTTTCGTCGTCCTTTTTACAAAAGACATACATTTCCGTTTCGTGCATCTCGTTGGGGGAAAAAAAAAGAAAAACGCGTGTTGTGTGTGTTGTCGGGCATTATTTTCAATTTGGTAGGTCGAAATTAACGTTACTATTCGAGGCGTCTCCGCGGTAAAGTCACGATAAATAAGGGCAAAGCGAGTAGTAAATATAAATCAGGAGTGATTGGATGTAAGTGCGAGGAGGAGCGGGCGGTTTATGTGTCCCTGGTGGGCCGTGTGCGGGCTCGATCTCGTGGCTGTCCCAGTCTCCCTCTTTTTCTCGACGTGTTTAGTTTTCTTTTTTTTTTGCTGCTATCGATACGGGGGACCCGATCGAGTCTCTCTCACCAAAATAGTGCAACGTGCGCTATTTTTCATCCCTCTCCTGCTTCGACACTCGTTTCCTTTCTTGCCTGTATAAATATATAGCCGACATTTAAAAGGTGCGTGACGTTTCGACATTCTCGACTCGGCCCAACGTAACACTCGCCAATTTCTTTATAACCGGCGCATCCGCATCTTCTTTTCTCCCCAATACCATTTATCTTATTTTTCCATCACGCACGATTGAGCACGTTGGCCACTGTCAAATCTAAATTTTTCTTTTCACTTTTTCTTACACACAAAATTGTTTGCGAGAGCCCAAGTTTATTATAAAAATTTGTTACTAATTGACTGAAGAACAACATACTCTAAATCCAAGATTCTCCGAGGTAATCTGTATTTTTTATACAATAAACAAAATTTCGAAAAAATTTAATTTATGCAAAGTTTCAAGAGGCTTCACCATTTAGAAATCGAAATATTTAATGTTGAAAATTGCAACTTTAACACACGCTCTCACGAGAAACTAGTGAAAATTGTTATAAATAAATATCTCGACTTTTACACGGTGAAACCTCTTGAAATTCCGCGAGCTATTAGAAAGGATTATTCTCTTTGTGTGGTGCAAATTTAAAGGAATTCTTTCGATAGAATATTTTGCATACAACGTCCTTGAATTATTCAATAAACGCAATTGTTTTTCTGTGACCGCCCCGAAATTCTCTGCACCAAAGGGTCAAAGGGGTCTGGGGCAGGAATATTCATCGATTGTGCAATTTTTCGGGTGGTTTCCACGTTCAAAAATTGGATTTTTATAATAAAATAAAAATAAAAAAAAATAAAAAGGAACAAAGCGCAGTTGCGGAAAGTCTCGTTCGGCTGCCGAAATCAAATTATTTTTCCGTCATGTTCGAACTGCTGCGAAAATATTACGAAAGCCTCCATATCGTGCTGGAGAGAGGAAAAAAAAAAAAGAAAAAGTTTCCGGCTGTCTGCGGACGCGGCGATAATGATGAATGGACGACGAATGACATTCCCGTTCAGTTTCATGGGCGGATATGTATTTATGTTTGGCTCGGCAGTGGTAATTTTCGTGACCCATTTCGTCGACGAAACGAAGGGATTGAGAGAAAGAGGGATGTTTACTTTTAATGGTTAATGAGCCATGTGGCTGTAGGAAATGCACTCGATTCTACGAAGCTCCGCGAGCCCGATCGATAGATAATCCAAACAGACATTTTCTTCTCGTTCAACTAATTTTTTCGTATTAATTCGACGACTTTTTAAAATTTACTTTTTTTTTTTCCAATAATTAGCCAATTATTATACATTTGGAGGATCGAAGCGTGTGTGTTGAAAAAGAAAATATTTCATCACCCTTAATGAGCTGCGTCCACAATGAATCTATAATTAAGCGAATTAATAATTAAAGGGAAAGAAAAAATTGATGAGAATTCGTAATGATTATGATTTCATTCGAAATTCAGCAAAAAGCATCTGCTCCGGCAATCCGTAAAATTGGAACGATAATTTCGTCCGGTGGACACTGAATTAATTAAAAAGGATAGGACCCGCGAGCGGAGAGAGCACGAGGAGGCTTCATAAATATGCAGCGCGGTCGAGAGCTGTATTAATTACCATAGGTAACGAGATTCTCTGGGAAAACCCTGTCGCTCGTGTCTGCTCTTTCTTCCTCGTGGCGGCATCGAGCGTGAAATACCGATTGCTTCAGATCCAATAATCGAATCGAATTAACGTTCGTGCCTTTCCACATTATTAATAAACATCAAAATATGTTGCAAAAATGGGATTACAAAAATAATTTAACGAGTGCACGGCCAATTGGTATGTTTCGCGTTATCGATTTCGTTCATCGATTTCAAATAATGAAAGAAAAAATGCGTCAACGGCACGTTGGAAACATCGAGCCTGCGTGAACTTTCTCATCGCCTGAGGATCTTGACGAGTCTCAGTGGGTCCGAGAGACCCCGATATTCTTTTATTCGCGATGTGATCCTCAAGAGTGACCCCGACCTGTGTACGTCCTTGACGTACTTTTGTTTTTTTATGTTTGTTTGAAATTTTGTCTGTGTCAGCCAAATGTGTGCGTTCGGATGATTGGTTCTGGGTCTCAGAGACATCACGCCGGGTCTCTGTGACCCGGTGCGACCAAGTCGATGTTTTTTCGACAAAAAGGTGCGGAGAAAATCATAAAAATATATCAAATCGTCGGAGCAGAAACTATCAAGATATTCCACCTGAGTGTGCAGTGAAAATAAATTTTTTTTGCAAAATATCGATATTTTGTTCGACTAAACGTTTTTTTGAGTAATTCCAAACTATTGTGTCATTGCAGCGAGAAATCTTGTAGAAAGTCTCTTCGGAAGCAAATTTTGATCGTTCCAATAATCGTAAATTTCGCTGAAAATTCCGTTAGAAACCAAATGTGTTGCTGAAATAACGAAAGTTTTGAAATTATCGAAAAAATATTTAATTTGTCGCGTCGTTGAAAAAAATATCGACGATTTTTAAGAAAAATTTCATTTCCAGCGTGGAAAAAGAGGAAGAAAAAAAATGAGAAAAGTTTGAAGGCGGAGAAGCAGGAATAAGGAAAAAGCAAACGGCGATGAGTATATATGGCCGAATAAAAAATGCAAAAGTGTATATATGTATCGGTTAAGTAAAGCGCAGGATTATCGTAAATCTGCGATGCGATAAAAAGCCTGATTTTATTCTCCGTTGCCGTCGATTGGTGCGAGCCCCCTTAAAGCCTCTTGAACCAACCACGAGCGTGACGAGCTCGGCTTAACGTTGTCGCGACATTTAAATTAAGAGGCCCCATGTCTCGGGAAGCTTAATAAATACTCAAGGTCATTGATCATGTCATTAAATGAGAGCTCCAATTTTTTAAAACTGCACATTTTTCGACGTCCTTTGACCAATTAGAAAAAATGACATAAATTAAGAGACTCGATAGAAAAATAATATTTTACTCACAGGTGGATTTGGCATGCACCTCCGAGGTGGCGGGGGCATTTGATCCGGGGCGGCGCGATACGACGGTGGTGAGTATCGCCCGGATGGGAAGCATCCTGGGGCAGTAATGGGGGCCCCGTGGAGTCCTTTGCTCCCCATCATTTTATCCGGCGAGTACATCATCTTGCTTTTTATATTTTCTTTTCCTTTTCACCACAACATCAACGTCAACAACAACAACAACAACAACAACAACAACAACAACAATAACAATAACAAGAAAAACGGGTTCGTCGAGGGTGGAGGGTGGTCGGAATAGGAGAACAGAATGATTCGCACGTGACAAAATATTTATTCTTGTTGGTCCTTTCCCTCGCAGTCCGTATTTTCACAAACGGGGCACACACGTACGACGACACTGTTTTTTTTTTTTTTTTTTTCTTCAATCAAAGTCACGGTGCGGATTGACGCACTTCCGCCGGTTTCTCACAGCTCGCACGATTTTTTAGCCACACCCCGCGTCACGCGATGTATCCCCAAAGTTGCATCGTTCGTGACTCGATCGTCGAATGAGAAAAAGGAATAAAAAATAATATTTAGTCGCGTTGGTCAGTCAATGACGTCGAGGTAGATCGTCGAGGTCCACCCGGACGCTGCTACGTCGTTTCCTCATTGTCATATCGTCCGCACACACCCGCACGCAGCACACACACACACTCACACACACACACTTGTTAAACAAAATTTCGTTGTTATGGCGAGTTATTGAAGGAGCAGCAGGTATCAACTGGGCCGAAGCTCAATGGATGTGGCGCGAGTGGAGCGAGACTCGAAAACAAAACACAAAAGTCACGTTGCACCGTGATCACTCTCGCGCCAATAAAGCTGCATTGTCAATTATCCTCAAGGGTTCTCGATTAATCAAGTCGTACGTGCCCCCTCGCAATCCCTTCATCCGGCGGCTTACCGCAGGATTCCCAAATAAAAATAATAAAAAGAAAGAAAAACAACATAAAAACAATAGAGGAGGTTCGAGCGCGAACGTCGCGTAACACGAGTCGAGATATATGCGTTTCGTCGTGCTCGTGGCTCGTGCGCCCCTATCGAGAAGTTTTTCTCGATGACTTGCACGGAAGAGTGCGCGACATGTTCTGCCTGCTCGCGGATCAACTGTTCCATAGCTCGGGGGTGGGAAAAGGTGGTTGCTCGTCGATCGAAGGGGTGGGGGGGACGAACCTCTGGGGTGGGTTGTACGAAAGATCGAGGGTAGCTGCGCCGCTCCGCGGGGCAACACGACGCGGTGAATCGTACTTGCTTCGTCAGGGGGTAGTTTTCTCTGTCTGGCAAAGTGTGCTCGCAAGAGGGACGATGGTTTCGCCTCCGCGTTCATGTATCTCTATATATATTGACAAACCTCCTGTAAAGAGCAAAGAGAGCGAGCGAGAAGCAGAAACGATAGAAAGTGTGCGACGCAGAGATATATACAGAGAGAAGCTGTCGGGGCGGGTTGGTGCATGGGTGAGCCGCGGGGGATCAGTCGCCCAGCAACTCCTATAGCCTCGAACCAAGAGAGATGCAAAATATGGATAAGTCTCGACGTGCACGGTGGGGGAGGATTTTCGAAGGCGGAGCTTGCGGGCTTGGCACGCTTGCGCCATCGTTTGTCCCAGACCGCGGCCATCTTGCATCCCCTGCTTTGCAGTTTCTCTCTCTCTCTCGCCCGCTCCTCGCTTTTCTCCTTTTCACCTGCTGCTCTATTCCTCGCATCCGGACCGTATAGACATATCAGGCAGCACGGTTCGCCCGCCGCCGCAACCACCGCGCCGCGTGGGCGATCCTCGTATCCGCGCGTCCATCCAGAGAGCACATACGCCGAAATCGTTCATAACCCACCCCGGCCGCGCGCGTCTCTACGGACTAAACCAAATATAAAAAGTAATATTCCGACTTTTACCAGATGCACGATAATGAAGCAGTGACCGCGACGTACCAAACTTTTAGGCTTTTACGCGCATTGCTTCTTTCGAGTCTTTCGTCTCATCGCAACATGCGGATCCAATTTTTAACGACAACAAAATCCATTCGCGGCGACTCTCAATATATCTATGCCCTGGATCGATAATCAACGCACGAGCATGCGAGTGTATATCGAAGCACAAAATAGTTTCCGCGCGGCGCCGGTTGCGAGCATGAAAAAAAAAAAACAAAAAAAAAAAAAACAAAACAAAATAGCAAAAACGCGATCGCAAGAAATATTGATGCGCGGCGAACGGAAATTAGGAAAAGAAAAACATCCGCGCCGCCGCTCGGTAAAGAACAGAATTATCGGCACGCGATCTTCATGTACCTATAAGAAAATTGATCCAGAGAGAAATGGACGAAAAAATATGATTGCCAGAGTCGAAAGAAATAAAGAAGACACCAAAATGGTGATGCGCTGCAAAGTTTTTTTCTCCCTCTCATTTTTATATGCATGCAACAACCGCCCCCAGAAACGTATGTATCGCAGTCTACATGGCAGAGAGAGAGAGAGAGAGCGAGAGCGAGAGTTGGAAATTGTGTGGCTCGTGTGTGGCAAGGACTTTTCGGACTCTCATCCCACATACACGAGTAGCTAGCCCCAGGTCTCTCTAGGAGCGTGAAACGAGAGGAAGGGCGAGCAGCAGCACCAGAGCAGGTTGGATCCGCTCGTTTTGCGCGAGGGATGTTGGCCGGAAGGTTCCCGGGGGGCCCGTGTTATCGCCTCGCCAGGATGACCAGCCCGCGTTATCAAATATTAAACCCTACTTGCACCGCTCGCCGTTCTCCCTCTCTCTCTCTCTCCCTCTCTTGTTCTCTTCAATCCTCCAGCCCCCTGGACTATCTCCTGGACCGAGATCCGACCCTTTACAAATCTCCCACACTCTTGCTTCGCCGCGTTTCTCTCTGCTGCTGACTTGTACTTGTTCCTATACCCACAGACATACACACATGGAGATAGAGGGATACCCACACAAATTTATAAAAATATATATACACACACGTGTGGCTTGGAAAAAGCTCGATTTCGAGAGCGAGAAAGATGGATTCCCACTGACAAACCAATTTACACGGTGTGCGCGCGGCTATATACCAGAAACATCGCTTTTTCTCCATCGTTACGAAAATACATCAGAATTTTTTCTTATTTTCTTCCGAACGTTCATTGAGAAAAGAAATTTCTTTATACAACAAAATTTGTGTTGAATCAACGAATCCCGCAGTCACGGAGGGCGAACTTAAATATTTTATTCGTTTGTACAACTGAAAGTTTTGTTAAACGGAACGCACGCTAGTTTTTTTTCTTAATTTCTCAAATCAATCAAACATTTAGTCAACCAGAGTTCGATTTTGTTATTCAAACGAATTGATTTGGTCACAATGAACGATTATAAAGGTGTCGAAGCAACTGAACGACTGCATATCAGGATAAATTGATCGTTTTGACCACCAAAGTTATTGCCTCAACTACATATGTCTTCACCGCAACATTACTTTTTTTTAATCAACAAAATTTTAGCGAACAAATTGAAATTTGTTGATTCAACAAATTTCCAGATTGTGAATACGAGTTTCTAGTTTTTCTAGCCCTCGCGCTATCGATCGCGAACCAAGTGCCCAAATTTTTGTCACTTTATCGACGCATCCGTCGGTCTCATCGTCAACGAGTTTTGTTTTCTCATACGGAATTTCTCCTTTTTATATTTTTCCACTTACTTTCTCAAACTTTGTGTCTCAATCGCGTTCCATCGCAGGAATATTGAAAAAGATTGAAAAAATGGCCACCACGTGAGTCAGTCACAGTTTGTGATTCTTGCGTGTATATCATTAGACAGTAAAATACAGACTTCGTACACTGCGGACAGAGAATAAAAATGTACGAGAAATGAATTTCTCACCCTCGGAGCGTTTTATACATTTTTCATATTTTTTTTCATTGCTCGAAGCTTTGCTGAGCGGGGTGTACGAGTTCCACCTCGATTTCGTCTAACCAAGAGGCAGAACGAAGATAATAACGAGTATTTCCAATCAAGCTAATGAGTATAATCATCGAAGCTTGGTCTCGGGTTTCCGGAGACGCGGCAATCGTCCGGGGGGTTCTCGTTGGAGATGCGAAAACCCAGAGTATCGTATACGTTCGAGTGTGTGTGTGTGTGTGTGTGTGTGCGGCAAGGGTGGTTATGCGTGTTTGGCGTCGCGAAGCCCACGCGCGGCAGGGTTAAGGGTTGAAGGTAAAAGGGCGGGACGTAATATCCATCGACGTATACAATAACGTAACTCGGTGCTGCTTCGCGGAGATTCGTGACGCGGTGTTGGTAAAAAAAGAAGAGTCTCGTGCGAGGGGTGGCAGCAGGAGCACCAGCACCAGCACCAGCACCAGCAGCAGCAGCAGCAGAAAAGAGAGGGCGTAAGCAAAACCACCTGCTGGCCTGAAAAAAGGGAAAAAAGAGAAAAAAAAGCAAGGCGTGTTGTGTCACGGACAGTTTCGTGTACGGCGAATGTCGTGTGTCGATTAATTATTATTATTTTTCCTTTTTTTTCTTTTTTTTTAAACTATTTTTATCGGATTTTGCTTGGGCGATTTGTACTCTCTGGCACACTTTTTTCTCGATCGAACGACGACGCGCGTCAATTTGTCTTTTACCGATTATATTTATCGCGGCCAATTTATCGAAAGACACACAAATAAGTACGGAAAATATATAGCGAGAGAGTGGATGATGCGCACGCGGGACAGTGTCTCTTGAATTTTTAACGGAACGTCACTCATTGTAACTGCGCGCTGATACGATCCCGCCCGCGCGGTTCCGGGCGAACGGATCTGGCTCCAGATCGGCTGGCTTTGGGAACGTCTGTCACGTCGATTAGGTGAGAGACGAGCAAAAGCCATCCATGATTTTCCCATCTCTGTCGTGCCCCATGTTATCACCAAATGCGTTCAAGTTTCTATACTCCACCACCGTTTTACTCCTGCCTCTTCTGTCTTTGTATGCGTTTCGCCATTTCCACTCTCGTATCCACACCTTGACAGCTTACATGCTCCAACTTCCCTGCTGCTGGTTACCCAACCTGCTGCTCATCGCTCCTCATCCTTCTCACGCCCTCGATTCTACCTCTTCAGACTCTCCATTTGGCTCTTATACCTTCCAACGCGAGAAAGCTCTTCTGCTTCCTGACAAGCCCCCGAGAACACTCTGCGAGCAGCCATCGTGTCCGAGTTCCTCGACTTCTTTCCCCGCGCTCGCCGCACCAAACCTTTACCTTTTCTTTTCCCTTTTCCACTTACTGATGAAATCGCTGACAGCAAAAATCGCGAGACAAATTCGTCGGGCTTATAAAAATCTCGATTTCGAAAAAAAATCCTCTCAGTCTCGGCACGACTCGCAGTTTCTGAAACGATCAATTTCATCGAAACAAATCCACCTGAATGACCTTTCAAACGCTACAATTCTATCGAAATCTCGTCGTAATTGAATTTACATCGAATAATAAAGGGGACAAATTCCCTCGTGTAAATTCAACTGGATAAACTGCACTCGTGCCCTCGGCGCAAACACAGTCATTGCATGACTGCCGCGTTGCGCTCTCTTCCCCTCTCCCTCTCTCTCTCTCTCTGCCCTGGAAACGCAGAGAAAGCTCATGGTTGGAGCAAAGGAACACACACGTAGCCGAAGGCAATGATGATTGAATCACGGTTCGCTTAACTACACAAATTTGGGGGGAGCTTCGTCAACGAGCCTCGTTCACGAAGCTCATTTTGTCTATTTCCCCTAGAGCTAGAGAAAAAACGCGACAAAATTCCGTTGTAAGTTTCCAACTTACGACCATCAAATTTTTTCTCTTTTCCCGCCTTTTTATCATTAAAAACAAATTAAAAATTCAATAAATCATCAAATCTAAACCGTTTAACCGATATTCCCCAAATTCAATACCAACCTTCCTATTATGATACTCTATTTATAAAAAAAAAAAAAAGAAATGAGTAATAAATCTTAAAATTTGCGGAAGTTAGAGCGTCGACAGTTTTTTTTGTTTGAAAATTTCAAAATGCCCTAGAATTCGTATTTTTCTATCAATCGCAACAAAATTCTCGGAGAATGAAGAGTTCGTATAGATTAACATCTGTGCAAAACGGGAGCCCTGTAGCTCAAACCGTTCTCGAGTTATGAACGTTTGAATTTTACAGTCCCAGAACATACACACACACACACACATATCCGGACATTTTTTGTAGAAATCATTTTTCCCTGTTTGAGGAAGTTTTAAGCACATTGACGTTGAAAACTGGATATAAAAAATGTTCATCGTCACAAAAATTGATAAAATTGACCTCCGGGTTAAAATGACCCACTGGGTCACTGCAATTTTTGTCTTTTCGGGTGAAGGGGTTCGGGCGAGGGTTTCGAGGGAAAACAATAAGTTCTGGTCGATTCTATTTGGAATTGCCGATATATTTGAATATGTGTACAGATAAGGGAGAGAGAGAGAGCGTTTACACGTGTGTACTGTACTTGCTGTTTGCCATGTTAGGTCTATTGGCTTAGGCCTCAAGCACCACTATCACCATACCCCCCCCTCGCCCCCATATGTGTCTATATATCCATCAAGCACTATGCCGAGTCGTATCTCTCACTCCCACCACCTTTTGAGAACTCTCTCTCTCTCTCTCTCTCTCCCTCTGTACTGTTTTCTCTGTTTGATATATTGAGATTGCCAAATGAGCGCACGGTGATCGAGTATGCTTTCATTAGCGACGCTTGCCACAACCCGAGAACTCTCTCTCTCTCTCTCTCTCTCTCTCTCTCTCGTGCTTATGTGCAAAACGCTGGTACATGTATGTACACATGTCATACACTTTGGTCCCTCGAGGGAGGCCGAGACTCGTGCAAGCTCTCGCGTCACCAGACACTGCTTTTTTGGAATTATAGTTTATCGATATCGAGCTGGTGGCTGCGGAAACGTTAAGTAGAAAATGTATTTTTCGTCAGACAGACAGCAAAATTTTATTATTATTATTATTTTCGATAATTAATCGATCGATCCGAATATTCTCGAGTGTTGCATTAATCCTTGTTATTTTATTTAAAAACCTCAACGTTTTATTCATTATTTCCAAGTTGCGAAACATTCGTGGACGGAAGTTTCAATCAACAAAGTCGATAAGTCGCGTTTATATGAAATTATGAAACGATTCGTTTTAATTATCTCCACGATCGTACGCTCAATCTTCTGATTCCATGAAATAATTGAAAAAAAAAAAAAAAAAAAAACACAAAAATTAAACAATTATAGGAATTGATACAGTTTTCGGCATTTTTTTCGGTTCGTTTGTTTTTTCTTTCGTGATTGATGCCTCGAGTGAGAGCTGGTTATATTCAAAGTCCTATTACGCGTATATAGGTGTGTATCGTTTTAATGGGACGAGGGGAGTTTTGTAAAATTCATTGGTTCGGAGGGCGACACACGTGGTCCGCGTGCGACCACTTTGGGATTAACCGCCTGCACTTTAACCCTGCCCGTTACAACGGGGCTCTTTTTCTCTTGTCATATGCTGGAACAATTGTCGTCCTCGGACGCGCAAGCGGTGTATATATACGTAAAAAGACTGGTGCTTAAAAAGTGATGGGGTGGAAGAACTTTCGAGATGTTTCGGATTAACTTCACGCGACTCTTGAATCTTTAATGTATTTTATTTTTTCAACTGGTAAAACTTGTCGTTACTTATTTGGCGAGTTGTTAAAAACGAAGCTTCATTTACAAGAAAGTAAATTAGGCTAATTAAGGGAGTGCGGGAGAGTTATTTAAAAATTCATTGGCTCAGAAAACCGTCCGAATTATTTCCACCCCTGTTTTTTCCAATCAGAACAATGAAAAAAAAGGGAGAGAGAGAGACTGAAAAGCAATAAGCATAGGAAGAAAATTCAGGGTGAATTTGTAGGCTGTCGAGTGTCGGCCTAATTTTGGGAAAAGGTTGAAAAGATCGCGCCCGTATAGCCAAGGAAATGGCGAGTAGATATAACCTGCCCGGACCAATTGAAGCTTCTGCGAGACTCTGGGGGTGAAAAAAAAAAAAAAAAAAAAAAAAGAAAAAGAAAAAACTCGACTAGATCACTGACACGAGAGACAAGATAGCAAAACACACGTGGAAAGAGAAGAAATTCGTGCTAGGTATTTCCCTGTGGGTCCGAGGGAATAAGGAGCAGAGCAAAAGGAGAAAACGAAGAAGAATATACGGAAGGGAAGAAAACGAGTTTTCCCGGTGAATAGCGACGAAAATAGTATATTTGGAAAAAGCTTAAAAAGCCTTTGAAACTTGTTAGAAAAAAATCAATTTAAAAAGACAGTCTCATTGGAAGCCTCGGAGAATCAAAATATGCCGAATCAACATGTACAGACACTTTTTTTTTCCTCGTCGCAATACTCGAAAGTTTTTTTTTTTTTTATTTCGTGCCCCTCAAGACCATTCGCACGTACAGTCCGCGGTGTGGAACAAGCGTCCGCCATTTTCTACGGGCACACAATCGTGGTCACGTTTTTTCGCCTCCCCTTTTCTTTCCCCAAAGTATCAAGTTCTCAAGAGCGAGTATTTCCAGCCGAAACTCGTGCCTATATACACGTAAAGAGACTCGTAAGGGTTGCGTTGGAGGCGCACGCGAAATTTCATGGACGAAAGAACGAGGGGGTTGGACTTTACGAAGAAGAAGAAAAAAAGTATAAGAAGAATAAGAAGAACAAGTGGAACAAGTAGGCACAAAAAGAGGAAGAAGAATGGCAAAGGAAAAAGGAGAAAAGAAACGTTCGCATAGGCACGAAAGATCCCCATACTTATGTCGACGCTCTGCACATAAAGTTAGGGCTGTGCGCGGGAGGGCTTGGTTTCAGTCTCGAAAGGCAAAAGGCGAACAGATCTTGTTCTCTTCAACCCCCTTTTCCATATACAGTCTGTATATACAGTCGCTTACGCCGCGCACAAGAATAAGAAACACGAAGGCATACATAAACAAGGAGGTTGGGGATGCAGCAATTTAAAACGTACCCCGGAATTCCTCCCAGTGGAGCCGTAGAGCAGCCCTCTATATTACGAATTCTCTCTCTCTCTCTCTCTTTGCTCGTCTGTCTTTGGAGCCATTTTCGTCTCTCTTTTTTTTTCGAAACAACCCCAAAACATGTGTGTGTGTGTGTGTGTGTGTGTGTACGCTGCAGAGAAATCGCGAAGAAACACGGCACTTTAGTGGGTTCTGTAGCCGATACGGAGCAGGCTGTCGCGATATATACGACGTTTCTGCTTCGTGATTAAGGGCGAGCTGTCCAATGCCTATATATCTTTTTATGACTTTAAACGCCCGTTTGTATATTCCTTGAGTTTTTATCGTTATAACCCTCCGCATACACACTGGGTCAAATTGAGCCAAAACTTTTTTTTCGTCCAAATGCGATTGGAGTTCCGTACGCGGCAATCGGAAATTTCTCTCACAGAATAATCGTCGTGGGTCAATTTGACCCAACTTGTTGAAATGGCGCCCGAGGTCAGAGTACAAAAGAACCTGGTGAAAATCTACGAGATTTCGAGGGTATCGAGGCTTTATCATTAATGAGGCGTTGAGAAAGCGAGACACGTATCGTCGAGCCCGCGTCTCGTGGGTTAAATAAATAAGTTTGAAGAAAAAAGCGGTGAGGAGCTAGTCGCGGGGAGAGTTTTCAGCAAGATTATTATTGGCGGTGTATGCGATTTTGGTAAAAGCCATAAATATTTGGGATTATGTTATAAAATCGATGGGGGGGGGGGGGGGGTTTGAATCGCGGCGAGAATGGCGTCACCAACTCAAATATGGGGCTTAACAATAGAGAGTTGAAAGTTGGTGACTCGAGTGGTGCATGGTTATCGCGAACAGGTTTGCCTCGTCCCGCTCTATACGCGACGAGCTAGGGGGAACCGAAACGATTGGGTGTTTGAACGGCTCGGTCTCGCCCCGGGCGTTCTCCGCTTGTGTTTGCAGACACGAGGAGACCGCTGCGGGGGTGCAAGAACAAAAGCAGCTCGTATATATAGTCTCATTATTTTGCGGCGACACGGAATACGAATCAAGGCTGTTTTCGTCTCGGTTAATTTTGAAGGAATCCGGAAGCAGGATCGAACATGGTCTCCGGACAAATGCGCGCTCCTCCTCGCCAAATCGCGCTTTTGGACAACCTTTTTCCTCCGCATATGGCAATGGATAGAGGTCCCGTAGCCTGCCGCGGGGAGTTGAATTGGTCGCAGCAATCCTAGTAATGTACCCGTGGGGCTCTGTCAAAGCCAGAGACTCCGTTTTCTCCCTTTATTTCTTCCATCGCCTTGTATTCCTCTCCCAAAAGCGTTCTCCATCGTGGACCATCGCTTCTGGGCCGCGCGGTATACACATTCGAGCTTCTAAAATTTCATTCTTAATACGAACAACGTCTACTGGGAAAAAGCCAAGCAGACGCTGGAGATACGTGAAAGAAAATGGGGCTGCGGGGGTGGATTCGCGACTGGAGAATCAGAGATGCACCTGGAGACCTTTCTCAAAGTCTATACACAGTGCTCGTCGAGCTGCGCGAACGAAAAACCAAGCTCCTCTTCCTTTTTCCCAGAAAAATGCCAACCCCCTGAACGGAAGCTCGCATCCCGCCATTTTCTTTGGGACCTGAGATCCTTTGGAAAAAAGTCTCCTTTTCATACCTGCTCTTTTCGGATCTGTCCCAGCAAAAATTGACAAATTTTTCTCTGTGTCTTTGAAAAAATTCTAAATTATCGTCATTTTGTTGATATAAATATGAGACATGGCAATTAATTTTTTTTTCTTCCTCACGAAAAGATCTTTATAAACAGCAAAGATGATAAATAAATTTGATGGATATTGACGATTGCTTTTTATTCGTGTATTCAGTTAGGGAATTTAGAGGGTAATATCGCGGGAGAGCTATGTACCAATAATCATGAAGTAAATCTCGAGCTTTTCCCTCTTTCTACGTATACAATGCTCTCGCTCGTTTTTATTTCTCGCCCAGCCTCAATTCTCTTTTCCACCCACTAGCTCTTTCTCTCTGAGATAGAATCGCACAGCTCCGAACTCTGGCGCCTCTCTTCGTCTTGCTCCGCTCCTTATTTCTCTTTCTGCTTCTTCTTCTCCGAGCTAAATATTTCATGAGCAACTGGCCCTTTGCCGTTGTACATCTCGTAGAAATATGACTATTGCGTCGGAGATAGCGAAGAGCAAAAGAGTCGGAGCAACCGCGTGGCGTGAGCGAGCGAGACCGAGAAAAATTGTTTTATCGTTTCGATTCAGTGATTTCTTGGTCGAGTAAGAATAACGCCTAAATTTATTGTTTTCCGCTATCGTTTGTCATTGAAATTTATTTTCAATGGAAATAATTCGTGTCGTTACCGCGATCCACAAATTCAAATTTTTCTTCTTTATTCATAAAAAAACATAATTATATTTATTGTTATCGTGCGCCAGCAACGCATCGATAGCAGGCTCGCTCTCGATCGCCACGTGCCAATTCGGACAGATTTTTTTCCTTCTTTTTTTTTTTTTTTCTTTTTACGATAAATACGAGAAAAAAGATGAACGAGTGAATAAATAATAATGTTGGTGAGAAAAGTGGATGTTATACGTACAGCGGGCATCACTGCGTCTCGCTTGACTTTTTGGTGCAGTAATACACACCGGTTACATTCAATATTAAGATTATACGCCGCTACGGATGTATCATTTAGAGATTTCCATTTCCCTCTCTCCTTTGTTTTTTTTTGTTTTTTTTCTGCATTTACCTTTTTTTGCCTGTTGCTCTCTCGCTCCTCCATTACACACAGTTGGGGAGGATTGAGATTGAGAATAAAAGAAACAACAAAAAAAGGACTTTGAGGAAATTGCTTTTTTCTAACAACTCCCACACGATTCCTTTCATCGTATTTCCTCGAGGAACAATTTCATTATCGAAAAATAAAACCGAATAGTGTCGATTGCTTCCAAATTTCAACCAAATGTTTCATTATTCCAGGCACCATTTTTTCTTTCAACAAAAAATACCAACATTCTCATGTCGTAACGACGCCCAAAACCATTTTTTTAAAACAACAATGTCGATTGGAAAACGAAAAAAAAAAAAAAAATAAACAATTTGGCACAGAAAAAGATTTTCCCAAAACTCCTTAAACTGTCAAGTATTTTATAGAATTTTTTCATCATTTTTCATCATTAAAAAAAATTAAACAAAAATAAATTCGAAACAGCGATTGTCATTTTGCATGCGAGGAATTTCGAAGAAATCAGCCGTTTTTTTTACGTATATGGAAAATTTTATACACCGGACTGGTCAATATGCTGCGCCGGTGAAGCTGCGAATTCGATTTAACGATAGAGAACCTACCGCGGAGTTTATACGATATGGTGTGTGCGTCTTTTCGCTCGAAACGCTCGTTCGCCGAAATCAACCCAGCACACAGCTGTCGGCATTCCCCGATCGCGATCCCGTACACCCTCCACGATTCATCAATTATTTAACCCCCACAAATACATATATGCATACATATATATAGAGAGAGAGAGAGAGAGAGAGACTTTCAGGCAGGTATATAGTTGGTTTGTAGCATCGCACGTTTTGCCTGTACAAAAAAGAAGCATAAAACGACATTTTTACACCATCATTATTTCCCTACCAAGAATACACGAATATTTACAAAATTTCAAAAGAGTTGATTGAGCGATAATTGCTCCGAGGATTTCCAGGCAGATTAATCATTCCGTTGGCCGTGAATATCCCAATCCAAGCATTTTTCCTTTCATTTTTTTTCTTCAAATTTGGCTCGTCGTCACGGCGATTCCCCCTTAAAATAATGGCTCGTGTGCGATTGTTGAATTTTTCACCATAAAATTATGACACATATCGCAGCCAGGAACAAAGTTCGGGAACATTAGGTCGAAGATCGAGAAAAAAAGATCGCCTTAAGGATACTCCTACCTTTTATATACATATATATTACGTCTCGTGGGATTTAAGTTTAAAAAGTGTCCGGTTAAATAATATACATCCTCACAAGTACAAAAACATATACATATATATGTATAAAGCTTGGTGGAAGGACGTTGAAAACCGTAAAACAGTTATAAAAACACGCCGGTAACTACGTTAGCCTTAATAATTTAAAGATGTTGGTCCATTGCTTGCCAGCATCCCACTCTCGTTCTCTTTCTCTCTGTCCGTTGGTCCATATCTCTCGCCTCGTGGTGTAAAAACGAGACAGTCGTAAAGGGGCCTCTGTACTTCCTTGAGGCTCTTCCCCCCCACCCCCCACAGCCTCCTTCTTCCTTTGCTCTCTTTTGCTCCTTCGGCTTGGACTTTTCTACCTTTTCTTTCTCAACTTTGCCACTGTCACCCTTAAGGATTGGTTCTTCCTGTGAAAGAGGTCCATGCGCTTCTCCGACCACCCAACCAGCCATAAAGGCGTGCAGTTAAAAGTTGCTCTGCATTATCCAAACTCTTCTTCACTCTCTCTCTCTCTCTCGCTCGCTCGCTCTCTTTTCTGTCCAGGACAGTGGAAATGGCTCGTTTGCTTTTTTTTGCATGCATTTCTTTTCTTTTTTAATTGATACTTCTTTCGCTTTTGGCGTCGCACTCGATCTCGACACGTGGTCATAAGCCATTCCCATGGAACAATCTCTCGCCACATTATATCGACAACTTTGCTGCTTACTCGTGCACGAAAAATTAAAACTATTGAAAAAAGATAAACATTTGTGAAAAAGAAGGAGCAAAGAATACAGTTTGAATTATTTTTTTTCAAAAAAAAAAAAAAATAAAAATTATTTTGCCTGAGAAAAATTCAAATATATCAGAGTTGTTTTTTTTCTTTTCCAAATATTCCGACCACGTGAATCATCGCTATTTCTTGAGACGATCTGCTCCAACAATCTTTATCGTGGACCACCACAACAGGTCACAAAGTATCACAATTTTCTAGTCGTTTTTTTTTTCCTTCAACCATTTTATTATTATTTTCAAGGAAAAGCGATGATTCGTTAGCTTCGAGTTGTCGAAAATGTTGCTTGAAACAGTGGACGGGGTTCGCGATAAAACAGTGACACAGCAACAGCAGTTTTTAGGCATTTGAATTTATTTATTGCAGAAAGGCAAACTGTCGCCGCGTTCATATCAATAATATTTCTCTTCTCTTTATATCTCTAAAGCCTCCCCCCAGTAAATTTCTCCATCAGTTGGAGAGTCCTTTTTGGTTTTTCGATCGAGGGATAATGTCCAACATTAATCAGAAGGACCTCGGCGAGGTTTCTCTTTTTTTTAATGTAACCAACGAGCTCTCCGTTGGCGTCGTGCAATTTTTCTTTTCTACCGTATTGGAAACTGTCGACACCCTGCCAGTCGTACTTTTTGATCCAATTGTCGGTGCTTGGGTAAGAACACAGGATGTCGAGATTACCGGTGTACAGAAGAACTCGATATTTTTCCGTGAGGTTACCAAAACCGAAATATCCATATCGATCAATGAGCAGACGGTGAAAACGTTGTGATCTCACTGGGTCATAGGTATTGTATCGTCTAGAGCCGACCTGGCCAGCGAGAAGAGCGGTTAGTCTTTGTTTGATTTTGCTCGAGACATTGTTGAAAATTGGGTCGAGATTGTCTTGGAGGAGATGGTAAGGATGTGAACGGCCGGTCAAAGCTTTGAAGCGAGAATTCTCCCCCGTTATAAGTTGCTGGAGATCTTCGTAGACATTGCCTTTTCGTTCATTAAGAATCGTCGCCCGAATCTCTCTCTCCCGCGCCAAAAACTCGGCCCTGGCATAGATATCAATGAGTCCACTCTTGTAAAGATAATCCCCAAAGACGAGCTGATTATCTGGATCCACGATACCACTCTCGACCACGATTCCCTTTAGATTTATCGTTAGTTTGTCGCCAGGGTATTTCCGTTGATCCTCGTTTAAATATAGACTTAACAATGGAATTACAAGACCGGCATAATAATTGCCAGCCAGGTAAAACTCGTTTTTTTGGAGTTCTGGAAATAATTGAAAAAATTGTTTTATCGCAGAAAATAATATGTAGTTGAGTGCTCCGGTCGTTAAATCATGAGGAATCCCACGACGAGATTGTGCAAAACTGAAACCCGGAGTGATCAGAGTCTCCATGTAAATCATGTGGTGCCTGTTGTTCCAAGAATCTTCTCGCCATGACACCTCACCATTGGCTTCCATTTTCAACGGACCGTTTCCGGCGAATACACTAAAGACCGTAGCCTTATCCGGTGTGCCCTCGAGGTACAGAACAACCGGAGCATTCTTCGTATTTTCCTGCCAAAATATATATCCTCCTTTTATATTCTTCCACCTTTTAGCAAACGCAAGGGCTTTCGCTACATCGGGCTTGGGACAAGGACTAAATAAGAAGGAATAAGGCGAATTTTAACCCTCCGTGGATCATATGAGTTTTATGGCACTTCGGATCATGTGGCAGGACCTTTTCGTCCTGCCACTTTTATCTCACCTATTCGGAGAGATAAAAATCTGATAAAATTCTGAAATACTCTCCATGGAATCTACTTTAAGCTTTCATCATTTTTATCGACGTTGAATTTGTTTTATTTTCAAGTTCGACACTTGGAAAAACAAGATTTTCGGAAACAAAGTTGTCGCTCGGGTCGAAAGATACTCAAATTATCCGCGGAAGGTTATAAAGTTCACTTTTATATTTCATGGATAAAGAAATAAGAAAATGGGAGGCTTACCTTGGCAGGGAAATACCAGAAAAACAAATTGTAACTGTAGGCATCGACGTTGAAGAAACCCGCATAACTGTCGACGCCACGGAAATCACGATGAGTAACTCTCGAAAGGTTCTTCACAACGTCGTACGGATATCTGCCCATAAGATCCGTTAAAACGAGTGGTCTTCTGCTGTACATTCTCTCCGATGTCCTACCTCCATCTTTTGAATAATCGTTCAAAGTGCACGAGACATTCCCGAATGTAACAGCGAGAATCGCGAGTACCAATCCGACACTGAGATTTATTCGGAACTTCACATTGATTCTTTTTTCCATAATTTTTAATGCAATCGATTCGTCAACAGCCCAATAAGTTGGCTCGCTGATCCACTTGTATCGAGGATCTAGCTGATGGCTCTGAACTACTCTTCCAACTTCAGGGGCTTATTAAGTACACGAAAAACCATTTCCATGGAACGAGAGAGAGAGGAGAGGGCATTAATCTTTTCTCATTATTTCGATAACTTTGCTACTTACTCGTGCACGAGAGATTAGAGCTGTTGAAAAAAGAAACATTTATAATAAAGAAAGAGCAAAAATACAGTTCGTGCTTGTGGTATTTGAAAAAAAAAAAATGATTTTCCTACTACATAATAGGAATTTTTAAGCGTTTCACACCTCTCCGATTCTATTCTGAGAAAAATTCAAACATATTCGAATTGTTGTTTTTTTTTTTTTCAAAATATTTCAACGCGTGAATCACGGCCATTTTTTGAGACGGTCCGCTATTGGCACGTGTCAATCGTCAATCGTTTCTGCCAATTCTTAGAATCGTTTTTCTTTAAAGATTACAATTTCAAAACGTTTCGGTTCTACCTTTTTTTCCCTTCCAACAAATAACCTCATGATAAAGTAAAGCAAATAGAATGAAGCAGCTGTGGCTTCATTTTTATTTTTAAAAATCAGTCTTTTCTGTTGCGCAATCCATGGGTAAGATTCACAATAAAACGATAACACAGCAAGAATAATATATCATTTTTAGAGGAATTTCAATTTATTTTCTGCAGAAAGTACATCGAAGTTACTGTTGAGGTTTATTTTTTAAATTTATTATCGCTCCTGCATTTTTACATACTACGTCCTTCCTAAGCTAATACAAGTTCTGTTTTTTTTTTTTCTGTCTTTTTCTCTCTATAGCGTGTTGTGGGTAAAACCCTCCACGAGTTCGAGAGTCCGTTTTGGTTGATCGATGCAGGGATAATGTCCTGCATTTATCATAACGAATTCGATGATGTTGCCACTTTTTTTAATGAATCCAGCCAGTTGGTTGGTGGAGTCTCGCCACGGTTGTCTTTCGGCATCCGCGAATGCCTTCTTATTGGGCCAAGAGAATTTTTTCAGCCACCTTTCGACAGACGGATAAGGACAGAGGATGTCAAAATTGCCAGTATAAATAAGCACACGATCGTTCTCGAAGGTTTCCTTGAGTTTTTCAGGGAATACTCTGTTTACGAACTGTTTCCAGTTTGATAATGCTACTTGGCTCAATGGATGATATTCTTGGCCGTCGCCGATGTGCAGAGCTCTACGAACGTCGCGACGTGTGATCCATTCGGTTATCGAATTTGCGATCTGATCATCGAGAACTGGGGGTAATTCGTCTTCAAGGATGTTGTACGGATGACGGTACCCGGTTAAATTTTTAAAGAGAGAATTCTTGCCGATGATCAGTTGCTCAAAGTTCTCATAAAAAGATCTAGAGTTGTCTTTAACGTTCGACAACTTGAAGTCATGTTCCAATGCGTCAAATTGTTCCTTTCCATTGTCATCAATGAGCCCAATCGTGTACAGATAATCCCCAAAGACAAACTGTCGGTGAGGATTTACAAGACCATTTGCTATGATGATTCCCTTGAAATTGACCGTCAAATCACTGTTAGGATGCTGTACTTTGTCCTCGTGAAGAGACCAAGCAAGCAGCGGGAGGTGAGTCCAGGCGTAATAGTTACCGGCCAGATAAAATGGGTTCTGCCGGATCGAAGGGAATATTTCGAAAAAATTTTTCAGAATACTTGCTAACACGTAAGGAACCTTCACTTCCATGATATTCTCTCTCTCGAGTCCGGAAGTGTAACCGAACCCGGGCATGCTGTCCATGTAAATCATGTGATGCTTGTTATTCCAAGACTCCCTTCGAGGCTCTAATTTGCCATCTGATCTCATCGAGAACGGACCGTTTTGCGTAAATATACTGAAGAACATATTCTTACCCGGTGTACCCTCGAAATACAGAACAACCGGAGCGTTTTCCGGTGTTTCCTGTGGAAAGAAAAACAAACATTTTCCCAGTCTCATAATCAGGAACTTTCAACACAGAAAAAGGAAACAAAGACTGCATCAATTTCTTTTGTTGCAAAAAGTCGGATTTTTTAGAGTCGAGCCTTGGAGGATCTTTTTTTTTTTTTGAAATTTCCTTTTTCATCACACATGCAACGACAATTTATCTTTCTGAAATCGAAATGTTGAATTTTCGGTGCGGGCGTGATGAAAAATAATATACACTCCACGGGAGTGAAACTAGACTTTTCCTCACATCGCGGACAGAATTCTTCTTCGTAAAATACTATTCAATGCCCATTTCCGCCGTCGTATCACAAAAGTTGCAATGATCCTTGATCAAGGTCGTTATTTAGTGCAAATCTCTAGATGTAACTGGCTTGTGACGGTATAAGCTGTGAGCATTGAAAGGATGGCCAAATTATCACATCCGAAAATACGCGTTCAATGGCTTTCGACGAATCTATTAAATGGATAAATAAATAAGAACGTATGAGGCTTACCGTGGCAGGGAAATACCAGAAATAATGGCTAGATTCATAGCTGTCGTCCGTGATGTAACCGGCGTAACTCGTGACTCCTCGCAATTCGGTGTGTTCAACTTTGGCAATGTCCTGCACAAGGTCAAATCTTCCATGTGGGCCATAGTCATTCAGAATCTTCGATAGCATGAGGGGTTTCGTTTCGTCGACTTTTTCGGTAGGCGACCAACGCTTTTCTCTCGTATGATTTTTGGAAGAGCATGAAACATTCCCGAATGTAACAATGATAATCGCGACTACCAATCCGACACTGAGATTTATTCGGAACTTCATATCGATTCTTTTTTCCGTTATTTTTAATGCGATCGATTCGTCAACAGCCCAATAAGTTGGCTCGCTGATCCACTTGTATCGAGGATCTAGCTGATGGCTCTGAGCTACTCTTCCAACTTCAGGGGCTTATTAAGTACACGAAAAACCATTTCCATGGAACGAGAGAGAGAGGAGAGGGCATTAATCTTTTCTCATTATTTCGATAACTTTGCTACTTACTCGTGCACGAGAGATTAGAGCTGTTGAAAAAAGAAACATTTATAATAAAGAAAGAGCAAAAATACAGTTCGTGCTTGTGGTATTTGAAAAAAAAAATGATTTTCCTACTACATAATAGGAATTTTTAAGCGTTTCACACCTCTCCGATTCTATTCTGAGAAAAATTCAAACATATTCGAATTGTTGTTGTTTTTTTTTTCAAAATATTTCAACGCGTGAATCACGGCTATTTCTTGAGACGGTCCGCTATTGGCACACGTGTCAATCGTCAATCGTTTCTGCCAATTATGAGAATCGTTTTTCTTTAAAGATTACAATTTCAAAACGATTTATAATAATGTAGTGATGCGAATGAAATGATGCAACCGTGGCTTCATTTCTATTTAAAAAAAAAATAATAATAATAAAAAATCAGTCATTTCTGTTGCGCAGGAAACTGCGTGGTAAGATTCACAATAAAACAATAGAACAACGATAATAAAAATTCTAATGTATTAAAATTTTTATTCCTTCAAAATATTTCAACACACGTGAATCATTCACGTGGCTCAACTTTGTTTTCTCTTTCAACAAGTTGGCTGTCCGTACATAAGGATATCGATGTATCCATCCCTGAATATCTTTGTCCAACTGTGAAAAATGATCCAAACTCAATCGTCCAAACAATGAGCTTGACCCCGTTAAGATATATTCTCTAAAGTGGAACTGCAGACTGACTGGGTCCACCAAACCGTTTGTCATCGCGACTGCTCTCTTCAAAATTATTATTATCTCTTCAATATTTTGTCGTTGTCGTCCTGAGACATTGGTCGGTGGACGTGGCGGAAAAAAAGCTCGTTGGAAAAATTTCTCAATCTGCTGCGACGTCCGACTAGTCCGAAGTTTCTGAATCGGACTAAAAAATCAAGTGACGCGTTTCAATTGGACGTTTTACCGCGTGTATATAATGCCAAGAGTAGAAGAAACGTGCAGGGAGGGTGAAAAGGTTGTTTGCCAACGGTTGCCACGACGACGACATCGTACAGACGACTACAACGTTGTGCAGCATGATCCAGTTCCGAATGTCCCGAGTACAAACTCTTTTACTTTTTTTCCTACACTACGAAAGAAAAAAGCGTATAGGCTGGTTCGACCAAAAGCCCCAAACTTCTCCGTTCTTCCGTCGCACTCGATCGGATATTTTCTAATTGTTTTCAAATCTACTCGAGGCAAAAAAATACCACAAACAATACACACACAAAATCTTCATATATTTGAAAGAAAATACATTTTCCTCGGAAAATGTACGGAACTCGATTTATTTATTTATTCGTCCCACCTGTGAGGTCAACGAATTATCTTTTCTCGAATTTTTTCCCAGCCATAAATTCGCCATAATTTGCTTAGCAGCGAAGCGAGCTTTTTGTTTCGTTTTTTAAATAAACAATATCGTCACCATTGCCGAAAGGGTTCGTCAATGGAATTATTATGATTTTTTTGGTTTATCGTCGATTCAACAAATTCAGATGGTTTCGTGAGTGGCCGCAAGAAAGTGGAGAGTTAGGTTTATGCATCGAGAGGCTTTATCCGCCACATGGAGGAGGGGGATTATTTAATTATTCAGATCTATCCTTCCTCCAGAATTATGACCATATTCAACTCGTAACTTTGTCTCTCTCTCTCTCTCTCGCTCTTTGGCGGATGCTGGTCAAGCGAGTGGCGGACAGTTCAGAAAGGGACTATACTCACACGTAGGCTTGTACTCTTTCGTTGGTTGGGATGCTGCGGTAAGAGCAGGAGAGGACGAAAGACAAGGAGTAACGAGAGTCGAGCCAGCAGGACTTAATATATTAGTCCTCGCTCTCGCTCTTGGCGAAAGATGGCCGAGAATATACACATCAGACCTTTCTTACACATAAACTCTGGCCTGCTGTATTCCTCTTCTTAATTATTTAACCAAGTCAGTTTTGTTGCCACCACGATCGTGAGAAAGGAGCCAAAGAGAAAGATCTTGTGGTCGACCACAATAGTTTACTCTTGCATATGTACGACTTTGGTTTCCCTTAGTGTCTGAGGGTTTCTCAATCTCAACCAACTTTTCATTTTCGCATAATAGAGGAGAGGCGGGCAAATCGGGACACCCGTCAAAAAATACGTACATTATTTTGTGAAAAATTTAAAAAAATTCCCCATGCACTTTAGCAATCGTTTTTATTGCATCGAAACGAGTGATTTTTATAATGTTTAAAATTTCGGGAAACGAGTCAATACGAGCTTTTATAATGTTTCTTATCATTCGGCAATGATGCTGGCAAAACTTATTCAACACACCATAGAAATTACTCGAAACACCATGAGTTGGAAATTTATGGAAAAAGGAACAAATTTTTAGCTAATATAATGTTGGAATGTTGGAAAAATATCACGGTTCCAAAACCTTTTTTTTCATTCGAAAACGTGTCGAAACGAAACGTGTCGTTTTAAAATGAAAAAAAAAAAAAACAGCTTTTGAAACTGTGAAATTTTTACTTTTCTTACATTGGAATGTGCGATTATGAGTAATTGTAAGAAGAATAACGTAATGTTGGTTTAAATATGAAAAAAAAAGTTTTTGAACTGTGAAAAAAATACAAAGATTTGAATTTTTCTATTTGCAAGGTTTAAAGTGTAAATACTGTGCTGCATACTAGTCAAATGAGTGCTCAATTTTGAAAACGCTTTCAGACCAAGTCAAAACAATTAAAAGTTAGTAGATTTGTTTTACAGCATATCTTAGTGCAAAAATATTAAAAATGATAGTTTTGCTAAACCATTGACAGATAAATTCAAATTTCCATGACGACACATTTCCACTAAGTTTTTCCAAATAATTGTCCGTATTTTTCGTCCGATTTTCATGCGTCACGTCACATTTTGTTCCTCAACAACAAAAAATGTAAAATCTGGGTCAAAATGACCTCGAGGGGTTAAAACTCAACCAAACGAATAAAACGTTCGAATAAATTTTGAAATTGTTTTCTTTTGATATTCATATGCCTTTGTCAAACGTTGGAAAATACAGGAATTCATTTGAGAAGCAAGAATTATGAAATTGTTCGAAAATAATGATTCGAGTGATTATTTATGTTGCGGAATTAAAATGAAATCGTTTAATCCTCGATACTCGTGTCAATCGATTATTATTTAGCTGCTGATTAGTCATGTTTTATAACGAGAATCGATGCTCGTATTGGCTGATCCTTGTGTTTATTCGAACGGGTATTAAGATCCCGATCAATCACTATACCATTTGATACTGTCAAAAGGGATTAAGATTCCTGAGCCGCCCCGGTTCACAATCGCTCGCGGGATGGTGAAACTTCTGATATCGAGACGGGCTCATAAATAAGTAACCAAGAAATTGGAATGTCATCGTTAATTGAGACCGTGTTACCGAACGGAATCGACACTTCCTGGACGCGACTATAAAACTCAACTATAAATTCATTTTTTTTTTTTTTTCTTTATCATTTTGAGCCTTGGCTGCTTTTTAAAATCTAAATAATCGAGAGACTTGATTTACTAAAATGAAAATCGTTGTATGCCTCGTGGTAGTTTTTACGTTGTGGGTAAATTATTCCGAAGCAACGAATTTTACGGAGCCAACAGGAAAATCCTTTTACGAGGCTCTGCCAAACGAAGGTAATTATTTAAAAAATTATTCCAATTTCCAACATTTCCCATCGATTCATCATTTTTTTCGACAATTCGTTGCCACCAAAATTTTCCATCATACGAATTGTTCACGGAACCACGCCCTTTCCAATCGAGCCCCCTCCTGTCATCAAAAATATCGCCGAATGGAAAATTTGATTTTTTAATTAATTAAATGCATCGAGAAATTCATCAGTCTCATTAAACGTTGACAACTTGATTAAAAATCGTGGAATTGTAAAAATTTTCATCTGCCTCTCCACCAATTATGCATCGTCGTAACTTGACATTTATTTGACAGAGAAAAAAGATTTTCTCGTTTTTTCGCTGGGCCATGGTTACACGAAAAAGGCGACGAAACTCCAACGAAAAAAAATGCCTGACTTTCGCTTTCCCGATGCTTTGGGAATAAGCGAAGAGCACCTCAAAAAATTTGAGGTAAAATTACATAAGCCGCAAATCAATAAAAATCAATTAGCCAATTTTTCATTTTATTATTTTAACCGATTAATCAATTTTCAAGGAATTACATTACCCTGAGGATTTCACGTCGAACCTGTACACCTGGATCCGCGCCCGGTACAATTTCGACGAGTCCAAAATGCGAACCCTCATTTTGCAGCGTATGGTGTGTTTGGAAAATGGCAATTGCATCGATATCGAAGACGTCGGAGACCTGTGTTGTCCATTTTAAAACTAGAAAAGCAAAAAAAAAAAAAAGGTTTACTCGATAAATTCGTTCCCAGTGAATTTTGGCAGAAAAATTGGTCGCCTGGCTGCAGGGCAATTGTGTCAAATGAATGGAAATGAAAAAAAATGATTTTCGACGATGAAATTCGTCGTTTGAATAAAATAAAATTTCATGCGAATACACAGTCGTTACTTTTTGAAATCTCCTGTATTTAATGTTATGTATTGGCTCCATGTACATAGGTTTACATTCGTCGCTAAATGGATATTGCTAAATTTCGTCGCACTTAATAATACAAATCTCACATATATCCGGTGACAATAGTTTAGAAAAATAAACAGATTTACATATTCGTGGTGTAAAATATCAATTTGTCTTGTTTGCTTGTTCCGTTAAGTGTTTCATTATTTTATTTATCTTTTTCTTTATGAAATTCCAACGTTGGAATTTGCAACGAACAAGATGCGCGCAACCGATTGATGCCATTTTTTCTCGACATACTTTTTCCTTTATAATTTTTATTCTTTCATGCATTCCTCAAAATAACAATGACTTTGAAGCACGCACATACATTATACAAGTTTTGCAATTTTTACTCGATTTTCCATCTCACGAACCGGGACATTTATTATTGTTGCAATATTTTTCTTTATTTTTCTCCTTTTACGAGAATGGTCCATTATTCTCCCTTTGCCAAAGTTGAGGTCCATCTCGTGGTGGGCACATTGGGTCAATTTGACCCGCAGTCTACTTGAGGCTGATGTTTGGAAAATATTGATTTTTTGAAAAATGAGCATTTTTATGAACGAATCGATTTTCCGAAAGAGAAAACGTTCATTCTGGTGATTAGTAAGTGATTGAAGCAACAAAATTCGTCCGGGTCAATTTGACCCAGTGTGTCTACGACGGGGTAAAAGCGTCATTGGGTCAATTTGACCCGGAGTCTACTTCACAGGCTAACGATCGCAAACGAAACATTGTTCGAACGAAACGCGTGCAAGTTAAAAGTTCGGAAAACATGGAAATTCATGGTTGAAGCAAAATTTTGGATTTTTTTTTTTTTTAATTAGCATTTTTATGAACGAATCGATTTTTTCGAAAGAGAAAACGTTCATTTTGGTGATTACCGAGTGATTGAAGCAAAAAATTCGTCCGGGTCAATTTGACCCAGTGTGTCTACAACGGGGTTAAACATCTCGTGCCACTTTTGAAATATAAACTTAACCGATGGACCAGCCTAACATACACAGTCGATACAAAAACCTCGAGCGGCCAAAGCTCTGGCCTCCGTAACATCAGAATTTAAATAATCCGAATATTACACACTACGAGAAAAAAAAAAAAAAAAAAAAACTATATTCATTTGTTCGGAATTACGTCACAACCGCGATGAGAAAAAAAAAGTTGAATTTTTCATTTGATTCGGACGACGACGACGACGACAACGGCTGTTGAATTTTCATTCCATCGAATGAAAATCCATCCAATCAATTCACAATTAACAACCCGCCACCTTTCTCAGCTAAAGATGTTATCGGTCAATCTGTCAATTTTATGAAAATCGGAGAAAAAAATTGTTTTTCATATTCGACAATTTTGGATATTAAAAAACAAAATTGTACGTTCGGAGGTTTCGTTCCAACGGAATCATTTCCAAAAGAAAAAAACTATTTCCCCGTCGTCAAGATTTCAATGTCATGAAATAATTAGCAAAGCATGTCGCGTCTCATCAATTCTCCAATTTTCATAAGAACCAGACCAAATTTTATTTCACTCGTAACTTTTTCTACGATTAGCAACAATATGAAATCAGCTGATCATCGTGTCGTTTGAAAAACAGCGTCAGTTAGCCCTTAACGTAACTGTACAAAGTATTATATTTTATACACAAATATTGACAAAAAACGAAACACAGATTGGATAAAAAGAAAAGAAAATTGAGTAAATAGGAATTTACAGATATTTTTGGCATCGTTTGTTTTTTTCTTTCTAAACATTAAACGCGCCCACACTCTCGTCACACACGTCACAAGGTAGCGATCGCTCCGGGCGATTATTAGTCTTGGTTGATTATGAGCAAAATGATTGATTTATAGAAAAAACAAAAAAACAAAAAACGTCGCAACGAGTGAATCAGTTGTTTCCACTTTCGCGATCGATCAGTCTCTCGTATTGACGTTACAATCATAACTGTCTTCATTCATGAAGCAACAAAGAAGAAGAAGAAACAAAACTGCACACGAAATCTAAAAAGCCCTTTTTCCACAGAGCATTATGACGATCAAGTATTTTCTTACACACGTATCAACGATGGCATAGATTTCTTTCTTCCCTCAATCGTTCAACGATGCTGATGTAAAAATCGAAAAAAAGAAAAAAAAAAAAAACAATGAAATTTCAATAAATTTCATTATTCGGTTTTTAATCTGTTTTGCATGTTGCTACGAATTTAATTTTCTGTCAACGACACACGAAATGATATGTATCCTTTCTCTCCTTTTGTACGCAAATGGGACGAAGCTCTTTCGCTTTTTCGGTGGTAAATTATCATTATTATTATCATTATTATTATTATTATTATTATTATTCTTATTATTATTATTTTCGTTATTTTTCGCCTTAATTCGATAAAACCTCGATCGATTCAGAGACAGGTATTTTTTTGTTTCTTTTATCAAGACGTTCCGTACGATTTCTACGATGCGCAATTTATCGATAAGAATAGACGGATTCTCGACGAGGAGATTCGAGCCTCGGCAACTAATCTCATTCGCTGTCTTTTGTTTTGGTTTTGAATTTGAAAAAAAATAATAATAATAATGGAATAAACGATAAAATTCTGAGTTTCTCTGACGAAAAGAAAAACAACGTGTTCTCTTTTCCTGCCAGAACGTTACCGACTGCTGAATCAGCCTCGAGGATCGAACGATTTTTTGGAGCTCGGTCTTTTTCTCCTCGATTTAAATACCGATTCGATGTTGAGCGAAAAAAAAAAAAAAACAAAAAAAAAAAACAAGAGTGAGATTTGCAAAATGTCTGAAAAATCGAACGATCCCAATATTTTTGTTGCTATTATTATCTCCTCTATTTCTAATGATATGCCGAATGAAAAGGCAAGCTACGAACTACGCGGAAATAGCCAATGAACTAGGGCAAAAATGAGGATTTAAAAAAGTCATGCGGTCTTACGAATTGTCTGTTATCTCTCTCGCTCTCATTCTCGTTCGTTCACACACGTTTGTTTGTTTGTTTGTTTTTAAATTTAATTGACATAACCAAACTCGTAGTCTAATAGTTTCTCGAGATATGGCGTCTGCCTAATTGAATTTTTTCGCTCGATGATCGCAGCGTCGAGTTGTAAAAATTTGCATCTTAATTAGAAAAATCTAAAATTTATGTAATTGACGATACGTGAATAAATAGAGCGCGTGTATTGCGCTTCTCGAAGCGTGAAGAGCGAATTTATCATCGAGTTTAACGAACACTGCGCTTTATGAAATTCAGCCACTACCGTAAACACTTTTGCTTGACTCTTTCAATCGATTTATCGGAAAAAATGGTCTTTGGATTGATTCAAGTTAATATCAGTCGTTTGCGAAATCGTAGCAGCGTAGAAAAAGAAAAAAAATATGTACAAATTGATCAACAAATTCGCTAAGTTTAGTGGGTCGTTTAAACGAGTAAACGAGAATTTAAAATAACGATTAAATAAATAAAATCGAGTGGAAAAACTGGAGCGTTTTATATCCGCGATATCAAAGATGGCAAGTTTCAAACGGTACAATTAAATCGTTCAAACTTATAAATAATTAAAAACAAACGAAAGCAATATTCGATAGAGAGCAGAATTCTTATTTGTAGGTTCGAGTCGAACAATCATTATCGCTCGTGCAGTGTTTTTTTTTTTTTTTTCTTGCAGAAATTTTCCTTGTCGCGAAACTTTGCTCTTTCGTGATATTTTCATCGTTTCCCAAAGGGCCAATTTCGTTTGGCGAAATCGTCGGAAACCCTGTCAGCTTTTTGCGCACCTTTAACATGGAAGCTTGGCGAAAGATGTCACGGATATAACATTATTATTAGTAGCTAAATCGGAACACGTACAAATCCTTTTTCTTTCTTCTCTCTCTCTCTCTCTCTCTCGCTCGCTCGCTCGCTCACCGAGACCGTTTATTCGAAAGACATCAGATTGGCTGGTATAGGTTTTCGTTCGGTTGCCCCGCGTACCGTGGCCCGAAGTTCTTTGAACCATTGATCGGCGAGATCGCTCGAGCCTGCTCTGAATTTGTACACGTTTCCTGAAAGAAGGACGAACATTTTGGGGGGATTTAAATGGTGCAAACGGAGCTCGTCACCTTGACGTTTCTCTCGTGTCGATAATAGTGGAAAAAAACCTTTGTTCGGATCGGTGAGAATGAATGTATCGCGATGATAGGAATTTTCGAGAGGCTCCACGATCCAACCGAGCACCGAGACCATTTTATAAGGTTCTCGTTTAAAGTCCGATCTGTCGCAGCCTTTGAAACATTTGGGGGAGAAATAGACGATCGAGGATGCCCACAGTTGTATCCAGTAACGCTGCCAAGTCGATACCGCCGGTTTGCGTCCGTCCCGTAGCATAACTTTTCGACGCAACGAACCTTGCATGCTGCAACGTGGCTCTAAACTGAATTCCAAGTCCGGCAAAGTAGGAGCGGTGCTTGAAGGAGGAAAAAGCAACAGAGAAGCTCATCGTTATTGGGAGGACAAAATTTTTCGATGAGATTCGCGACTGGCGCGCTTCAACCGTTAGCGGCGACACGGGCTAACGAGTTACCCCAGCGCGTCGCGGCGCTCCGAGAAGAAACAATGAAATGAAATAGAAAATAAGAAAAAAGATGATTTTTCGGGGAAAAAAATGAATTACCTCGTCCTCGAGAGAAGACTGCAATCGTCATTGAGAGTATCGGTGGGAGTGCCGGGTGAATGTTCATCGATATCGACGATCTGGGGCACGAGATTGGGTTCCTCAAGAACGGAATCGTCGAGTAAATGTCTGACGGTAACTTGTCCAGTTTCCAAAGCCGCAGCTCCGGATTTTCCAAAAACACTGCAATCCCAAAAACTTTTTTAACCAAACCACATTCGTGACTGATGCTGGAAAAACAATTGTCCATGCACTACGCTCAATACTGAAAGAGACGACGACGACGATTTAAACGACGACAGAAGATGATCCTCCTAGAGAGTTCGTTGGAAACATTCAAGGCTGGACAGGAATTAGAAAACAAATCGATAAGTAACTTTCAATTGCTCAATACTCTCCTTCATTCAGAATCATTGGCTGAACATGCGACAAAAATAAAACAAAACAAAACAAAACACAAGAAAATAATCAATTTCATGATTTCTATTTAAAAAAACGACGACGAAGCAACTGAAAAATAAAAAAAAAACCAAAAAGAAATCGGCGACACGACCAACTAGTTCGAAGAAAATAATGACAACGTCATCAAGGGTGTAACCTAATCCCTTAAAATAACGATAAAACGTATAATAATGTTTACGAGTCAAAATAACGCGGAGAAAGAATGACTCACGAGCCCCGTAACAAACACCGCAACAATCGATCAAAGTAAAATCTCTTTTTGCAAGTAAAATTTGTAAAATGCATTTATGCGCGTTGAAAATGGTATTTTATGTTATTTATTCGTCGACGTTATTTCAGCCCGTGACCGCAACGATCGTTTCATAACTTTCTAAATAAATTCAGAGCTTCGTGGATATTCGTGCAATAAACTGCTAACAAATCGACAAAATTGCCTTCGAGTACGAGGAGCACGACACGCACAGGCGAGAACCAAATAAATCATCCTCCGCAAACGGAATCGACGAGAAGAAAGAAAAAATGCTTTTGTTTTCTAATGATGAGAACGGGGGCGGGGAACTCACCCGGAATTCGCCGAACTAGAACCATAGCGTCCCCCTTGCTTATGGAAGTTGCGTGGTAGACTCGTGCTACGGAATCTGACGGAGGTCGTACGATACACACAATTTATCAAAATTAACCGTAATTCGCGTTTGCGAAGCCTCCGCCACCAAATTCCCACAAAATCCAAACAAAAGAATGGAAATTTTTTTTAAATTAGCGCCTTGGCGCATTCCGACACTTACTTCGTTCCCAAACTTCGACATTTACGATGCCCAGGTACGAATTTATTCGCCGCTGATGCCGCGTGCAATCGCAACGATCCGGCGCATCCCCGAGCCGGGGATAGCGACAGCGCGGCTACTCCCGTCACTACGTCACCGACCGATTCTTTGCTGCTGCTTGACGAAGCTACCGGAGAATTCGGTTCCAATTTCATCGACAATCTTCAACAAAAATTCACAATCCTTTACTCTCAATCGGTCAAAAAGGCGACTGAGACTTTTTTCCTTTTTTCATTATCGAAGAAATAATGAAAGTTTCGTTTCTTTATTATTTTAAAATAAAGCGTTACTTATTCGTTGACCTTTTCATTATTTTCAGTGAAACTCACTTGAAATGATCGTCTTCGAGAAACTTCTGTAACTCTTCGATGTAACGCACGTTGTTGAGATATCTCTGGACATCGGGCAGAGGAATGATTCCAGGATACTCGCTCGCTTGGAACACCGTCACTCTCGTCAACACGCTGTCCATCTTGAGGGTCCGTTGATGATTGTCGCTATTCTGTGATCGAGACAAGTTCGAATAACAAAATTAACCATTGTGCCGAATTGATCATTTCCGAATCTGAAGGTGTGAATAATTAATATTACAACCGGTAGGAATTGATTGAATAATTTTTTAACCAATTAATTAAAATGAAAATTTGCACGAATTGAATGAATAATTTTAATGAATAATCATTGAATTATTAAATAAAATAAGAATTTTTACGAACCTTGGATGCTGGATGTGCCATATCGATGTAAACAAGATCGGTAAGAAATAGGCCGAGGTAAGGAATACACGGAAGTTTGAGAGTATCCATGTGTTCTCGAAGATTCATCCAGTTGTTTTTGTCACTAAAAACCTCGGCGAGTTTGTCGAAAGTGACGCGATCTTTTTTGCCAAGACAGGACCAGGTTTTGTTTAATCTGTAGATCGAGGCGCTCTGGAGTCCGGAAATGATGGCAAAGAGCGAGTGGAGATTGTTGAGATCGTAGAGTCGTTTGGCGACTCGGACAAAATGGGCTATCGTCTCGGCTCGTTGTTTCGCCGTCGGGGAATTGAGGATTTCTTGGACCGTCCAAAAACTCACCTGAACATTCGTTTTCATTTAAATCTCGCTCTATCATGTTCATTGGTAAGAAAAAATGTTGCAATTACGTGATTGAATCGCCTCGTAAACGCCACAACGTTGGGGGCGACCAGCAACTTGTTTTTTTTGTTCCACGAACAACTCGATAGTTCCTCCGGTTTGATACCTTTGAAAGTACCCAAATCCAGGAGGGTCAGCTGGGTGGCGAGGTCCTCAGCTTGTATGTTCGTTGCGACACTCGCCCCCGAAACTTGCGAATTGCTGTTACATCGCCCTGGTAGTGAATTAGATTTGCTCGCTACTGAATTTCTACCAAAAACAAATGGAACAAAAAAAAAACACACACACGACAAACGCATTCATGAAACAATTCCAATGATTACCTTAAGTTAAAGGAGCTACCAACTATTTTCCTTACATCTCATTATCATTTCAAGCAGGTTGGCTACATACGGCAATGTGATAAGAATTTTATAAAATTTCGTGATAACGTTCTTTGGCGTCAAATACGATGACACAATTTTTTTCGAATTTTTCGTCTGCACAGTTGTCGAATAATTCGAGTTTACAATATCCTGTGCTTATGCATGTAAACTCTAGTGTTGAATAACTCAAAAACTATGTAGAAGAAAAATCTTTAAAAATTTGTATATTAATAATTAATACACCAAATTTCATTAAATTCTAATCATTTAGAATTTTCCTATGCTTTTAACATGGCAACATTGTTGTGCGTAGCCACCCTCCTTAAGGGACTTTTGCGGTAGACATTTTTTTTTTCTAAATCCTCTACGGATCATATGATTTTTTATGGCTCTCCGCCTCTCGCGTATTTAGAGACAAAAAAATGGGAAAAAATTCTGGAATGCTCTCGATTGATTCAACTTTAAGGTTCCATAGTTGTCGGAGTCATTGAATTTCTTTAATTCCAAAATAAAACGTCTAACAAAACAACATTTCTGAACAAACTTGTTGCTTGGGTCGAAAAGACCCATAACATCCACGGAGGGTTGAAATCGTGACTGGAAACTGCGCAAGCATGAAAATCACAAATTTTCTTCATTTTGTTTCTGGAATTTTTGTAGGAAAATACGAGGGCTTCGTGCACAAGGGGGAAATAGTCAAGTTGCAAAATCGGAATAAAAACAACAAACCCATAATTGTCGTAGCAAGTCTGGACGCTGGGCGGAGTCAGTTCCGAGTATTTCCTGTAAGCTCTACATTTTTCTCGATGTTCCTTGCGTTCCTTGTGACCTAGTTTCTCTGCTTGGCTCATTTCTCTGGGCAAAAGACGACCACTGGAGGAGTTAGTATTATTTGCAAAAATTTGTTGAAAAGACAAGAACGGCGAAGCAAAGCACAAAAAAATGAAAATAATTGTTTCTCTGTTGCTTTCGAGGCGGCAACGAAAATCATCAACAATTTTGGCGCATTTTGTATGAAACGTCGTATCGAACTATGGCAAAGATTTTACCTTTCGAGCGCGCGCACCTTTTATAAGTACGCACTGGGTCAATTTGATCCGAGGCATTTTTTGAATCGCTGTATTACGGTAAATATGGAGTTTTTATGTTTTTTTTGTAGAGAAGTTTTTTGTAGTAAATTATCCACATTTTATGGCCCTTAATTTTTAATTTTTCGGGTCGAAATGACCCGGTATGCACTCCAAGGGCTAAGATCCGTTGGAGCGCTTCGGAGCGCCCGTTAAAATTTGAAATCGTTACAGAAAATTGGGATATTTCCATGGAAAAACAAGGCGCATGCGAGACGAAAATATGGGCTGTAGGAAAACGAAACTTACCTCGTAAATTTGAAGGGTAAAAAAAGGCTGTTTTGACAAGTAGTTGGATAGAGAGGCACGACGACGTATCTTAGCCATGAGGCCACACTGTTTAACAGGCGCATTACATTTTTTTTTCCCCTTCCGTTCATGCGGCGCAGCAGCCTGTTGCCAAAAAAAAGCGAATGAAAAAAAGGAGCTTGGAGGAAGGTTATAAAAATAGAATATCTGCTTTGGTGAGTTGTTTTTTTGTGACGCAATTTTTAATCAATAATATTTACGATTTAATGATTGGCAGTTTTATATACGAGAGGATTTGGGCACTCGGAAAACTTGGGCCAGCAGGTGTTCGACAATTTGACAAACTTAATTCGATAGAACGAACAGGCAATTCACTTACCCGATGATTATTTCCCGACGTATTAAAATAAAGATTGTTTATCGAGAAACGTCAAAAAGTTGCAGGTTAGGAAAAAAAAACATTGAGCCAAAAGTGAGTGTTGAAAGTTTGACAGTTTTCTAGAGGTTCGGGATCCTCGAGAATGTGTGCTTTTTCGCTTTTTGATTATCACGACCGACTTTCACGCGCGAGAGAACGAATTTTCGCAGCGCAGAGTTGAATTACGCCCGAGAACTCGGGCAAAAATCGTTGCCCCGTTACCTTCGCCCAAAACACACGGGGGAATGGAGAAAAACACTCTCGCAGTACGGTCACACACGGATACGCACACACGAACGCACAAGGGTGAGGAACAAGAAAAACTGTAACTCGCCGCTGATTTTGCAAAGAAAAAAAATAAAGCAACGAGACAGTACGTCGCTAGACAGGAGAGCTAAAAACTTTGACACGCGTGACCACCACCGAAGACGGCCACTTGCCAGAATGAAAAAGAAAAACAACTCGAAACGCGTAACAAGTCAAATAACCGATACTTCTCGTCGCTGATTCTTTGACGGTGATTTTTCTTTGGACCGGAAGTTTTTATTAAACTTCCGGTTACTCCTAACGAGCTTCCCACTTTTTCCGACAGATGCTGGTTTTGGAATTGCCATATGACCGGCTCGCTTCCCAAGTGCTTTTTCGCGCGCTACGTTTTCGTCAATCGCGTGACTATCAAATGTGTCAATACACCGATTAATTCTCGTGAAACTCTTCATAATTGTTAGAAAAATATAAAAAAGCATCATGACGGACGGTGAGTACAGAACTGTTGCCGGAAAATCATAAATCTCGCGATTCTCCAATCTAACCTCAAAATTTTCATCAAATTGTGTGTTTTCCGCGGGCGAATCAAACTCGGGCATCGACTTTATTCTTTTCGCAGATAAAACGGGCAGCGAGGATATGTGGACACCTTACAAAGAGCTCCAAAATTTAGTCGAACGGTACATAACTTCGGCACCGAGCAACGATGATCCACAGTATCACGAATTCATGGAGGCCCTCCGAAACCACAGACAGAATTTTCTCAGTCTCATGAAAAACCCTGTAAGTATCCCGCGTTTTAACTCTCCAAATAATTTCAAGGTCAAAGACCGTAATCAAATTTCGAAAACCGGAAAAAACGAATCTCCCAAACTTCGCTGTCGGTCTCTCAGAAACTTTTCACCGCCACAAATTCATTTTTTCCGTAAAAAATCAATATTTTCCTGTACATCGTGGATTTTTCCTGCGCCTTTTCATCTTGACAAGAAAATAACATTGTTCGCGCGACAAATTCTCTGATTTATAGCCAAAGAACGCGGAAAGCAGAGAAGAGATACAAAAAGGTGTAACGGAAGGGATTACGCTGCCCGGTTGGGGGCACCATGTCTTGTCCAAAGAGCTGGTGGACGAGACGTTAATAATATCGGACATGTACAATTTGAACGAGTTCATGGCGTTGGACTTGTTGTGTACGGCGCAATTACAAATGCCGTATCATCCGGGCTTGACGAGAGGTTTGACAGCAGTTTTGTTGTATTACGACGGGAGGAAAGCGTTGACCTCGGCTCTGCGGAGTTTGGTTCAAGCGCGAATAGGTCACAGTTGGGTATTGGACACGCCGGTAGCCCTGACCAAGAAAATAACAGAATACACGGACAAGATGCAAGAGGACGGCTTGCTCCATCGCATTTTGTCGCTGCTGGGAGAAATGGATCCTACGGAGGAGCAGCATATGCTGCAGCAAAACAGAGCGTTGGGCGGCGCAAAGCATCACCAAATGGTGATGAAAATGTACAACGACACGAGGCAAGACCTGGCGGATATTTTGTACTTGTGGTCGGCGCAAACGTCCCTGCCGCCTCAAATAATGTTCCGACTGATGTCTCTGCTAGAAGATGAGCGACCGGAGTCCGAAGCCGGAGAAGGCGGACCGAACAGAGTGACGCTGGCGCTGATAATGGCGCTTCTCAATTGTTTGAATTTGGGCGCTCTGCACAGTCGGGAAGACGGCGAAGAGATCGTGAGGTCGATGCCGTTGGTGGCGGAGCGAGGGGTGCTCGAAGAAATGGTACAGAAGCTCACGAGCGAAGACACTGTCTGGGAAAGCCTTGGCTTGCGCGGCGTCTTTCAATTTGCCTTGGCAATTGCCATGACGATAATTAAATCTGCGTCGAATCTTGGAGAGACGCAGGATATAACTCAGGAGGATGAAATTCTGGTGGAAACGGCGCTGTCCAACAAAGCGTTTCACTATTTGGCCCAAGTGATTTTTCAGCGCGACGATCTGCACCAGGAAGAGTTTTACGTGAGACACTTTCATGCTCTCATATCAGATTTCATAATGTTGATGCCGCTGAAGGTTAAGGAACTCAGGTCTCGGGCTGACGAGTCGATGCGCTTCATCCAAGCCTATCAACAAGAGAACGTCGAGCCTCCGATGAACCTGGACAATCATTTTGAGTATCTGATGCTCATGATCGCGGAGCTTTACAAAACGGATCCTCTGAATTTGAATCTAACGATGGATTATTGGTACCAGCAGTCGGAAAGTTCTCACATTGGCGGAGGCCTACATTCTAATCGTTTGCCCTCCAGGCAAGCGGCGCTTTTCAAGTTTGTAAGACTCGCGGGGGAAATTTTGCCCGCCGGCTTGTTCGTGCCTTATCTCCGGATGATCGGCTCCCTCGCGTCTTCCAGTCAAGCCGCGCGACAGGCCTTCAATTTCCTCAAGCCGAACGGCACTACCGGCTCAACGACCATTTCCTGGGAGCATTTTTTCACCTCGCTCAGTCGATATTATTACAATCTTCGTCAAGAGCTTCCACCGAGCCAGGACACGATTTACCGGCAGCGAAGCCATCCGAAAGGCATCACTCCTCACGAGGTAAAAGGCCTCGAAGCTGTTCTGAACGTCGTGCAGATCGTCGCGAAGTACGACGAGATGTCGAGAGTCGCGATCTGCGATCATCCCGGCTGGAAAGTCTTGCCCTCTCTGATCGGGCTGGTCGGGTGTGCCATGCCGATTCCCCTGAAAGGTGTGCTCGTCAGGACCCTCGCGGCTCTTGCCAAATCTCCAGAGAGCTCCTCCACCATCTGGCAAAGCTTGGAAGCCGCTCAAATCGTCTGTACGATCCCAAGCACGAGCAGCTATCAGCCACGAGGCGTTCAAACCGAGCTCGAGGAGATCGAGTCGAGAAACGAAGAATATCCGTTGACCCGGGCGTTTTTACAACTTTTGGACTCCCTGACGGATTACCCGATCCCACGGCTGCTCGGGGTCGGCCAGAGGAACCCGGGCTTCGATCCTTACTTCCACTTCATCATCAATACCGTTTTCCTCCGGTTCAACACGCGTTCCTACAGAAATCCAGCAGAAAAGTGGCAAGTGGCTAAATCCTGCTTGAAAATTTTCTACAAACTCGCCGCCCAGTACGAGCCCACCGTCGAAGATTTCGTCGGGTGCAAAGTCGAGCTTCACGCCGGTGAAACGACCGTCGTCAATCCAGAGCCCGGTTATCACTTGATGACGCAGCTCCACACCAATTCGCAGCTTCTCCACACGATCCTCTACGTTATTGACGAAGGACGACAGCTGCTCAACACTTATGACACTTTTCCTGGCAAAAAAGACCTCGAGGACAGCACCCTCAGCTGCTTGAAGCTCCTCGAGTGCGGATTGAAGACGCAGCATCGATACATGACGCAGTTGGCCGCGGCGACGTCAACCAACAAAATTCTCACCGGTCTGTCCCGCCTACTTTTGGGCGTTAATCCACGCACAGGCAAACCCGATCACATGATCAACGTCGCCAATTACGTTTCTTACAATTCTTGGCTGCGCGGACACGCGTACGTTGCCATTGGAGTGATCCAGGGTGTGGCTTGCGAGCCGGGCGCCGATTCCCAGCTGCTTTCGACCTTCACGGCCACTCCGTCTCTCGCCGTGAGCATACGGCACGGCTTCGTCGAATGCCTCGACAACGAAGCCTCCGATGAAAGCAACGCGCAGGAGGACGATCCTCCGATCGAATCGAACAACTGCAAGGATCGAGTTTTGCTCCTGATGATGCAAAGCATTGCCAGGCCCTCGCCCAACCTGGCACACTACCTTCTCGGATTCGACATTGCCAAGGACGTGAGGAAAACCGTGATTCAGCAACCTGGAATTCTTGGCTTTCCTCGGACTTGTCTTCACTCGATTCTGGGCATTTTGGAGCTCAGCCTCGAACGTCAAAGAGACAAAATCACCGAAGCCTGTTACTGTTTCCTTCACACTTTGGCTGCAAACACGAAAACCTCGGTTCCTGTTCTCCGGTTTCTCCGGACAGCTACCAATCAGGATTTCGTTCAGAGACACTTGTCCAAACTTCCTTTCCAAGGAGCCAATCGGGCTACCGAGCTCGCCTGCATGTCTTGGCTCTTGAAAATCGCTGCCATCGAACTCCGCGTCGCCGGTGGCAATTTGCAAAACTCTCTCGTTCAACGGCTCGTCGGAGACTCGAGTCAAGAGCGAGAAACTGCCATGCCGACCCAGAAACTTCTTATGGACCTCCTGCACTACATCGACTTTCAGCTTCACTTGGAGCCCACCAAATCGTGGGAATTTTTCGACCCCTCTCAAGTCGAAATGGTCCTCGGACGCTGCAGCGTTCCCTGCCTCCTCCCGGGCGGCCCGCAGCTCGTCGACGTCCGTAAACTCCACTCGCTCATCACCGAAGAACTCGCCGTCACTCAGAGCAGCTCCACAGCCACTCAACGAAAATTAATGCAACAAGAATTGCAATCCATCCTCTCGTACGCCCTGAAAAGAAATCAAACGAAAACTCTCTCCTATGCCACTGTCAAATTCGTCGAGGGTTGGTGCCAAACGACCGAGATACTTTTCTCCATCGCCAACAGCCAACAACTGCCAACCGCACGTCGCCAGAGTCTTCTCCTGAATCTCGCTCACGATCTCCTACAAAAAATGACCTCCTGCGAAGCTCTTCACGAAATCAAGACTCTCGTTTCCGGCACCGTTCTCATTCTTTTGGTCAATCTTAAAAACAGCTTTGCCCTTCAATCGGAAAACGTTATTTTGCCATCTTCGCCCTCCTACACGACCATGATGAAGATTATTTTGTCTCACGTTCTCCAATGGATTCTCAACTCGAGCGCATCTTCCCAAAAAGTAAGAACACACCTTTACGGAGCTCTTTTGAATTTCTTGTGCGTCGTTGGACGCGAAAAGGCTGATAGCACCGGAACCATTACCGACTCTACTTACGTCAACCAACTCGACAGCTCGTTGTATCGAGTCTCCAGCAACCAGGAGCGTTCCCATCGCTACGCCACCATCCAGGTCATCAATGGCTTTGGCGACAAACTCATGGACATCCTATGCCACAACTGCTCCAGTGGACACGACGTTTGTAAAATGCTCGCACTCTCCTGCCTCGACAAAATCCTCGAGCTCGATTGCGACAACACTTGGACGGTTTATCTCGCCAGACGCGGATACCTCAAGAACATGATCGACGGACTCTTAGAATCGGACTCGCTGCTTCGGGCGATGCTTCAACCGGAGCCTCAGACCTTGAGACCCTTGTATCTTTACGAAGCGAAAATCGCCACCTTCTGCAGAATGGCATCGAGTCGCTTGGGCGCTGAAAACCTCCTGGAAAACAAAGTTCTCTCCTGCTTGTCGAGCATGTGCGTTTTCGACCAACATCCCGACGTTCACGTCGCTTTTGACGACGTCGAATCCTCCTTCGTTCCTTCCATCGGCCAGAGATACCAACAAATCTTCTTGCCTGCATTGTATCTCTGCGACGCCCTCTTCACGACCCTCGGCACCGAGAACCAATCCTGCGCCGTTCAAGTCTGCGGATTTCTCCTCTCGCATCGCGACACCGTTGAAATGATTCTTCGCAACGCTTTTCCTCGTGGCAACCGACTCTTCCTCAAGGAAGTCGCTTGTCTCACCGGCGTCATCGCCCGATCCGCTAATCTCGATATGTACAAGCTCGTCGAGGATGAATTATCCAGGCCCGAGGGCGACCACCAGGTCCAGAATATCGACAACACCGGCATGCGGGAACTCAGGGCTCATCTATATCGTCTCCAACGATTAATCGTCGCTCTCCTCCCCAAATTCAATCCCCAATCCATTCACTTTTATTGCAATGGCACGCGGCCCAACGAACTCGACGAACAACACTCCGCCGTTGCTCAAATCGCTGCCAATATTTTACTCTATTCTCGCAACCAGATGCAACACACCCAAATGGAGCAGAAAATTCAAAACTTGCTCTTCGAACCCGAATTAACTGCCAAATTGAGCTCCAGAGAAACAACGAGAAACAACGTCACCGGCGTTCCCCTCGGCACCGTCGTCGATCATCTTGTCTCCTCTACCAGTATCATCCATTCCGAATTACCTTACGTCGATAGTCTCATGAAAAAAATTCTCATGGTCAAAGAAATGAGCACTGCCGATCTTAAAAAATATCTCACCGATGAAGAAATCGAACTTGACATTTCCAAACGAAGGATCGTCGTCGAAAAGAGGCTCGCGCGACAACTCAAAGCCAAACGACACGGCATCAAATATTTGTCGCTCATACTCGAACACAGCCTTTACATTCTCTGGAGTCACCTCGACTTTTACATCACGCAATCCAATTCGAGGCACAACAGAACTCAGGGTAATTTCTTCATTTATTTATCTTTTTTTTTCCTCTCACGAATTCTACAGAAATTTTTATTTATCTGCATCCTGGGGTATCACAGACCCGAGTATCTTCATTCTTATCATCGAATTTTCGATTTTCTCATAAAAATCAGATTTTTCATTTTTTTTAATTATTTTTTTTTTTAATTTTGAGCCATTTTTTAAAATGAAACTTTTTCAGAACTTGAAGGGAATTTTACATTTTTTCATCTTTTTCTGGACAGGAATTGACGACACGATGCTCGATTGGCGAGTCTCCGGCGAAACACTTTCGGATTTGAAACAAGGATTAGTCTCTATCTTTACCGACAGTTTCATCGCCCAACTATTGGACACCCAGAACGAGTACACGATGGTCGACAGAGGCTTCGTCGAGGCCCTTGTCAGGAGGATACAAAGACGATTACGATTCATTATTTCTAAATGAGAATTTGTTTTTTTTTTTCCCCCGAGCTTTACAGTGTCCTTCAATTTAAAAGAAAACAATTTTCTGGATTCTCCGAGTGATCCAAGTTTTTTTTTTCTGTTATCTAGAAATTACCAATAAATCATTTTTTTAAGATACAACAAACTTTGCTCATGTTTATTATCGTTTACGTTAATTCTCTGAGCAAAAAAACCTGCTCGATTTTTTTTCAGCTCCAAATCGAGCTTTTTGCATCGTTCGAAAAAAATTGACTCTCTCAGCGATCCTAGCGGTCGTTAGTCCGCGGATAATATAATTTAACCTATAAATATAAACGCGGGAAATTTCTTGGGAAATGGAGTTTTGGACAAGCGCCGATGAGATACTCAAAAACGAAAGATTTTTGACCACCGGCTGTAAAAAACTTGATGCTGCGCTGAGAGGGGGCATTTCTCAGCGAGGAATAACACAAATTTACGGCGCAGCAGGCACGGGAAAAACGCAATACGCTTTACAGCTGTGTCTCTCCGTTCAAATTCCTAAACAACAGGGAGGCTGCGAGGCTGGTAAATATTTTTTTCCGATTTTTCTCAATGATCCGTATTTAAAAAAAAAAACGCCACGACTGAAAATCGTAAAAATTTTATAATTTTGCAATCGTGCTTACAAAATTATTTTCTTCCCGTAAATTCAAATCCATAAAAAGGCGCTGTATACATTTGTACGGAATCCGCTTTCCCAACGAGAAGATTGCAACAGTTGTTGAAATCTTCAGAGCTCGTCACAAAGTTCGGAGCATCAGCAGACAGGATTTTTGTAGAGCACATTTCCACGATTGTAAGAAAAAAAATTATTTAATGGAAATTTCAAAAAAATTGTCAGGATGAAAGAATTTTGAAAGAAATAATTTTTTCTCACATTTTTTGCAGACGAATTTGGAAAGTTGCATTTTTGAAAGGATTCCTTGCTTACTGAAAGCTCATAAAATTTCACTTTTAGTCATCGATTCCATAGCTGCGCCTTACAGAGCCGAGTACAACGATCAAGAGCTCAAAAACCGTGCCAAAAGTTTGCGCTCCATTGGCCAATGTTTGCACAATCTTTGTCGCGGCAACGAGTTGTCCATCGTGTGTATAAATCAGGTATAAAGAACGCGACTATTCGCTGCTGCGTCCGAGAGTGGATTTTCGGGTCGTGGAGACTCGGAGGGATGAAAATAAAAATAATGGAATAACGTCTTTTCCATACTCAGGTGTCCGCCGCGGTGGATCATAAAAATTTGTCAAATGTTTGTGGAGGAAATATGCCGACGCTTGGACCAACCTGGGCGAATCTTGTAACAAATTCTTTTTGTTTGGTGAAGAACGGTGCGAGGCGTTGCTTGCACGTTCGTGAGTCTCCTTATTTAGCTCGATCATCAGTTCCATACGAAATTGGACAATCGGGTGTGGGAGGGATTTGAAAAATCGTAAAGATCGAACGCCTTCTTTTCCTGTTTGATTTAATTTCTATTTACAATAAAATAATGAATTTTTGTCCGTACGAGAGAATTAACTAACTAAATCGTCGCTTCCAAGACTCGGTCGATTTCCGTGAACGTTTCGGCATTGATTTTCCTCACCGACGAACTCGGTGTCCATTTGTTGAGCGGATCCGAAGGCAGGAATGGATCCGACGTCACTTCGTCGATTCTTTCGATCGCATTGTCGATTTTTAATCTGTAAGCATGTAAAAACGTTCTGTGCGGCTCGCAATCTGTTCTTCCGCTGTATGTGTAATCTCCGACTATCGTGTGACCAATGGAATGACAATGGACCCTCAACTGATGTCGTCGTCCGGTTCCTGGCCTGAGCAAAACCTTTGTTACTGGTTTTTCATCGCGTAGGCCGCGTTCCAGGACCAGCACGGCGGTTTTACATTTTCTTGGCTTCTCGCACAGATCGTCGTCGTCGGTACACATTTTCCGGTTGCCATTCTTCTCTCGTGGGTCTTGGCCTGTCACGAGAATTGAATTACCGGTCGGAAAATGAGAAAAAAAAAAAAAAAAATTGGGTCTCAGAGACCCAGTGTGGAACAGTGATTTTTGGGTCTTTCCAATCAAATGACGTGTTTTTCTTAATTTTGAAATTTCATCAAATTTCACCCTTTTCTGACATCTCTCGTTTTTGGGTCTATCAGACCCAACACTGTGCTTCTATTGTTTTATCGTGAAAAACGGGTTTTGGTACACTCACCGACCGATTTGTCAATCACCATGGAATCCTTTTGGACATGACCATGGACCAGAGCCAAATAATACTTCTTTGCCAATCTCTGAGCAAAAGCATTGGAAGCTTCTCTGGCGGATGGTTTAGTCAGCGCCAAACACATAACTCCGCTGGTAGCGAAATCCAGACGGTGTACGAAATAGAATTCGTGGCAGAGCTTTGGGTTCGCCAGGTTTGGAAAAATCCTCCGGATTTCCGTTTGTAAACTTTGCTGTTAATTTTCAAATCAATTATCTACGTTCAGCGAAAAATATTCAGTATTTTTACCTTTTTGGGGTCGTTGCTGTTTATAACCATGTCGTATGGTTTTTCGAGGATAAGAAAATTCTCGCTGTACCGTAAAATCCTTACGGTTTGGGACATTTTTCAACTTTTATAACATTTCGAATCTAATTTGAAAATTTCGCAAACACATGGATGTAAACAAATTACTCCAGAACTTATTGCGCATTGACAACTTTTGAAGGAAGACCGCACGATTTTGAGGTTAAAATGCATCGAGCAATTGTATTCTTTTTTGAATTTCGCGGGCTAAATTGCGCCGTTATTGCGGCGAGTCTGATTTTGAAGGTCAAACTTAGTTTTTTCTCCCTCCACTGCTGCATGTCAACCGCCGGCAGAAACAGTTTGAAAATTACCGTTAGAGGGCTGGGAGAGAGAAAGATAGAAATAATATCGCGCGCGCAATCTCACTTGGCGATTTTACACGTTCCCCGCTTTTCTGCGCTTTCGCAAGTGCGTCTTGGTGGTGAATAAAAAAGAAAAAGGTCGCGGCAACATTGTGTCTCAGCAGATCAAACGACACGACGGAAGGTCGCGTAAAAAAGTTGGTCAGTTGTCGAGAAGATTCTCAATCAGCGAGTTTCGGAAGAATCACAAATCGAACGAGCCGATAACGCGCGTCCGATGGTTCAGCGTGAAGAAGAATTCGTCTCGTAATTTGTCTCGTCGAAAAACGTGGGCGCAGTCGTCTTATCGCAATGTTTCGTACTAAACTGTCGGTCGATCGCCATGTGCAAGAACTTTTTAGAAAAGTGAAGGACGAGAACGAGGTGAGTTCGAAAAAAGAAAAAAAAAAACTCTCCAGACGTAAAAGTGAGGTTAAGTCTCGAGGAGCGGGATTTTGCCGCGCTGTCGAAATGCCGGCTTTTTCCTTGCTGCAAAATTCCCAGCCCTGCTGCTGTCTCTCTCCGCCCAAAATCTATGTTTTCCTTAAAAAACTCGGTGCATCGCTCCGAAGACTAAATTTTTTTCAAATATTTCGTAAACTCGTGGAGCTGAACCGAATTTTCTTTTCTTTCGTTTTTCGTTAAACCAGAGAACATTGAGATGCTACAACATAGCCAAGCTGTATTTTAACGTCGAAGATTTCGAGTCGGCGAGACGTTACGTTTCGTCGTACCTCGATGTCAAGGGCGATCAAGCCGGGCCCCACAAACTTCTAGGCCAAATTTATGAAGCGCTCGGACAAAAAGAGCCCGCGCTATCTCAATACAAACAATCGCTGGAGCTGCAGCCACGGCAGGATGATTTGGTGCTCAAAGGTAGTCAATTTTTCACTTTTAAAAACGGCGTTACAAAATAATTTACGAAAAATAACGTTGGGCCCGTTTTGCAGTTTGCGAGATTTTGGTCGACATGGACATCGCCAATGACGTCAACAGAGTCAAATATTGGGTGGACCGGGCGGAAGAGAGATTTCCGCACCATCCGACAGTTTTCCAGCTCAAGGAAAAGCTGCTGACCGTCGACAAGAGCAACAGCAGCAGCGAAGATCTAGAAGCCTTGATCGCGGCGGAATTGTCCGCGAGGCCGTCGGACGTTCACTTGAGAGTGAAACTCCTCAAGTACTACACGGACAAGAATCGGCTGGAGGAGGCTTACAAACACGCGGTGGAGGTCGAGGCGACCTACGCTCACAGAGACAGCGTCGTTTGGTCCGAAGCGCTCTGCGATCTCCTGGCAAAGTGCAAAGACGGCAGACAATCGCAATGGACGTTCTGGATACTGTACGTTTCGTCGCTGGAGCGTTACGCCGCGCTTGCTCTCAAAGAGCAAGGCCACGGGCTGAAAAAATCGATCGCCGAAGCTGCCCAAGCTGTTTTCAAGTAAATTGAAGAAAAAAAATGGAATTTACTCTTCGGCGTTGGACCAAAATCGCTCTCTAACGAATTTTGTCTTTTTTCCCTTTTTCTTTCTATTTTTTCAGCCTGGATCAAGCCTTGACAGAGGCGAAGGTTCAAAATTTCCTCAACAATGGCGCCGTAGCGGAGCAAATGTTTACGCACATGTGGGGCCAACTGCACTATCATCTGGCTTGTTTGTTGCTGAGAAAAACCAAAAGAGAACAAGGCAGTTGGAGCGACACCGGAAGGCTGTGCGCTCCTCTCTTGTTGGCAGCGATGCACGTGCAGCCCATAGATCCCACCGCGACGTGGGCTCTGAGTCTCAAAGAGCAGACCAAGTCGCAGCTTGAGCTTTGGCAGCGCGAGGGCTCCTTCAGGTGCAGCCAGGCCGGGCACGTTTTGCAAAATTATGCGAGAGACGACGTCAAACGCATGATGGAAAAAATCGATAAACTTTGCATTGGCTCCTGGCGCGAGAGAATTTATCAGAGAATCTTTGTCAGCAAAGCTCACATCGCGACCTCCTACTTTGCCAACCATAACGCTCCAAATCCGCCGCTTCGGCTTTGCTCAGCAACGGAAATGAAAATTTACGACGAAGGTGCTTGAAGAATTTTTTCTTTCATATTTCCTTTTCCGAAATCTCGGATTTTTCCTTCCCGCAAAATTTCTTAACTTCGGGTCTCTCAGACCCAGAGTGTATTTCTCGGCCAAAAAATTGAAAACGACGAAAAAAACGAGAATTGATGATTATTTCTTTTTTTTTTTTCTGACACTGGAAAATTTACATCGTTCCAGTCGCCGAGCACGTTTGGCCAGCTTCGCTGCATCATCACGTGTGGCTCGGGATCGCCAACAATCGAGCGAACAATCGAAGCAACATTTACGAAGAATCCGGACCGCGTCCCCATCAGTATTGTCACGTATTTCCGGCCCTCCAGCTCTCGGCATTCAACCTGAGCCAAGCAGCTCCCGACACTCTGGGTCAGCTGGACATTGACGCTTTTCTCAATGCAGCAGGTCAGTAGATATTTTTCGTACTAACCTGACCAAACGATTCGAAAGAAAAGAAAAGTCGTGAAAATTGGTATAAAGGATTGCTGCGCGGTAGATTGGTGCGAAAGTTCATGAATGTACGCGAAATCCATATTTTTTCGTTTATTTCATCGGAGAATCCATTTTTTTATTGATTTTTTCATACTTTCGCACATGCTGATGAATTTCGATACAGTTGAAATTATGATTTCTCTAATTTATCGCTTCCTCTCAGTTCAGTTGAATTTATGGATTTTTTAAAAATATTGATAAACAATGAAATATGCTCACTTTGTGATAATTGAATTTTTCTTTATGTTTCTTTGCTGTTTGTTCAAAAAAAAAAACGAAAAAAAAAAAAAAAAACACATTGGTTGTATGACTGCATACGTATGATTGTGCAAACAGTTTTGTGCGCCTCTGTCGTTGTTGAGGAACAACAGCGTAGTGGCTTCTTGAGCCCTGACAGACTGCCAACTTTGCCGGCAGACATCACCAATACACTTTGCACCTGTAACCAAGAAAAATGGTGGGTAAATTTCATTCTCTTTCAACCTAAGAGTTACGATGCCAAATCTTGTTAATTCGCTTCTGGAAATAGTGATAAAAAATGGAATATAATGGTGGACTCGAAATTGGACTTTCAGGTGGTCTTTGGCTTACAAAATTTATCGCAAACAAGACGACGCTCCGAACGATCTGGGCGAAATTAGGCAAGAATTGCAACGAGGCTTGGAGGTCGTTCGGTGCATCGGAAATCATGGTTTACATCCGGTTATTCTCGTCCATCTTGCTCGAATATTTCATTACAGAGTGAGTCAGTTACTCCGGAGAATCTTGCAATTTTTCTTTAGGGAATAATTTTCAGTTTTTTCTCTTTTCTCAGGGTTTTTTTTTTTTTTTTCTAATCATTTCGCACTTTATCATTCAGGCCAAATTACTCAAAGAAAAAGCCAAGAACCACGCCGATTTACCGTTCGTCGAGGCGAGATGCGAACTTTATTGGTCGACCGTTGTTCCTTTGCTCGAAAGATTGCTCAACAACCAAGCCATCCGCACTACGAGCACCAAATTGTTCGATTATCAAGGGTAATCATTTTCTCCATTCTTCTCGATTTTTTTCAACCACAAAATCAATGATTTTGCTTCATAAATCCGTTTTTATTTCATCATTTTTAAATAATTTAGAAAAGAGATGAACAATCTGGAACTCTCGAACGCTCTCGAAGAAGGCCGCTTGCTTTTGGCTCAAAGATACATTCGCGATAAACAACACGAGGAAGCCATCGAAGCACTGCAAGCACTCAAGTGTCCCGAAGCCTCGTTCATGCAGGGAGAAGTAAGTTTTTCCATTCATTAAAACGAAACTCAGCATCTTCTCACACTAAAAAATCCCAGCAATTCCCCAATTTTTATTTCAAGCCCTTCCAACCTTTTCTTTAAACAAAAATCACAAATGCAACAAATTTCAAGTTTTTAGAAGAAAACCCCACTATTTATTTTATATTTATTTTATTCATTTTAATTATTTGATTTATTTTGGCATGAAGGAATATTTATTTTACCGAATCAACATTTTTCAGATCTATAAAAGTCTGGCGGACGAATTGATGAGCAATTTGCCAAAAGAGAGTCTCACGTCCGCCATGAGGTCGCAGCACATTGTCATGCTGTCGAAAGCTCGCGGCTGTTATTATCTGACCCTCGATCGTCTCCGAAGTCCAGGAATGAATCCCAAGCACCCATTGAACTCGGAGCTCGGGTCACGGATCGCAGATATCGAGAACGATTTGAAAAGAATCGATCCTGATGTCTGGCAAGGTGACTGTAAATATGCGATTTAGTATTAGTCACGAATTATTTATCCCGTTCTTTTATTTTTCCAAACAGCCAAAAATTCCTTCTTTTTTTTTTTGCATTTTTCATCCGCAGCCAACCGACACGAGTGCGACGTCATGTCCGAAGAGAGTTACTCGTCCGCTCACAGCGGCGACCAGCCGATAATTCAAAACAGCTTCACCGGCGGCCTTTCCAGCACTGCTCAAACGGGCGGAACACCCCAAAAGAGCTCCGCTCACCGCACACCGAAACAGGCGAGCACTCCTTGTCGGATTCAGCACCAGGACATCCGGGAACTAACCAGGAAAAGTGCTGTGAGTTGATTTTCTTGTAACTTTAAAACTTTAGTCCCTTTGTAAAGTAAAAAAAGACGAAATGCAAATGCAAGTTTGGGGAAAATCCGGAAATGGGTGGAAAATTTCATTGTTTTTTTAGTTTTTAAATTTTTTCCAATCCTGGCGAGAATCAAACCGGAAAAATGGGAAGGAAATTATATTTCTCTGAGTTGAAGAGTATTTTCGAATCGCTGGCGAGAATAAAAATACAAGAACGCGGAGAAACTTGTCTCTGTGGAAATAGTCGAGACGAAATCTTTGGAATGTTGTGAATTTTCGAGTAATATTTGAGGATTTTCAATAAAATGTGTGTGTTTTTTTTTTTTCGACAGCAGCAAGAAGCACGTCCAAGTCCAGAGCGTCTGGACGCGCAGATCCGCCAGTTGATACACTCGAAAAATAACATGATACAAACGATTCTAGAGCAAAACAAGGCTCTGCTCGAGACGAACAAATCGTTGGTAGAATCGAGTAAGAAAATGAATGAAAAGATCGAGGAACTGCAGCGTCAGTTTGCTAATTTTTGCAAAGATTCTCCGCAGCCGCGACAAAACCCTGTCCGAACAGTGAGCACGGGTCAGAACAACATTGACGACGATCTTTATTTGCTCGGCGAAGAGGATTTCGCCGATTTGAGTTACACGCAGCCTCAGCATCAGAGCACCGCTCAACATACGCAAATTCAGGCGAATTTGTTCCTCCAGCAGCAGCAGCAGCAGCAGCAGCAGCAACAACAACAACAACGTAATCCTTACGCGCCGCTCGTTTATCCGCAGCCTCTTCAAGGTTATTATCCTCCGGCGATGCCTTTCAACGACCCTCACGCTTCGCACTTGTCCTCGTTGTACGGCGGGCCGAGAGTTTTCCAAATGCCAGCATTTTATCCGCGTCCGCCTCTCGATCCGAGTTTGGCCGGTTTGCCCAAAATGCCAGAAAACATGCAAGGCCTTTTCGCTAATCGTCTGATGAACCAGATGGGCGACCTGTTCGCTCAGCCCCCAGTACCGCAGCCGCAGCAGCCACAGCAACAACCGCCAATGGCGACCCCTACTCAGCCAGCGCCTCCGATGCCCATAGCCGCGCCGCAACTCTCAATGAGGCTTCAAAGCCTCGACACCCCGAGGAACGAACCACCGGCTAAGGAGGTCGCTCCCGCCGTGCAACCTCAATCGAGCAAAGAGACAAGCGTCGCGCGTCAGCCTCCCGTCAACGTCGTCATCACGACATCCGATACTCTCCCGACCACCGCCCCCGCCGTACAACCAACTTTGAGCGTGACCATTCCCGCCCAGTACCGAGCAGCCTCCTCGACAAATCAGTTCGCTGCCCCGGTCACGAGCACCACGAGCGCTCCGCACAGTTACCAGATTTCCATGCCGTCGCACGCCATGATTCCCACGACCGTAAATCTTCCTCCGCTCTCGACAACCATCACCAACACCATCTCCGCGACAGTCGCCGAGCAAGACAAAAATCAGTTGAAAAACAACAGCGTCTTGTCGAGCAGCGCACACAATTATTCCGGCGACAGCTCCGTCGAAGTCGAACACGATCCTCTCCCCGACTTTGTTCCCGTTATTCCACTTCCCGCCGAAGTCCAGGTCACCACCGGCGAAGAAAACGAAGACGCGCTTTTCTGCGCTCGCGCCAAATTGTACCGATGGGCCGATCACGAGTGGAAAGAACGCGGCGTCGGCAACGTCAAATTATTGAAAAATTCCGAGGGCAAAGTCCGGCTCGTTATGAGACGCGAACAAGTATTGAAAATCTGCGCTAATCACATGCTCACTCCGGACATGGAACTCACCAAAATGACGAAAAATGATCGAGCCTGGATCTGGGTCGCCAATGATTTTGCCGACGAACAAGTTCGACTCGAAAAATTGTGCATCAGGTTCAAATCTCCCGACGAGGCACAATCTTTCAAAGAAAAGTTTGACCAAGCTAAAGACAGCCAGGAACTACTTGCCCCCAAAACCCCCCAAGTCTCACCGGAAAAAAATCAAGACACGAGCTTGGCCAAAGCGGAAAATACGAAAACCAACTTCGGCGGGTTGACCTTCACCTCCGAGCCCATCGTCCAGAAAATAGTCGATCCAGTCGTCGGGAAAAAGGAGGAATCGACCAAACCGAGCCCCTTCGCTGACTTTACGTTCACTAAGAGTTCCGGCACCGAGCCAACCGGGTTTTCCTTCCTCAAAGCCGTTCCGACGCCCGTGACGCCCGTAACGCCCGAGGCGCAATCCATTCTGAGGCGGCCGCACGCTCCGTCGCCCAAAGAATTGACGGAAATGGAAACGGCTGAGATAGCCCGCGGCACATTGGACGAAACCGGGGAAGCTTTGCTCCTGGAGAAGCGAACGACGCTCATGCGTTTCAGCGGTGACGGCGGTGCCTGGAAAAACCGCGGTCCGGCAACCGCCAAGATTTTCATCGATCCGAAAACTGGAAAAGTTCGGCTTTTCATAAAACGCGACAAAATCGAGAAAGCTCCTTGCAATTACGTCTTCAGCAGCAAATGCAATTTTGCTCTGCTCCCTAAAACCGACAACGTCGTCAGTTGGAACGCGCCTGAAAGCTCGAAAGGAAAAGCCGAGATCGTCGCGTGTCTCTTCGAGAACGCCGAGCTGGCTAAACAATTTCTGGACTTTGCAAGTTCGTTGACGAAAATAATGGACGACGATCACGTGCCAATGAGCTCGATAGAGTTGGAAGGAAAAATCGTGATCGTTTACGGAGCGAGAAGTAAAACGAGCCTCGAAAAACCTTCGCTCTCAGAAATTTTCAAGCCGCCGTCTGATTCGTGGGAGTGTAGAGATTGCTACACTCGGAATGATTCCTCAGCGAGCAAATGCGTCGCCTGCGAAGCCGATCGTCTTCAAACCGCGGCCCCGCCGGTCCAAGCGAACGATTCGAACGAAAAGCCCGACCTCTGGAACCAATTCAAGCCCCAGCCAGATTCCTGGGAGTGTCAGAGCTGCTACATTCGTAACAGCAAAGAAAATGTCTACTGCGTCGCTTGTGACACGGCCAAAGACCCGACGATGCCGCCCAAGCCAAAAAGCGGGGGTTTCAATCTTCAGGAAGCGTCGAAGCAGAGCTTCGCTCTCGGAATTGCACCGAAATCCTCGGAGAAATCACTCGCCGAGATGTTCAAACCGCCGGCCGGTTCCTGGGCCTGTCCGGGTTGCTACCTGCGGAATAACGTGTCAACTTTGCATTGCGTCTCGTGCGAAACGCCCAAAGATCCCTCGGTCCCTCCCAAATCCAAGGTCACCTTCGAACCCGCCAAAACTTCGACCTTCTCCTTCGGCATTCCACAAGCCAGCGCGACGACCACCCCGAGCACGGGCTTCACTTTCAAAATGCCAACGCAGGAGGACAGAGCTGCTGGTGCTGCCGTCTTCGGTGGAACAACAAAAATTTCGAGCTTCAGCAGCAATTTTTCATTCGGAATTCCGGCGAGACCGAGCACTCCACCGAACAACGAATCAAGCGGTGGCTTCACTTTCGGCTCACCTGGAAAATCCTTCGATTTTCAATTCTCATCAAAATCTGCGGCTAAATCCCCCGGCGACAGCGGCGCCAAGGGCGAAACCAGCGAGGACGAAGTTGCCGAATCCGACGACATTTACTTCGCTCCTGTGATCCCGTTGCCCGACAAAATCGAAGTCAAAACCGGCGAGGAAGACGAGGAAATCGTTTATTCTCACAGAGCCAAACTTTTCCGCTTCGATTCCGCCGCCAAAGAGTGGAAAGAACGCGGACTCGGTGACATCAAAATTTTGCGCAATCCTCAAACGAAAAAACTGCGCATCGTTATGAGACGCGAACAAACTCTCAAGCTCTGTCTCAATCACGCCATCGCTAAAGATATCGAGCTCAGGGCAAAGGACGAGAAAACTTGGCTGTGGAACGCGCCGGATTACAGCGACGGTGACATCGAGTATCTCCAGTTGGCTTGTCGATTCAAAAACTCTCAGATCGCCCAGGAATTTCACAAGAATCTGAGCGACGCTCTCCAAGCTACGAGCCAAAGTTCCTCCGAATCGATTGAAAAGGTCGAACCGACGGCAAGTCCCGACACTTTGGCGATTCAAGACATCGAGGTCGTTTACGAGGTGAAAGCGAGCGACGAGGACAAAGCAGCCGCCCTCAAGCTCCAGTTGCCCGAAAACTTTTACGCCTACAAACTCAAACAAGATTGTCCCGGATGCCGAGGTTGCCAAGAGCCCGAACTACCACTTTTCGATAATATGAAAAGCTCGACGCAGTCGCCAATCGTTGCCAAAATCGCGCCACCTAAATTCACCGGATTCTCCAACAAAAACTCGTCCGAAACGAGCGAATCTACTCCCAAACCGATTTTGCACTTTGGCCAATCGGCGGCTATGGCGGAAGCATCTAAAAATTCTTCCAATTTCCTCTTTGGCACTGGCGCGACCAACGGAACGGCCAACATTTTTTCAGGCTCGGCGAGCACTCAGCCTCCAAAAAATACTCCCGCTACGAGCCTTTTCAGCGTCGAAAACTTGAGCATTTGTAGCCCGACGACGTATCAACAGACGACGCAGAATTCGAGCGAGCAATCGACCAACCCGCAACAACAACAACAACAACAACAACAACAACAACAACCCTTCGGGAGAATAGCCTCGCCCTTCGGCTCCGCTAATTTGTCCGGACAAGCCTCCGTCTTCGGGGGCTTCCCGAACACCGGAATTTCCCTATTTGGCGGAACCGCGACTAAGAACACGACGACGGAGGCTCCGAAAGAAACGGAAACGAGCTTATCGTTCCAAAACGTTTTCGGCGGTTCGACCAAGAGTTGGCCCAACCGAGCCAATCCAGTTTTTGGCTCCGAGTCGACCACCGCCGGAGGTCTGAACTCTGGGACACTCGACAACTCGATATTCGGCGGCGGTAAGAGCGCCGTTCATGTTTTCGGCGGAGGAACCAAAACTCATATTTTTGGAAAACCCCCAACCGACCCGGAAAACTTGTCCAGTGGTTTTCCAACCGCGAGCTCCGAGGAAGTCGCCAAGGAAACAAATCCAGAAAGCAAAACCACCGAAAGCAACGATAAGTCTGACGTTACGACGTATTTGCCGCTCACCAGCAGTCTCACCTTCGAGACTCTGGCTTCGCAAACTCCAACCAACACTTTCAAGAAAGATCCTAATTTCTTGTTCGCCGGGGCTGGCGCCACCGTGTTCGGCTTCAAACCTTCGAGTCTGACTTCTCCGGAAGCCAAAAATTCAGCCAAGAAAGGAGATGCCGCCGAGGACGAGGAAGCAGGCGAAGAAGAGAACGAAGAAGCCGAACACGATCCTCACTTCGAACCGATCATTCCTCTCCCCGATGCGATCGAAGTTCGCACCGGAGAGGAAGACGAGGAAAAAATATTTGGCGAACGAGCCAAACTGTACAGATACGAATCGGAAACTAAAGAATGGAAAGAACGTGGCACCGGAGAAATGAAACTTTTGTATCATCCGGAGCACGGATCTTATCGACTTTTGCTGCGACGCGAACAAGTCCACAAAGTCGTTTGCAATCAACTCGTCACCGTTGATCTTGAGCTACGACCGCTCAACAGCTCCGATCGAGCCTGGATGTGGGCTGCTTTCAATCACGCCGAAGAACCCTGCGCCCTCGAGGAATTGGCCGTTAAATTCAAAAATCCTGAGCTCGCTAATCACTTCAAAGACGCTGTCGAAAAGGCCAAAAACGAATTGCGGGGACGTCAAACCAACAGCGAACAAGGTCAATAAAAATTCACTCTAATTTTAACGTTTTCCTATCACGAAACGACTTTATTTAGGATTCTTTCAAAATTTTCTATAAACGTTCTTGGCACCAAAACTAACAGTTTTCTCCTAAGAAGAAAAATTTTCTGACCTTTACAATTCGTCATATTTAATTTGCAATTTTTTATTTTTCCCATCTAAACGCGTGTAAATTGAAATCACGTTCCGACTAAAAGTTGCAAGACAAAAACAAAAGAAACGCGACTTGAATTTACACGCGTTTAGATGGGAAAAATAAAAAATTGCAAATTAAATATCTCGAATTCTAAACGTCAGAAAATTTTTCTTCCTAGGAGAAAACTGTTAGTTTTGGTGCTAAGAACGTTTATAAAAAAATTTTGAAAGAATCCTCAATAAAGTCGTTTCGTGATGGTAATACCTCAACGAGAAAAAATATCAATTTTTAACTTTATCCCAACGAAATTTTCACTCGATCGAACCTCAACGATTGATAACTCAAAAGATTTCCCTTTTTTTTTTTAATTCCAATTAATCGATCACTAATTACTGAAATAATCGATTCATCTTCTTTTACCATTTACAGCCAGATTGAACGAAACTGATAACACCGAGGGCTACGAAGACGATCACGAGGACGAGGATGTTGAGGACGAAGACGACGATGAACCTACCGTGTTTTTTTCCAGTCCCATTGATCTGCTCACCCTCGAAAACAACGAGTGGAAACCCGTGGGTACGGGAATCCTCAAGATTCTCTACGACTCGGATTTTTACGGCGCTAAAATAGTCGTCGAAGCGGACAACACAGGGGAAATATTCAGTTCCACGATCATTAGCGAGGAAACATCAATGACGGTAATTTCATGGAATATCTCATTTGTTTAAAGCGTCAGAAGAGTTGCGAGAAAAAAAAAGCAAAATTTCCAACACTTGGAAACACTTTGTTTTCATATTCGTTGCCATTCGTTGCACAAATAAATTCCGGGCCATAACGTATGGACAAATTACTACAAAAAAACGTATCGAAAAAAAAAAAAAAAAAAAATGCATATTTATCGAAAAAATTCCTTGGGTCAGATTGACCCAATATGCATTCACAGGAGGTGAGAAAAATTCACGAATTATTTGTTCGATTTATTTGCAGATAAACGAAAATTATGGCATTTGGACCGCAATCGACGAAATTCCAAATCCACCGACAAGAAGATCGCTCAAAGCGGTTTTTGAGTCTGCGGAATTGGCTCAATCGATGTACATGAGTTTTCAAGAGGTGAATATTTGGCACATGTATTTTTAGTTCATTTCGAGGCCGTATCATTGGTTCACAGTTCTGTTTCCACCGAATTGATTAAATCCATCGAAATTCTAATTAACTTTTCCTTACATTTTCCAACAATTATTCGAGTGTAATTCTTTTTTATTTCCAGGGTCAAGACTGCGCCAAGGGAGTCGGCATCTCCGAAACCCCATATTACGATCCGATAATCGAGTAAAAACGAAGAACGAAAAAAAAAAATAAATAAAAAAAAAAGAAGAAGCTAAAAAAAAAAATTTGAAAAATCAGACCGAACTTTTCTAGGACGTCTAAATGATTTTTCTTATTTTTTTAATTCTTACTAGTTATGTATATTTTTTTAATTTCAACTTTTTGTATTTGTTACCTCTGTGATTTTGCGTTTATTATATAATTCTCTCAGGATGAAAAATCACACGCAAATAGACGAACAACGGCCCACTGTCGCTTCTTATCTTATTTCCTACTATTATTATTATTATCATAATTATTATTATTATTAATGAAATAAATATTATTATTAGTAGAACATTAAGTTTTAAGACTGAGGGCGAATCACTGAACCGTTTACCTAATTGTGCAAAAGACAGTAAGCAACTAAAAACGAATAAACCAAAATTTATTATTCACGTAAATAACGTGTGTTGCAGATTTTTAAATCCACATCCTTTTCCCACAATCCTGAATTTCTTCGAATTCGAAAAAACGTCAAGATCAATTAAATTGTTGAAATAAATATTTTTGTTTCTTGTAAATTGTGAAAGTCTTTTTTTGTTTTTGCGTTTTAAAAGTTGTATTTTGCATGAATGATCGCTGGTTAGTCGAGAAAATACAGGAAATTTGATAATGTTTGAATTTTTTGGTCTGGTAATAGATTTTTCAAAAGTTTACATTTTTAATCGATTTTTTTTTACACTGCAATTTGATTTTTTTCAAATTTTTATGTCGCACGCATATTGAGAAGGGTTGGAAGGATGCGCCTAATTTTTTTGGATAAAAATCGATCGACGACACGCTAACAACGGGCGAATCAAGTTCGACGGGTCTAATTGACCCAGCTGGTGTTTGTTTTCATTAAATAATATTATTTTTGATTTTAAAAAACAACCTTTTGAATTTTACTCGAAATATTGAGAAAAAAACATTGACATCTTGCAATAAACAATCGCTCGTAATCATGGATTACTGAAAAGTCCTCGTAACATCCAATACGTCGTGAATTTGGGCATTGAAATTCTAGCCTGGTATCAGGAGCACATAAGCATCGAAGAAGTCGCATTTATCCCTCTCCTTCGTCAGAATGTTGGCGCCATAATGATATTCACAAATGAGAATTCCGAGCTAAGAAAGCGAGTTGAGGTATCAGGAGAACAGAATTACCGAAGAGTTCGCCGCTTGGCTCGTGCGACCAACTATATAATCCTGCGCTCCTGATACCAGCAGAAGCTAAACCGCGAGTTTTGCAAGGGCAAACTGGTACCACCGACTCTGCATTCTGGTCTTTCTACGAATATTTTTTAAATCATTTTCACGTTATGTATTAATAATTATATTTCCATTGTTTATAACAAATTTTCGATCAATTTTATTTACACAACGACGTTCGATTCCTTCTAAACAATTGATACTACTTTTATAGTTCATCATTGGTTTTTTTTTTTTCAATTATTGTTTATATTTCGAATAGAAAAACATTATTTTTTATAATAACAAAAAAAGCGGCTAGAATAATATTCAAGATATGAACAAAAACGCTTCACCATCCTGCGATAATCAAGAGTTGAGATAAATCATAGATTATTGAAAAGTCCTCGTAATATCCAATACGTCGTGGATTTGGGCATTGAAATTCTAGCCTGATATCAGGAGCACATAAGAATAAAAGAAGTCGTATGCCTCATCCCCCCTCTTGTTTCCTAGTGTTCGCGCCATAGCGATATTCAACAAATTTATTTGGTTGAAATGAGAATGCCGAGCTAAGAAAGCGAGTTGAGGTATCAGGAGAACAGAAATATCCAAGAGGTTGCCGCGCGGCTCAACGATATTCGACAAATTTATTTGGTTGAAATGGGAATGCCGAGCTAAGAAAGCGAGTTGGTGTATTAGGAGAACATGAATGGCCAAGAGGTTGCCGCGCGGCTCGTGCTACCAACTATACACTTCTGCGCTCCTGATACCAGCAAAAGTTGAGTCGCGAGTTTTGCAAGGGCAAACTCGTTCTGATCAACGTTCTTAGTTTTCTTATGAATGTTCTTTCAATTATTTACTGTAATTAATTAATTAATTTCAATAATTTGTAATTACGCGTGAATAAATTTTTCCTTCTTTTCTTTATTCTTTGTGTGCCAAAATTTGAATTGCAACCGGAGAATGTTGAGGTTTTTAAATAACTAGGGAGCATCACGCGCACTGAAGCGCGCGAGCGGTTTTCTGGTAGCGCTGCAGCGCTCATTTTATGTATAACAACTTATCGAGATATGGGACAGCGTCTTGGAGCCAATCAATTTCAGAGGAATTCTGAGTGATGAAAAAGTTTTCTAGCGAGTACTCGTGAAGAGTTCTAGTCAATTACGTTCCCGGATAAATTTTTATCCACCATTTTCGGAAAAAAGAAATAAAAATAGTTTCAATCCCGAAGCTGAGGCTCCCAGACACGTTTTCGTAGATCTGGCAATTCCCAGTGATGGAGAGAGTATCCCTGCGTGTCCTCGTGAAGAGTTCTAGTCGATTGCGTTTCTGGAAAATTTTTTACCCACCATTTTCGGAAAAAATAAATAAAAAAAGTTTCAAACCCGAAGCTGAGGCTCCATGTCGCGTTTTCGTAGATCTGGCAATTCCCAGTGATGGAGGAAGTCTCCCTGCGTGTCCTCGTGAAGAGTTCTAGTCAATCGCGTTCCCGGATAAAGTTTTATCCACCATTTTCGGAAAAAAGAAATAAAAATAGTTTCAATCCCGAAGCTGAGGCTCCCAGACAGGTTTTCGTAGATCTGGCAATTCCCAGTGATGAAGGAAGTCTCCCTGCGTGCCCTCGTGAAGAGTTCTAGTCAATCGCGTTCCCGGACAAATTTTTATCCATCATTTTCGGAAAAAATAAATTAAAATAGTTTCAATCCCGAAACTGAGGCTCCATGACGCGTTTTCGCAGATCTGGCAATTCCCAGTGATGGAGAGAGTATCCCTGTGTGTCCTCGTGAAGAGTTCTAGTCGATTGCTCTCCTGGATAAATTTTTATCCACCATTTTTGAAAAAAAATAAATAAAAAGTTTCAACCCCGTGATGCCGAAGCCGAATGACGCGTTTTCGTAAATCTAGCGATTATGGGCGATGGAGAAAGTCTCCCTGCGTGTCCTCGTGAAAAGTTCTAGTCAATCGCGTTCCCGGACAAATTTTTATCCATCATTTTCGGAAAAAATAAATAAAAATAGTTTCAATCCCGAAGCTGAGGCTCCCAGACACGTTTTCGTAGATCTGGCAATTCCCAGTGATGGAGAGAGTCTCCCTGCGTGCCCTCGTGAAGAGTTCTAGTCAATCGCGTTCCCGGACAAATTTTTATCCATCATTTTCGGAAAAAATAAATAAAAAAAGTTTCAATCCCGAAGCTGAGGCTCCCAGACACGTTTTCGTAGATCTGGCAATTCCCAGTGATGGAGAGAGTCTCCCTGCGTGCCCTCGTGAAGAGTTCTAGTCAATCGCGTTCCCGGACAAATTTTTATCCATCATTTTCGGAAAAAATAAATAAAAAAAGTTTCAATCTCGAAGCTGAGGCCCCCAGACACGTTTTCGTAGATCTGGCAATTCCCAGTGATGGAGAGAGTCTCCCTGCGTGCCCTCGTGAAGAGTTCTAGTCAATCGCGTTCCCGGACAAATTTTTATCCATCATTTTCGGAAAAAATAAATAAAAATAGTTTCAATCCCGAAACTGAGGCTCCCAGACACGTTTTCGTAGATTTGGCAATTCCCAGTGATGGAGAGAGTCTCCCTGCGTGTCCTCGTGAAGAGTTCTAGTCGATTGCTCTTCTGGATAAATTTTTATCCACTATTTTTGAAAAAAAATAAATAAAAAGTTTCAACCCCGTGATGCCGAAGCCGAATGACGCGTTTTCGTAAATCTAGCGATTACGGGCGATGGAGAAAGTCTCCCTGCGTGTCCTCGTGAAGAGTTCTAGTCGATTGCGTTTCTGGAAATTTTTTTGCCCACTATTTTCGGAAAAAAGAAATAAAAATTGTTTCAGTCCCGAAGCTGAGGCTCCCAGACACGTTTTCGTAGATCTGGCAATTCCCAGTGGTGGAGAGAGTCTCCCTGCGTGCCCTCGTGAAGAGTTCTAGTCAATCGCGTTCCCGGATAAAGTTTTATGCACCATTTTCGGAAAAAATAAATTAAAATAGTTTCAATCCCGAAGCTGAGGCTCCCAGACACGTTTTCGTAGATCTGGCAATTCCCAGTGACAGAGAGAGTCTCCCTGCGTGCCCTCGTGAAGAGTTCTAGTCAATCACGTTCCCGGATAAATTTTTATCCATCATTTTCGGAAAAAATAAATAACAAAAGTTTCAATCCCGAAGCTGAGGCTCCATGACGCGTTTTCGTAGATCTGGCGATTCTGCGTGATGGAAAAAGTCTCCCTGCGTGCCCTCGTGAAGAGTTCTAGTCAATCGCGTTTCCGGATAAATTTTTATC